>VWZW01003849.1:89357-151200 GCA_013397115.1 Edolisoma coerulescens
ACCCGCCCCTCGCGGGGGCGGTGCCGGGGAACTCTACCCGGCGCGTGCGCCCTCCCCAGCCAACCGCGGCACAGCGCGCGGCGAGCGCGTGCCCCACCCCGCGCCCCTGGGCCAGCGCCGGCTGCACATGCGTGGCGGAGGGGGCCCCCCGCTCCCTGCCCGCGTCTGCGTGGCCCCGCCTCGGCTCCTGGCGGCGCCTGGTGCGCGGGACGGGGCGCGAGGCACGTAGGCGGCGCGCGGAGGATGTGCTCGCACCCGGGGCGCCGTGAGGGGCTGCGGGACGGACCCCCGCCGTGAGGGAACAGTGACAGTGCCTCCAGTGCTTCCAGTGCCCCACAGCGTTCTCAGTACCCGTCGGTGGTCCCCCGTGTTTCAGGGGACAGCGACAGTGCTACCAGTGCCCCACCAGCAGCCTCAATACCTCCAGTGCCTTAGGAGGTAGCGGCAGTGTTAAAGGGATAAGGAGGAAGAAATTACTTGGTCTCGGACCGTGTGTGTGGAAATCTACCGTAATCGTGTTGCTTCTTCTGTTCGCGGTCTTTGTGGTAGTTTTCCAGCACGGCAGAAAGGCAAATACGAACTGATAATAGTATATTAGGAAAACTTAACGTAGCTTTGGGGAATAAACAGGAATTCTGAGACTAAGCAGTGTTCTGAGACTAAACAGTGTTCCTAAACAGTGTCCCCCCACCCCGCGGGACAGCGAGAGGGCTCCATTACTTGTGAAATAACGCCCTGTTTGAGCAGGGGGATCGTGGGGTCGGCACCACGCAGGCTGTGGAAATTAGGTGGGATTGCCTCGGTGCGGGCTGTCCTGCTTCCCTTGCAAACTGGGGGTGAGGGAAAAAAACTTTCGGAAAAGAACTCTGAATGGTGGGAAAACACAGCACGTGCTGTGTTTTAGAAGGGCTAAATACTGCATCTGGTGCGGCGAGCTGGCGAGAAACGTAGCTTAAAAGATTTTTCTGTTATCCCTGCCTGTTCTGGTCTTTGTGACATTTGCCAGTGCCAGGAAGGGCAGAAAGGCCGCAGCGCTGCGAGACAGCGTCTGGCGAGTGCAGGTTAAAAAAAAAAAAAATCGATCCTGAGTTACTTTTTAATATTGTAGGCAAGATGTCCACAAATTCTGTGGGGGTTTGCATCATTATTAATTACTGCCTGCTCAGGCATAGACTGACACAGACGGTCCTTCTGCACTGAAGGCTTCACTTAGACATGCATTTCTCATTACTCACCTTGTTCCTGATCTTCCCTGGGGGAAGGGATTGAAGCAGCAGCTCTTGCCTGTCAATGCAGCACTCCTCTACAGTGCTTTGCTAAGGGTCTTAGGAAATAAGCGTAGCTGCAGCTATTCAGCCCTTCCCACAAGACAAAGGCTCTCTTTGCTGGTGGGTAGAAGGATTTTCTGTCTACTGATTAGCTTAGCCTTGAAGGAAACTATCACAAAACAGATTACCAGGAGACCAATTAAACATAACTAATTCCCTTGCTAACCATAAAATGCCTCATTCTGTATAACCATTAACTTTTAGGTTGTACAAAGCAGTAGGAAAGACAAGATCCTGGAGACGAAAAAGATACGAGATTTTGAAAATTTATTACTCTATTCTGAATAGTATCTATTTTATAACTTGTTTGACCACTTAGCTGCTCCTCTAAGATTCTGTGTTTCATGTATTATCTATTTATATTGAATTGTTTTGATCTTTGAAAAACCAATCAGCTTCAACCACTCAGTTTGAATATGGAACAGTATTTTATTCTGAACTCATGCAATTATCATGTTATGGTCTTTTGAATTAATTCCCACAGCAAGCTTATGAGCATGAAATATGAAATATCTATTTTAAAATGTAAATTTAAATCAGTAGATGGTACCTTAAAGTTCTGGAAACAATGCTGAAGCACAGGGTATGAAGTGATTAATCCATAGTTCCCAGAAGGAAGTCTCTGACAGACTAGCTCTTTGTCAGAGTACACAGATTGTCTGATACCCCATTGTCTTAGCACAAAAGGATTTAAACTTTCTATACAGAAATATTACTTGGAATATTACTTACAGTTTGCATCTTAATTTGGAAATGGACCTACTTACAAAATGTTCATTAGACACTAACCACTCCCATACTACAATTCTTGATTTGGACCTATACCTGATAAACAGGAAGAAGACACATGTATCTGTCAAATGACCCTTTACTTATTTTGAGATATATTCCATTTGTGACATATGACATGTCTTCATGTCCCATTTTTAATGACTTTAAAACAATATACCCAGTGGATTAAGAGACAGATTCATTCATACAAAATTAAACTAATAAATACAGGCATTTAAACCTGGTATCCTTATAGGACACAAATATGGACTAGGAGTGAATTCCCACTGTAATAACTTATTGAACCCCTGGCTGATCACAACCAGCTTTGGTTTGGGTACAGAGTACTTAAAAATTCTTCATGGAAACAGATGCCTCAATACTGCCTGCAGATAGAAAAATGCTTCAGAGAAATGCCCATTTTAAACACGAAGGAGTTATAATACATGTAAATTTCAAGACACAAATCCATAGAAAACCAGGCATCCTTAGCTCTATATGTTTCAAATTATATAGTGAACTTTAAAAATCCCCTATGTAATACACAAAATAATCTATTCTATGTAACAAAGTAACTGGAAAAATTTCTACATAAACAATAAATGATTCCCTAAGTTATTTCACTAGCTGAAAAACTGGCAATGCACGACTGTGCCAGCTGTTTTATGTAAGATGATCTCCATATGTAGCCTATTTCCACCCAAAAGAATGTCTATATTGCTTGTAGTGCAGTTACAATCTAGGACAACTATTCATTTCTACTCCTTCTTGAAGTCTATGAAGAATGCCTTCTTGTGATATTTTAATAACCAGTATATAATTAACTTATCCAATTATTTGCATTGTCTAGACTTACTCTATGTGACCCTCAGTGCTGCTGGTAACAGAAAATGGTTGTGGTTCATTTGTGTTTAAAATGGTGGTGCGATCAGTGTTAGATGCATTCAGAGGGGAGGAGGCAAACACACCATCACTGTAACATTTCATGAAACCAAGTCCTCGGATTTTGAGGCCAGCTGACCATAGCTGTTAATTCTGATAATCCAAAGGAAAACGCCAGACTAATGCTTAGAGAACATGTCACTCACGCGACATGTCAGAGTCTTACAAGGCACATAGATGAATGCATTAGCAGGTGTAGTCTGACTGAATTTCTGATTCCACATCCTATCTGTGTGCTTGCACTGTGCTTGCAACGTATGTACCCTCATCGCTGATTGCATAGTTGAGTCATATAATTTGTTTCATAAATTCCAAATTGCAAAATTGAGGAAGAAGCTTAAGAAAAAGTGTAGTAAGTGCAGCTATTCTTATGAACGCAAATTACTGATTTTTTTTTTTACACAAAACCAATGAGAGGAGCAAGCTTTCTTGTCCACACTTTCATTAGAACATATTTTCATTATCAGAGATTTACTTTTCTACTTTGCTTCCCACTCTTTGTTTATGCAAAGCAAACTACACCATCCCTGAAGTGGTCTAACACAATTGACTCCAACATTTCAGAAGCAAGTTGAATGTGCTCAAACAGCTGCAGACACATTATTTTGTACAAATAACTTTCGTGTTTGTGAAACACAAACTGTTCTGATTTGAACTCCACTTTTTAGACAGACAGCTGCTGTAGAATGGGCCATGCATGCTTTTTCTAGATTTTCTGCCAGCATGCCCCCACAGGCATGCTGTTTGAGCAGGGGGATTGTGGGGTCAGCACAAAGGCCCCTAAAACCCAGCTAAGGGAAATGAGAATGCTCTTTCCCTCCCTGTCCATGTCGTACTGTCACTAGCAGTGAAAGCAAATGTGCTGAAAGGTTTTCCTGTACTCATTCACTCAATAGAGACACTACCTAACTTTAAACTTCGTACAGTCTGCCAAAACTATTTCAGAGGTCACTAAAGAGCATGACACAAAAACCTGAGGGACAAGATTTATGAAGAGATACAAACACATCTAGAATGTAAAGTAGGACATTCAGGCTATCCCATCCAAGTAGATTTTGCTAGAAATTCATAATCTTAGTAGAAAATATCTGGATATATATCATTATTATTAGGAACTGTTAGTTTTCTCTCCTTGGGGAAATTACTACTGCATGAATACATAAGATCTTCCAGCTCTACATCCCTTATGTATATAAATTAATCACTGGGGTTTGTCATAAATAAACAAATATTTATCTGGAAAAAAATTAATGATTTCTTGTTTCATGTGGGTTTGGGTCATGTCCCTACACCTCTCTTCAGGCCATAGGGACTCATCCCTCCATGGTCTATTTCTCCTCCTCCCAGAAAATGCTGCAGCTTGTACAGAAGCAGGAATGCACTACTCAGCCCCACCAGCACACAGAAACACCAAGCTTACCCTGAAACTTTTTCCTCAAAGGATGCCTTTCTCTGATTTCTGTCACTCAGCAACTACCAATTTTCATGAAGAATTTGAATTGCCTTAGAGCATTCTAGCTCCTGTCCAGTTTTTTGAAACTGAACAGTGGACTCAATGTGGATCTGACGGATGGATGGAGTACACAACCTCTTACATCTTGTTTCCTTAGGAAAGAAGGCTTGAGATTCTGCAGCAGGGAACTGTAGAAGCTCTCACTGGGACACAAAATAAGAGTACTAGTAACACAGAAATTTAAGTGGTAAGAAAATTGTTTATTGTTGAGGCATAGAAATTGCTTTCCAGGTGTCATAAAATGACAAACTTTACATTTTTAAAACCAAGTTAATATATTACATAATGGTGTACCTTCAGTCTTGAGGAACAGTGAATTTTAGTGCAGTGAGACTAAAGAAAACACATAATTAAGTTCTTAAGGGCAAAAATTTGTCCTCTATTACCAAAGTATCCAGTCTCTTTAAAATAAACATCTCTTTTCCTCCTCAGCTTTTAGGAGATGAAGCTTCATGTTTGAGTGTGTACACATGAGTGTGTGTGTTTATATGTATACTTGTGTATGTATGTAATGATCTTGGGAAGAGGCAGATCAAAAGAGCGTTTATTTATAAACCTTGTTCTGTATGCTGTGGGAGCAAATTACAAAGTGTAAGTCCTGTTGTCTCTGCCCTGGAACCCTCCCTCATTTGCCAAGGATTTTACAGCTGTAGTGGAATTTAGAGGGGTATCATGACACTCAGGTGCTTAAATCCTGTTTCACAGAAAGCTTTGATTATCAGGACAGACTTTGAAATCAAACTCTGTATTCAGTCCATAGCCAGCTGAACTCCAGGGCAAACTTATCACCATGACCTGTTGCTAAATACATAGGGCTGCTGTGTTTTACAACTGCCTGAGCTTTTATAACATGGAGGTTTGTCCCTGAGGATGAGTTGCAGCAATGAAATATGAAGGTCAGTGATGTAAATATTGTTGTGGTCAGGAGTGAGGCTGATAACAAAGGACACAATGTACAGCTCGTTATGGAAAGAATATTTTTGTTATTGGCAGAGTGGAGTCAAAGAGAATCCCAGTGCTTCACTGTTTGACAGAGGTGCTCTGTTGGGAAGCACTCCCTTTTTCCTGAAGGCAAAAATCAAGTTCCACTTAAATTTACTGTCAAACAGATGCTAAATCAATGTCAGACAAGTGCCAGTTTTGGGGGGCCATTTAGGATTCAGCGTAATCCACATAACTAGTTCAGCTTCAACTGGATGCTAATCTTGGACTTGCAGTAATTCAGGAAGAAGCTAGTATTGTTCCAACTTCATACACATGTTCAGATGGGAAAACTGAATTGTAATTTGACTGCTCAGGTGTGACGCAGCTTTTTAGATTGAGAAATTGTTACAATTACCTTAATTAAAAGGACTTGAGATATTTCAGAACATTGTTTCAGCTCTAAGGATGACAAACAATATACAAGGCAACAGGGAAGTGGCAATGGAGAGATTGCAGATGTTCTATCTTTTGACAGAATGAAAACACAGAACGTAAGTGGTGTGTTTTACTGTGCATGGGCTTATGAATGACCCTGCAAGTCTTGATTCACAGGCGGTATTAGAGAGAATTGGAATTTTTTTCTCACAAAAATGTTTAGGTAGAAAGCAGTAGTTTGTGGAATGACTTTTACAGAGCAACTGTGTCTTGGGCACTGTTGGGATTATTGTGCACATGAGGATGTGTAACATACTCATATATATCAATGAATGACTCTGTTAGGAATAGCTACAGCTAAGGCAGAAGTAATCTCAAATAATCGCACACATTTAAGGGATTTTTTTAATGTACATATCAATTTGTACTGTGCAAGCACTTATTTGTGTATATCAAATGGACAATTAACAGTGCAGGTGCTTGTTTTGTTCAGCTAGAAAGGTGTTCATGAGCAAGAAGTTACAATTTTTTATTTTAAAGCTCATATGCCCCTTAGAACTGGCATGGTGAATTCTTTTGGCTCATACAGCTGAAAAATGCAGATCATGGTTCTTCTCCCTTAAACAAAATTCTACAGGCAGTATGCAACTCGAGATATTTTCAAAACAAACATTAAAGAAAACCCCTTGTATGAAGGCTGGTTTCTATAGGCCTTGGTCACACTAAACTGCCACCCCAAGTTTTGCTTGTATGTTCTTACAAACAGGATGCTGAATGTTACCACACAACTTGAAATAAATGTTTTAAGTGAAGCCCAATTTAAAGCTTTCCAAATGTATATTTTAAATAACAGATTTAAAGTAAAAAATATCTGTTCGCATATATTATTAGCTCATGCTTATCTGGTATTATCCATCAATATGATGAATAAGTACTTATTCCATATAAAACTCCTTACTCTAATAATATATCTAAATATATTTAATTCTAAAATTGGAAGTCTTTCTAACAATTCTTGACTATTGGAAGCCATGGTGTTATTCACAGCTCAGTGCAAAGCAGGGTGCCTGAAATCCTGAATGGTACATCTGAAGTTCTTTCTCAACGTGTTAAACTTAAGCTGTCTCTAAAATTAATATCTACTTAAAAGTCATAAAGTAACATGCATCTGATTTCCTCCCTCCAGGGGCTGATGAGTCAGCTTAGACATTTTGAGAAGATGAGTTCCTAACTGAGCTGGTGTAACCTCTGGCAGATGTCATGAGCAGACAACACACCACCTGTGGTTCCATCTAGAATGATCTGAAAAAGAATTTTTAAAAGAATCTTGCTTATTTGAGCATTTCATGTTTTGAAACAATCCAGCATTTCATAATACCAAGGCAGTAGGTTAAAGTTTGGATATGATCAGTTCCTGGTTTAGGTAAATAGCTAACTAGATAACACAGGATTATTCACAAATATTTGAGCATGTGAATTGTGAATGAAGCCTATGACCCTCCATGTCAATAAAGACAAGCACATAAACACTAAGGAATCTGATGTCTAGGTGGGGCAATGTACCTGGGATGCAAATTATCTCACTCTATGAGGGTACACTGTCTTAAGACTTCGTTACAGATGCTCAGAAAACTGTGAGAAATCCAACATACCTTCAACCAGCTCATTGGTTATGACAAAGTGGTTTTGGCGCGTAATCTCTGTGACTTTGACTCATCTGCAGAAAGTAGGTAGAGCTGACTAATAATATCAGACATATAATATCACTATCACAGTATCTGCTTAAAAATTGCTGCTACTGTCTGGCCACCCCTAAATACTTACTAGGAGTTTTATATCTCTTACAGGTGAACTGAAAGCCTGTGTTTGTCAGAATATTAAATCCGATTTTCCCCCTTCTCTTTCCTGATATAGGAACATTTAAAACCAATCATAGAATGTCATTTTTCTCTGCTTTAGATACTACTGAAAAGAAACTCCAACAAAGAAGTTAATTCTTAACTTTTCCTTTTTCCACAGTTTTAATCACTATCAGGTGTGTGTGTTAGCTTTATGGTTTGGAATCCTTAGCAATTGATAAGAATTTAAATTAAATTGACAAGAAATGCCAAAGATGGCAGTTTTTCAGGAGTTACTGTGGTGTTGCTGAAGAGTAGTTCTTTTAAGAATTTTAAAAGTACTTTACTTCAAAATAGAAAGCAAGCTCTTGTAACATTTTAAATCCTGATAAACTCTAGCAGATGAGAGAGTCCTAATGAAGCTGAGATGGGAAGTACATATACAGTGGACCAAAAAAATGTCTCTAAAATAAAACATTTTTCATTTCTGCAAATGCATTTGCATTTCTGTGGTATGATACTATCTGGCTCCCAGAAAACACACCACTGGTGTTTGGAGACTACTGGCTCTCAATACCAGTAGTCTCCAAAGTCCATACAATTCTTTGTAGATCCATATGGCATACACTGTTATGTCTCTGCACACTGTGATTTTCTCTTAAGTCCTATGGATGTGTATGGAGAGACTTCTTGGGACTTACCTAGTCCTAGATTCCAGAATCTTTGAATTCATTCTAATACCTTCTAAGATAAAATTCCAGAGAGGACACCTCAATCAAAAGAGAGGATCCCTCAATCAGAATGAAGTTAGGAGAAGACTTCAGATGGGTGAGGTGCAGTATAAGTAGTAATGCATAAAACTTTTCTTTGCCCAGTGACACTATCGTCCTCATACTTCCTATGTACTTTACTTGTTTGATTTTGGTCAGCCTAGAAGTTTACTATTTAGTCTAAATTCAGTTCCTCAGCTCACTTTATAGTCAGAGGGAAAAGATAAATACTTTCCAAAGAGTTATTGATCCCATCCACTCTCAAAATCTATTTAAAGATGAATTGTTCTATTTCTCTCCACTTACATTTACAGAGCAATTTGTTGGTAAAAATATTCAGGCTGTAACTGGTGAAATACGATCTGATAAAAATATCAGGCACAGCAAGTTTTTCTTTATGGACTTTATGAAATTAATATCTCTACTTGAAAGTAAAGCAATTCAACAAAGAATTTTAAAAATATTGGAATAAATGTCTATACCGAACTTATAAAATCTTAGAAATATCTCTACTACCTTATACATTGTCTGTATAGAGCATTAAAATACTGTAGATCAAGAATTTTCTGTAAAAAATGCTTACAACAAAGTCTTGCAAATATATAGAATCACTTCAATGTCCATAATGCATCACTTATTATGTATATCATATTTGCTTTCTTCTTCAGTCTTAAGCACTAAAGACAATTATTATAAAGATACTATAAATATAAATATTTAATTGTTTATGTCTTTTACAGTGTCATGAAATACATAGCATCATCTACACAGCTGTGTTCAGTTTAACAAGAAGGAAATTGCTATATTAAGAAAAGAAAACTACTTTTGTGGGGGTTGAGACAAAACAAATAGAATGGAATAAAATAAAATGCAGGCTTATTTTGTAAATTCTTGTATTTCTTGTAAAGAAACACTCCCTGAGATTATGCTTCTCAACGTTTATATACTCTTAAGGAGAGATAATCTCCAAAACTGAGTTACATCAATAAAAAGAAGATGACTTATTTACATACACCCTTCAGTGATGAAAGAATGAAAATTAAAAGATTTAAACAAGTGCTCTTAAAAAACCAGGATCTGTTCTCTTGCATCTAAGTGGACATTTCTATGCTGATATTTAAAACTGACCTCTTCCTGTTCAAAACCCATAAGGCCTATTTTTCTTCCATTTTTGTAAATGGGAGTTCCAGGGATAGTCATGAGTGAGATTGAATGTCTGAAGGTAAAGAGTGACTTGGACACTGGTACCTGAAATGTGTGCAAATTAAAACCTTTTGGGTCTGAGAAGAGATTAAGAAAAGGATATGCTAGAAGCCATTAAAAAAGCGTTTGAAAGGGATTGTTAAAACTTTTGTTACAAACTGGACATAAATGAGGGACAGATGCTTAAACTGAAAGGACAAGAAAAAACAGCACCTCACACATTTCAGAATCTATTTGCTGGCTGCTATCTGAATATTTGTCTCAGAAGTCTCTGCAAATCAAAATAAATATTTAACTTGTATATCTGTGTTCCTACACTGCTTTGACATTCCCTTTCCCCTTTTTTTTTTTTCCAAAAGAAAAAAGAGTTCTTGTCATTGGTAATTCTGGGAAGGAATCAAGCTCCATCCAAAATTCCAAGTCTTTAGAAACTGTGTGCAGTTTTGGGTCACCTCAATATAAGAAGGATATAAAGGTATTGGAGTCTGCCAGGAGGAGGACAACCAAGATGGTGAAGGGCCTTGAGGGGCAGATGTATGAGGAGCAGCTGAGGTCATTTGGCTTGTTGTCCCTGGAGGAGACTGAGGAGAGACCTCACTGGGATGTTCAGCTTCTTCTTGAGGAGAGGAGGAGGGGCAGAGACTGGGGTGACCAGTGACAGGACCCAAGGGAATGGCCTGAAGTTGTGTCAGGGGAAATTTAGGCTGGATATCAGGGAAAGGTTCTTAACCTGGGAGGTGGCTGGGCACTAGAACAGGCTCCCCAGGGCAGTGGTCACAACACCAAGCCTGAGAGAGCTCAAGAAGCATTTGGACAGTGCTCTCAGGCACAGGGTGTGACTCTTGGGCTGTCCTGTGCAGGGCCAGGAGGTGGACTCAATGATCCTTAAGGGTCCCTTCCAACCCAGGATATTCTATGGTTCTATGATAAAAGGGAAAATATTTTTTTCCTTAAGGAAACAGTACTTATAGCTGTTACTGTTCATTACTTGATGAATAATTGTTGAAAGGAAGGTGTATATTACAAGGACAGTATGTTACCTAGCTGCAGAGGGAAACTAATCCTGTGAGCAACAACTCAAAGTTGTCTGATGTAGTCCATCTGTTAGAAAATCACACATAATTGGCAGCTCCTGTATTCACTGCAGCAGTCTGACACAAGTGGTGAATTTGCCCCAGAAATGTGACTTGTCTTTTGCTAAGATAGAAGAGCTTTTAAGTCTAACAGCTGTTTCTGCCTTGCTTTCTGCAAATGTGACCGCAGCCCTGTTGTGAGTTGCACTAACAGAAGTGTTAAGTCCTTAATATCTTATATCTTATTTTAGTGGCATTTTTCTCTTTGAGAAACCTACATTTTTGTTATGGTGAAGAAAGCTGGCAAAACCGGTGTGTAAATGTTGCCCTGCAGATTTCCTAGTTGAGGCAGTTGTTACAGCCAATCAAGGATCAGTGTTTTAAATGAAGTTAACCATGACATAATAAATATCTTAGTAAACACATTGTGCTCCAGGCTTTTAGTAACAAGCTAGTCACTGATGTGAATGTACTCATCCTTCACTTACTCAAGGTAAAATCGGTATCTCAACATCACTAGTCATTTCTACTGAAATATACCGAAGAAACATTTAGGTAATGCTTGATAATGTAAAATTTCTTAAACCTCAAGCTTTTGTCAAGGGTGTACCATGGCTATAAGTGTGTGTAGATACTTAAGCTAGCAAAACCTTACATTTTAATAATATTAAGTCAAAATACTAAAAGGAATTACCCTTTTCTACCTGAAAAAGGGGTATCTGTATCAGATAAAAGTTATAGTCAGCATAAAAAAAAATTTAAAAAAGAAAAATCCAATTTTCATTACTTTAAGCAAATACCCTGAAAGGATTACTGTATTTCCAGGAAAACTTCTGCTTACCAGATCCATTGCTGCTCACTTGAGTTAGTTCCTCATCATCTTCATCATCACTATCACAGTTTAATGGCTGAAAAGCTGTTTCTGACTCTGTGTCTACTTGATGAGCACCTAGCTCTTGCTCAGCAAAGCTTCTCAAGGCCACAAGGCGATGATGTATTGCTGCATACAGGTGTTCAGTGTCTTTTGAGCTTGCCTGCAGAACATAAAATGCATACAGTCCAAACCAACTGAGAAAAATCTCTATTTTTAAAATTTAATTTAATAAAAATAATGAAAGAGTTGTATTTTGTCCTTTCTAATCAAAACAATCAAATTAAATTCACACTTAATAATTAATATCCAAATATTAATGTAACTGCAAATAATGTGAAGTTTCCTTATGTGGTCACAGTTTTATTTGCAGCTGTTGATTCTTTT
Source organism: Edolisoma coerulescens (assembly GCA_013397115.1). Classification (NCBI taxonomy): domain Eukaryota; kingdom Metazoa; phylum Chordata; class Aves; order Passeriformes; family Campephagidae; genus Edolisoma; species Edolisoma coerulescens. The sequence continues at coordinate 101,413 of VWZW01003849.1, forward strand.
TCTCTATAGTTACAAGAAACATAAGCTTAAAAATTACTTTCCCTGAAGAACAGCTCAGTTTGCATGGAGCACTTGATATTCTGGATGATTCCTGAGTATGATTCTAGAAGAAAGCACGGACGTTAACTTATACAGTTGCAAGGTGGATACTGTAGGGATGCATACCAGCCTCTTCAGCGACTTCCTGCAACCCTTGCCACACCCATACAGCTCTCATATATCGTGGTTTCCTCATACATGTCTATTTTTACTGCCCAGTAGTGCCAAGACATAATTTACAGAACATAAATTATACACTCTAGGAAAACAGTGCAGCACACCTGGAAATCAGGACATTTATAATTCTCACATGCAGACCAGCAGTCCAGCACAGCCATAGTTAAGTCAATCCCTATTAGGAAGTGACAGACTTACAGTACTTGCATATACAGTGCATGGTGCTTTGCTTGTGTATGATATGTGACACTTCCTGGAAATGATGATTTTTCTTTCCCAGCAAGCTGAATCCTTTCTAGAAAGATCTACTGGGAAAACTGTAAACAGCCTTAAAGTCATGTGGATGCTCTCACTTTCCAGTCTGGGACATATGTGCTCTTTATTTGCAAATAAATCCATCACATTTCCATTTCCAGTTTAGCCCCTGCTGGAGAAAATCAGGGTTCCCAAGACTATTGTCTTACATAAGATGATATTGAAACTCTGTATTCTTCTCAACTGAGAAATGCTGGTCCTACACTGGATGGATTTATTTCAAGTGCTGTGTTGAGAACCATGGCAGAAAGCTGTTGCCTTTTACCAGAGTAACTTACAAAATTGTAACTACCTGTGAAGAAATTCTCACTGTATTGCTTCCATAAAAAAAGCCATTTCTGCATATTACTGGAATGATATCCATTCCATTGGTGATATGTGAACCAGAGTCTGGAAATGTCTGTCTTAAGGCCATACCACATCATCACACCTGTTTTTTTGGAATATCATCCTAACGCATTCTGTAATAAAAGCCATGTAACATCTAAGCTGAGCATAGTCTGACAGAGAATGAAGGCCATTTGCCAAAACTAACCTTCAGCAACTCTTCAGAATTCTAGATGAAGTGGGGATTTGGATGGAGCTGTTGTCTTCTACTTACCTGAGTTAGAAATACTTGAACAGAGTGGTCCTCTTGATCTGTTGCAGTGAAGCACAGGCTCTTTCTGTTTGCTCTTTTTATAACCATTTGTTCCCACAGGCGGGTGTTGAGAATCAGCCTCAAGCTACCTTGATTTCGCATAACTAAAATAAGAACATTAATAAGATATGCTGCAGCAGTTTTCTCCAGCACTTGTATACAACTAATATTTTCATCAATTATTCTTTTTAATTTGGTCTAAAACCCTTATACAGTGAGATTTTTTTTTTTAATATCCAAATACATTAGTTTCTTTCAATATGTCTGGTACATAAAGGAAATAACCTGTTGCAACTGTGGAATACAGTACAAAAAAATGACAGCATTCCAAATGTGTCTTGAAACAGTGCTGCTGAAAAAGCAGAACCAACAAAGAGTGAACTGTCAGATTGGTGGCTGAGCTGAAGACACAGTGCAGCAGAGAAGTACACAGAACCTAACAACAAGTGTGAGCCCAGTTCCTCAGTCTGTAACACAGAGCATTTTATCAGGTAAAAAGATTCTCAGCAACTTGACTTAAATATAATTGTCTTTTCAGATTTAACTCAGATGTTCTGAAATAAACTCTGGCCAACAATAACACAGGTTATTTGGTGTTTTCTGTATGGGGCATTACATTATTTAATTCTTACTTAGCCTTGACTGCAACAATCCATGCTTATTGCTAGAAGTGTCATTAAGCCTTAGGGATCCCCTGCCTCTTTCAGTCCAGGTTAAAGAAAGCTTATTGAATACAAAGAGCTTGCAGTTAATCTGAAAGAGAAATACATGATGAAAACTGCCAGCCAATGCTAGTTTTATTGGCTCTAAAACTTTATGGTTATAAAACTTCATGGTTATAAAACTTCTGATATGGCTTTTAATACATCCATATGCATCTGTACAAAGGTAGATATATAGATATATTACCATTATTACTTAAAATGAAATGGCTCCTAGGTCTGTGCTAAACTCTTTTCTCATCATCAGAACATTCAGCATGAATCCCAGTTCACTTTTTCAATTATTTCATCTTCATGAACTCCTTATGTATGATATCCGCCAGCACAGCTGAATTTGTTGCAAAAACTGTACAACCTTATTTTCTCACTCATTAAGAATGTTATGCAGCCCAGGACACCAGTACCACTACTAGAAGAGTACTGATCCAAAGAGAATAAAACTTCTGTGTTCTGCCAAGACAGAAGAATTAATCAAAAATAAAATAATGTTAAGATTTTTAAAATCATAATTGCTATTTTCTGAGAAAATAACATTTTGAAGATGAAGAATAGCAAGATATGCCCTGCCAGGTTGGAAGGATAATTGCTATTTTAGCTGAACTATAAAACAAATTACTTTAACAACACATTTCTTTTTTTCCACAAAAAATTTTTTTCATAAACTCCATCTTTACTCAAATCACTTCCAATTCTAAGGTTTTGGTTACAGTTGGTACACTGTGTAGATGCTTATAAAATACCACTACAGAATGACATTCTGAAAAAATCACTTATTGAAAGGGACTATAAAATGAACAAATATAGTATCAAAAAGAAAATAACCAACCTATACAGAAAAATGGGTTAGCTGAGGCATAGCTTTAAAAAAGCAAAAATTTAAAATATAAATTGAAGTCACTTTCAGATTACTGCATCTGCAACAGATCTAGATGTTCTCTTCAACAACAAAACTACTCACCATCAGGGTTTTATGAAATACACACCTGCAATACATTGTGTTCTGCTTCTTCTCCAGTTATAACTTCAAATTTATCTAACAGGATTTTCTCCACTGGCTTGGAAATACAAGCAGCTGCTGATTCAATTAGTGTTGCATTCCTCAACAAAGCTCTTTCTGTAGGAAAAAAAGGAAAAAGAAATTCTTTTTGTACAGGGAATATTTTTAGGATAACAAAACTAGTACACAGGATGGCCTGTGACCTTAGTAATACCTGTGCTATCTGACATTGTTTAGTTTTACTAATACGTTTTTGGCCAAAGTGATAAACAGCAGAGGAAAAGGAAAAGGCAGGAATACAAAATACCTCACTAAAAAGGCTCATACAGAATTGAACAGGGCTGTTTATAGTTGCAGAGGTTTGTCCCAAGGGACAAACAGAAACAAGCAGAAACAAGGCCTAAATATTTAGAAGCTGATTTTCCAAATTAAACTCATCTGTTATATTGCTATTCAGAGTAATACATATCCCAATATTCAGAATAATAATACATATACAATGAATATTTAACAGGAACACAGAAGGACCAGATTTGAAAGGAACAACATTGTTACAAAGCTTTGTATATTTGCATAATCTATACACATGTTCCAAAGGCTTCATTTTTATAATTTTTTACTTGTAAGAATGCTTACAAAAATCATAGCATCTAATACATCTGTTAGTAAAGAGGAGTGCAAAATTTGTCAAGAAAGCTCATGATAGGGGCCTATTGGGGATTCTCTCACAGCCTAGGTTTACATGGCTTGTTTAGTAGAAAATCTCACACCAGAGTCACAAACAAGCCCTGAAATCTGTCTGTATAGAATTTTCAGTCCTACAATTAGGATCCAAAATAACAAAGTAATTTATATGAGAATTTGCCAAGTGCAAGAAGCACACAGCTTAAAACTGTAGTTCAAAAATGTCGTCCACAAGGCATTCATAAAGGTTGCTGCATTTTTTTCAAACAATAAATAATAATCTGTAAAACTCTGTGCTTTCCTGAGTAATTTAGATCATGCCTTCTGAAGTTATTCCAGTTCACATGTCATAAACCAAACTGTAGCTGCTTTCTGAATATAGATTTTGGCACATACTCTAAGTGAACTCGTGACTGGATAGCTTGAGAATAGATGAAAATTATTGACCACCACTCATCTGACATCCTCTAAATATACAGTGAAACATAATAAAAAAGCTAACTGTGCTTGTTTGCTTAGTATGCTTACTTGTTTGTGGCCCTAAGGACATGGATGTTATTTCTCCTTTGTGTAAATCAGCTTCATTACTCAGCTTGGGATGTTTCTCAGGACTCTAGAAAAACATAAGAATAAGAATTCCTATTTAAATAAAAGGGTATGTTACTTTAAATCAAACAGAACATTGAATCATTTAATGCATGCTAGGCTGAAGATTAGCAATTTTAATAGCTTCAGAATAAAAATTGGCCCAGATTGTACAATATCAGTCTCTAGAGGAAGTAATATTATTATCATAGAATCAGAACACCATTCATCCTCCAAGAAGAATGGACTCTCTGTATGGATCTTGGACTGATATTTAAATCCACCGAAGTACTTAGATGTTAAGGTACCGGTTTATTTCCAGTTCAAGCCCATAGTTTCCCGAAGAGTAGTTTAGAACTCTAAGTCAGCACAAACTTAACCTCAGAGGACTTAAAAATTTCTATCACCTTCAGTTTTGCAGATAAATTTTCTTAGGCATGTCTACATAAATGCTCATGGCTCCTGACAATGCTCAGTGGCGCAACTCATACCTTATATATAAATCCTGGCCAGAAGTTATAGCCCAAACCTATGGTTGCCAAGGTTTCTACCTGGCAGATAAGCATACAGTTTTCATCCTACTTCTATTGAAAACTGAATTTCAATTCCATTTTCAAGGGTGCAGTCCTCAGCTTGGGAACCAACTTTTTGTCCTAGAGTCCTTCAGGACTTAAGCTGTCTCACAAGCATGCACAATATGCTTTAACATGGACACTCTCTAGGGTGGGTGTCCAATTTTTCCCTCATACTGATTTATCACAGAATGGTTACAGCTGAAAGAGACCTTAATGGTCATCTGCTTCCCACCCCTCTGCCGTGGGCAGGGACACTTTTCATTAGACCAGGTTGCTCAGAGCCCCATGCACCCTGGCCTTGGATGGTCACCCTGGATGACCTCCAGGGATGGGGCATCCACAGCACCTCTAGGCAATGTGTTCCAGTGGTCTCACCACCCTCAAAGAGAAGAATTTCTTCCTAATATTGAATCTAAACCTACTGTCCTTCAGTTTGAAGCCATTTCTCCTTGTCCTGTCACTCCATGCTCCTGTTAACAGTCTCTATCCAGCTTTCTTGTAGGTTCCCTTCAGGTATCCAATCCCTTCACAGTTATGGAAGTTATTAGTGCAATAGGGACCACTCTTTTATCTTATGTTGTGGCTGTTCCACTTTACACGGAATAGATAAAAAACTCTTTTTCAAGTCAAAAAATGAGCAAACCAGAAGTGCATATTGGTACGCATTAGTAATTAAAGAACCTATCTAGGGTGGTGAAGAAAAGAATGCCTACACCTCCAGCAGCACATTCTTAGATATCTTCTCCTCAAGAGTCATTGAATCATACTTACTCCCATCTTTAAAAGAAGGAGGACCTAAAAAGAATCAATATCTAAAAAAATAATTATGCTTTTAAGTACACTAACCTTGATAAAAAGTCTGCCAGCATGTGCAGATCCAACCAAAACTCTTTCAACCATGTTTTCCCCAAACACAAAATCAGAATTGCTGCTGTTTTGTACACTTCTTTCTTTGAGCAACTGATTTCTGTAGGAACAAAATAACATAAGAATGTGATTTAGAACTATTTAAAACATTTTAAAGATTCACCACACCTACCATTAAAGAAAAGCAAAAAAATAATCATGTAAATAATCAGGCAAATTCTTTAAGAGACTCTGAGAATGTTCTCTATGCAACATGTCAAAAAAAGGAACAAGGAATATCACACTGTATTTCATTAAGATTATTGAAGATGTTCCTTGACACCAAAGAACAAGCAGCAAAACAACATGCCACTTCCTCCTCAGGGAAGTGTCTTACTCCAGAAACTGTAATGAGTTACTTTCGTTTCCCTGTTTCCTTTTGCTCCTCCAAAGGACTATCAACAATTATCAGCTATCCTTTCACGCTGACGCAGCTCTGGTACCCTGCGGAATAATGTACACCCCGGTACCTTACAGGCACTCCTTGGTCATCCTCCTTACATCTTGAAAGGGCAGGAAGGCAGTGTATTCACATACACACACCAATACTGAAAAAATGATAGCAGATATGATAGCAGATGGCTTAAGATGAGGTATAAGTAAAACAGGAGAGAAAAGTCTTTCAATTTCTCAATTACCTGTTCCATAGATATACTTAAAATGAGAAGAGAAGAAAACTAAATACGTGCAATCCTTTGGTACTGGCCAACTATATTTCGGAGATTACATTCAAGAATATTCTAATATAAGCGGAATTGTGATTTGACCTGCTAATTACATAGCCACTTTAAATTAACAGGATCCATTTTTTGTAAAAGTCACTAGAAAAGTCCTTGTGAACTCCTTTATGTGGAAGTTGTTCCTGCTGCTGCTTTGGCTTTGGTTTTGGTCTGTTTGGGGTTTTTTTTATGAAAGGGTTATAGGTTGTTTATGCTTTCTGTAGAGCTTAGTCCTGCATGTCTTGCTGGCATAGGCAAAACCATCCAAGTTCTTTTCACTTTCTGTTCCAGAAGGATGACTTGGCAGGAAGGCAACCTGATACTGTGTCACAAACTGCATACTTCAGCACCACTTACTTCTCTTTCACAGTATTTATCACCCTTGGAAGAGCTTAACATAACATATGCCATGCAGAGGATATTCCTGTTAATTAGCTGGGCTTGTTGGCAGAACTTTGATGATTGCCTCTAAAACACAGTTTCTCTGTTCACAGCTACACTGTGCTTGAAATCTCTTCGGGGATGCAGGGCTTACTAAGTACCACCTATCTCAATCTTACACTTAATGAGAAAAATATTCCATAACATTCTCATGCTGGATGTGTGGCTAAGACTAGGAGCAAAAAAGAGAAATTAGAAAATACTTGCCTTTTCAGCCTTGAAAGCTTCTATGCGTGTTTTGGGCCATGAACAGGGAGGAGTGTTAATGAGTTTTTTAGCCTTAAACACACCCCTCATGAAATTCACTGAATTGTGATCAATTTCCATACTGACATTTCATCTGCTACTTCTAGGCTGCACCAATAGCAACTTCTTAAGGACAGCACACCAAAAGAGCTAAAAAACAAGAACTAGAGGCTTATTTCTAAGAAAAAATGTGGGAAATTATTTTGATTATATTCAGAAATGTAAGAAAAATTAATCAGTGCAGGATCTTTCTTTGAAGAGAAAGTTAACTGGAAGTGCCAGCCTTAAAATGTTATTAAAACCTCAATAGCCTTATGTTGCTGCATGGCAAGAACAAAGTGTACCAGGAATGGCATTGTCATGGAAATACAAAACACAGTCATCAATATCAGGGAATGATCACTAACAAGGAAAAATGGGAGGAGAAGTGGTATGGGATTATGGAAGGGGAATGGATTCAGGTACTGGCCTTCTCAGAGTGTCCAGAAAGGTCTGAGTAGCCACCAGTTCCAGTGCTGGCCTTAAACCCTTTCAGTTTTCCAGGCAAATCTTGTGCAAGCCTGAGTTTTCCCCACTATTGTATTTCTGTCACTTATGACACAAGCTTTCCAAGCTTTTAATCAGAATCAAGAAGCTGGAAATCGTTCCTTTTCAGTTCATTATTACAGCCAGCCCAGGAAATGAAACTTAGTGTTTTCCTGGAACATGGACAGCTGCAGCAACTGGAGAGGGATAACAAGATATTTTCACTCATCTTTCCACAGAATCATAGGATGGAGAGATGAAGAAGTAGAAGAGGGGAAAAAGTGAGAGAGATGTCTGCAGGCAAAGCAATCCCTGCTGTTGCATCTCTCTGCATTTTATTTTATAAATAAATGTCAACAGTTATGCCTTGATTGAAAATTAAATCAAACCTAAAAAGTTGTTTTCTTAGCAATGAGCAGATCTGTTTGCAATGTTCACTTACTGTTCAGCATATATGCAGAGTTTAATAAAGTAATTTGTTTATTATTTGTGAGAAAACAGCTATGCCAGAAAGATTTTACCTAAGTTATTTTACAGCATCAGTCACTTAATATGGATCAGAAGAATGGCACTTACATCCTGCAATCTCAGAAGAGCGGTAAGCACCTGGTTGCTTTTAAATTAGTTTTCAACTGTCAAAGAAACCAACATTTACCACAATTGTGATATACAGAATTCATGAGGCAGAAACACCCCAAGCAGGGTGTTTGTGGCAAAAAACACAAGGGAAAGAAATACCATGAACACCTGTACATTAACTTGTTCACACTGAAACACTGTGTTTGCATTTCTTTGTCTACTTCACAAGAGAAAGTCACTCACCAATCTTTTCCTAGGTATTGAGCAGGTAACAGAAGGTAAATAAATTTAAAGTATTGATACCAACTGATTTAGCTTTTCCAATATGTGCATTACCATCATTCTGATTTTGCTAAAAACCCAGTGTGCTGTGTGGACATACTGTCCTCAGAGGGCATCACTACAGCATTAAATGTAATAAAAAAGGCTGTTTCTTCCAAAATCATAGTGAGCATCTGCCCTCTAATTATGCTGGTTTTGTTGATAAGGATTAAGAATTTTAATTGTTTGTGCATATAGAAATCCCTTACCTCCTCAGAACTCTGGCACTGTGCATCCCAACTTTTATCTATGGTCCATCTAGCCCTGTAGAAGACTGGCACAGACTCCTTTGCAATTAACATATTCTAGGCCCTCCATGGGTAGGAGTGGGAATTAGGCAACATTAGAAATCTGTTATCTGTGGCCCAGCAATTCTGAAAAGTCACTCTCTCATCAAAAGTAATACCAGGTGTATTCCTGATGCTCACCAACTTCCAGGTATATAAGCCTCATTAACAACAGCAAGCAGTATTAATACCACAAGACAGCCAGCCAACACTAAGCTGGGTAACCACAGACCTAGGGGTCTCATGAGTCGGTCCCCAGAGAGAAAGGTAATAGCCTACTTTTGCACCAGTATGACTCCTTCTCAGTGCTGGTCTTGAACCTTTTCCATTCCCCAAGCAAAACCTTGTTCAAAGTTGAATACATGACCAGAAGCCTGTATTTTCCTAGCATTGTATTTCTGTCACTTTTGACACAAGCTTTCCAAGCTTTTAGTCGGAATCTGATTAATCTCCAAGAATGGGGCTCTTTCCATCACATACAGTGTCGAGAGGATGGGGAAACATCCTAGTCCACAGAAGTCAGCTTCCTCATACAAAAATTCTGAAGTCTGTGCTGCACAAAAATGCCAGCCTATCACAGTCACCACAGAAAGCTGTTCATGACAGAAATTCTGCTCTGTGAATGAAAGTAGAACATCAATGCAGCATTCACCTGGTCTTCCAAACCAATCCTGTATTTTCTTATTTATGCCTCATGTCCAATATGCTGACATACATTGGTAATTCCTCAAAAGAATAAAATTTCCTGAGTTTCTCTGCATCTTTTTCATGAGATGCAGCAGACATGCAGTCAGAAGAGAGACAGCAAACCAAAATAGTTTCTGGCTTGATGGTTGCTAGTGAGAAACCACCTGTCCCACAGAGATTAATTACAGCTAGGAGTCCATTTTTTATAGCATATGAAGCTCATGTCAGCACACACATACCTTGGCACTACACGAAGACACCACAGAGCCCTCTGGGGGTGTAGATAGCATGGGCTTAGTACCATGTTAGACATGCAGGACAAAAGGGCATGCCATCAGCCCCATGTAGAAATGTAATAAATAAACTCTTACTGTGTTTTTTGAGTGCTGGAAAGACTCATGGTAGTAGATGACCCCACTGCTGTTTTGGAATTTACTGAATTCTCAGCTGATGAATAAGAGCTCTCTTCAGATAGCTAGGAATAATAAAATAAAATGGATTAATTAGAACTAGTATATTTTCTGCTATTAACAGATCTGCTAGAATCCAGAGCCACTGAGGTATAGATAGATAGATACAGATTGATACAGATATAGATGTGGTAGTTGGCAGAGCGTCCTCCAGGTGTGTACTAAGCCAGTGCCCTCAATTAAAGTACTAAAATCTCACTTTCTAAATAAGCAAAATCCAAAACACCCAAAGCTGATTTGCCCACAGAACCCTGATATCAGAAAGGTAAGACAGCCTGCAGAGAAGAGATGATTTTTCAAACCCAGTCAGTATGAGTTTAACATTTCACATCACGTCAGTGATACATCAATTCCACTGAAACTCATATGGGAACTTTCTTGAAAGTCACGCAGTGGAATAATAAACTGCTTTAAAACAGCACTGATTTGATTGGTGTTTGGTTTCGGTTGTTTTGGGTGTTTTTGTTTGGTTGGTTTTTTTCCTTAATTTGAGCTCCAGTAAAATTATTTTTCTTTTTACCTGAACACATGCTTCTTTCTTAGTCACTAGAGATACTACAGGAATTTCAGGACAGGTCAGGGCTTGTGGGGGCTGTAAAGTGGCAGGGCTAATGACATTCCACAATTGACTTGGTGACAAGGATCCTTGNCTTGGTGACAAGGATCCTTGCAAAATACAAAGACAAAATATTTAAACATATACTTTTTCTTCACATCTAATTCATACCTATATGTCTTCCCTCTTTAACTGAAAGTTTCAAAACATTTTTAAATAACATTTACTGTTGTTTACTTGCTTCATATTCTGAAAAATTGTAATGGTTTCTAAATACACAACTCTGCAGTGAAACCAATGTGCTATCCTATCAGGATAAAAAAGGTAATGTGTTATATACATAAACATGCTTATTTGTACTTATAAAATATATTTGTATTTATGTATTTAAGTATATCTTTATACTTATATTTATTGTTTTGTTTTAGATATGTCTTCTGGCATTTCAGATTTAATTCTGCATCTGCAGATGCCAAGAGGTTTCTTCACTGCCTTCTCCAGGAGCAGAGGTACTCAGTTAGAAATGTGAAATTTCACTATACAAGGTTATATTCAGTCCACTCAGGAAATAAGTAGTCAGGGCAGATGCTCAGACCAGAGTTTATAGGACATTTACATAGTCAAACGAATAGGTTATGAACTGCATAAAGATACCTAGCCTACCATTCAGTCTGGAAAAGAGCTGTTATTTTTATATCTTCCATATCTCTAAAGAATGTCTTTGTGGAACTGTAGTAAATAAATATTACCATGACACTTACCTTCTCTTGTACTTTTGGTGAAGTCAGGATTTCTTTGAAGAAGAGCTGAGGTCATGAATACATTATTTTTCTTTACTACAGAAAAGGAATTTAAAATTGAATAATGAGTAAACCCAAATTTTAACCATCAATTCATGTTTCTGTAACCCCTCTCTGTTTTGGTAGTACCTGAGCAATATTCCAACATAACCATTTGAAAAAGATCTCCAAGAAAACTGTTACTGTCTCAGTTTTAACAGCTGGGGAGACTTTGGCACAGAAAGCACCAGAGGTTTTCTGGCTATGTCACAGTTTTTTGGATATTAATGAATGTTTTAAATGCAAAATCTTTTTTCAGCTTTGAAAATTAGGTGTTCCTGTTTTGTAGAAGTCATTGAAATGGCAATGCTATCTGTTCGACTTTTAGGCATTTTTAAGATGATTAAACGAGGCCCAAGTGCATAAATAAATAAATGTACCCTGCCCTGTTCTGCTAAAAAGGCCTTCATAACTTTCTAGAATGATGGCAGTGTACTTTTGATGTTTCCACAGTCGGAAATAAAATCTTTTTAATAAAGATATCAAACACCAGTGAGAAGGTGATGGCAACCATGTTGTAAAAGCCTAGAAGATAAGGGGGTAATGTGTATTCACTGATATTTGGATAGCTGTGGAGCCAACCAAGGACTGCTGGCAGTAACTCACTGTGAGAAAGTGCAGGACATGGCTGGAGAAGGGGACATACACAGCAAGAGCAGCACTTTTCCAGGACAACCATAAGCACAACATGGCTCAGCACAGCAGGAATGAAGCCAAGATGTGGGCATGGACTGTAGGGGCATCAAGACCACACAAGACCTCCAAAGCCTCCAACCCATTTCCAGAAAGAAGGAACTGCACATGCAAACTGATTTACATAGAAAGAGAGAAACTTATCTCCAGGGTGAGGAAACCCTTCTGTGTAAAGGTACCCCATGAAGGCCAGGTGTGTGCCCCAGGATCCTGGACATGCCTTTAGCCAGACCGATGCTGATGCTGGAATCAGGACTGGTGATCTCTTTCTCTCTTTCTTGCTTTCTCTTTTCTCTTTAATTCTCTCTTCCCTTTCACCTCATCCCTTCCTCCAAAACCCACCCCCATGTGCTTTACACCAGTTTCCATGCCAAGTGTGTAGTTTACCCATAAAACTTGGTAAGCTTTTGCAGAACCTCTGTCATTCCTTTCCACCACGGCCACCTACAAATCTCGGGTGCTCCCTTCCCCTTAAGGGTGGGATGCCACACGTGTATCACGTCCTGTAAAATGGCACGCTGATACACGACATACAATCACTACTTTGTCATTGCAAGAGTGTGTTTTGCTGCTATTACAATGCTGTGAACCCTTAACATTATTTAGAAATCCTCTATGCCAGTGTTGGTCAGGAACCTTTCTCTGGTAAGAGATGTAGACTAGGATTTGAGACCACTCCATTGTTCCTGTTAGTGCTAAAAGTGAGGATATTCCCTGGGTCCCTGGTTAGGTGGAAAACAGGCTTCTAGGATAGAAAATTATATTCCTGTAGGAATCATCACTGTTAAATTGCAAGCAAACTATTCATGTAATTACTGTCACTTTTGTTTTTTCAAATATAATTTGTATCACACTCTGTCAATGCATATTTTCAGATTATTCTAAGATTCCACCCCTGCCCCAGAGGATTCCCCAACTGCAAATGCAAAAAACATTTCTTGTATTGAACTGCCAGTCCTTCCTTTCTCCCATCTAAATACCAGACTAATCCAACACATTTCAGCTCTGTCTTGCACAAAACGCATTTCTGCGCGCATCTTTATTTCATCTAATACTTGCTTTTCTGCATAAATATTTTTTTTTATTACCTGTCTGAGAGGGAGGGAAAGTAGGAAGGATGTTAAATGAAGAGGATCTCCCTCTTTTCTGCGTGAGAGCTGTATCTAAAAGAATAAGAGACTGAAATTATCACTTGTTTGGAGAATAGAAAAGACCAGTTTTAGGGTTAGCCAGGCTGATGTCATGCTTTCACTGACGGAAGAATAAATTATTATCTGCTACCTACCATCTTTCTGAAGCAGACTGTTAGGTTTTGTCTATACTGCTGATCCCTGGAGGTCTCTGAGGCCAAGCAGCACAGCCTGGCTCAGGCAGACAGCTAATCCCCTCTGGAACAGCTCTGTCCTGGAGACCGCCAGGTGGAGAGGTTCAAAACAGAACCAGACAGGGCCCTATCACTTAAACAGTGTGGGCAATCAAGAGGGCAGACACTCCAGCTTCCTCCTGCACTCTGCTTTATTTTTTGGTATAGGCATGCCCTAAAATTTCTAGCATGTCTAACCCAGCATAACTTTCATAGTAAACCAAATTTAGCTTATCTTAAGTCCTCTTAGGTACATTCAGATGTGTCACAGGACTACATTAAAAAAAATTACACTATGCACATATTAATGCCTCAATTCAGAAGTAGCTTTCTAGTACCATCCATATGTTAAATAAACATTGTAAAAAACAGATCAGTCTTTCTGCACAGCGGTCTCACTGATTTGTGTTCATTTCCCATGGAAGCAATACACAGTCCTTAATGGGCCTCCCCAGTCAGCTCTTGGCTGGACAGAAGGAGGGGCTCTTCTGGAAACTGCTTTACATTTTAAAGGATTGCCAAGGGAATACTGATCTCTTCCAAAAGCCAGAGAATATAATTCCTTTCCAGCCCTCGTCTTCCCCTGACCTGTGTGAGCTATTCAAGAAAATGATATGAAATTTATAGATTTTTCAGTGTATGTAATATTATGTAAATACAGAAAAAATAATATATTTTTATTTAAAAATGTATTTATTGGAAATTACCAGCAAGTATCAATGTTTAAGTTTTCATTACTTGCAGCATGCCTACAATGCAGAAACCCTTCTTAGACAGGAGAATTCATTCTTTCCTTTATCAGATGAGAATACAGAACTACAATTAAAACATGACTGGAGCTAAATGTCATACCAGTGTTAGACTGAGAGTCAGACTTCTGGAAAGTCAAAGATGATGATCTTGCACATTTTCTGGAACAATTAATGAAATCTAGAGAAAAGAAAATAAAATGTTATGCAGGGACAGGTTGGCAGGAGGCATCAGCACGATGTTATGATACAGAATTAAGACGTGAACACAATAAATTCTAGGAGTGACTTGCAGAACAGCTTTAAGGCAGTGCCTAAGAGCAAGAGGGCTTTGGAATCTCTGTCAACAGCTGTCACAAAGCCCTGGGGAGTCTTCTTTATTTCTACTAAGTTCAGGGAACCTAAAGCAAGCACTTATAATCAGTTCATAGCCCTTGGGCTCAGAACACATTAAGAATGAGGACCTACATTATAATATTATCTAAGCAAACAAAAAAAGTCAGTTAGGAGTTCATACAGCTGATGAATATGCTTGGGCAATTTTCAGGGCTTCTGGAGTTTGTCTTTCTGGTAAATATGAGAGGTAGGATGGAAGCACTCTTGAGGTAAGACAGGGACATATATATTAGGACAGAGTAGGTGGCTCTACAACCCACAGAGTATTAATCTGGTAACTGGGATTTGCCCCTGCTCATAGAAAGAGTCCAAACACTGTTTCCACAGGCAACAGGCAGATCGATGAATAACCCAGTTATATTATGCTGTTTCAGGGAGCCGTCATTACCATTTTCAGCTTTGCAAACTGGTTCTTCTGCAGGCCGCTGGAAAAAAATAAGAGTGGAAAGGTCAAGGAAAATAGAACAGTTATTTTCTAGACAGAGACACAAAATATAACAGTCCAACATATATGCATTAAGTCTTGTTTCCATTTTCTATTCTTCCTTGCTCTATTTTGAGACCATTTATTACAAGTCTTAACTGGGGCTAAAATCTTTTACTACTGCTAGAATAACTATGTACAGAATCTCTATTTCTCAGCAATTTTTATCAATAATGAAAAAGAAAAAAAAAGGCTTTTTACCTTCAAAGAGCGGTCCTTCTTTTCAAAAACAAATGTCGGCTGGGCAAGCACTGATTTCTCTGGAAAAGAGATACTTTTTAATAACAATTCTGTAATAGTATTTCTCAACCAGAGCTTTGAAAATTCTGTGGAATAACAAACAGGAATTTATTCTTTTGTTACAAAGGAAGAAAATATAGAGATGCAGTGATGTACAGCACAGTACATTAAAAAAAAAACCTATCATCCTCAAATATGAATGCGAGTTTTGCCTAACTAGATGCCATGGGATTTGACCTCATATTTTTAATTCTTCTTTTGGTTAAAAAAAAAAAAAAGTGCTTTTAGCCTTTACAAAAAACATCTGCCATCCTTTAAGAACAAGGGTGAACTGCATCTTTGGGTAGCAGAAAAGAGCAAGGATGTGAAATGTAAAATATCCCTAAAGGAAGGAAAACACGGGAATATGTTACACTTGGCCTTTCAGCTACATTCACATATTCTGCTCTTTAAACTTCAGGTAGGTGGATGTCTAGCATCAGCTTCAATGTGTGAGTATGATAAATAAATACATGGAGCTCTATAGAGCAAATTCTAGTCTCAGCATACCTCTTCATCTCTTAGGCATAACTAAAAATATCTTGGATCTATGCTCTTTTTCTCTATGAAACATTTTTCTGCATATATTTGCCTCACATCAGATTTTATATTGATTTAGAGTTCACTACTTCTGCATCTCATACAACTTCTTCAGTCTGTTTACTTTGTTAGGCTTGTGACCTTCACAGCCTATGCAACGCTAATGGACTAAATCTGGTTGTCAGTGTAAAAGAAAAAGCTGTTTTCACCAGCACCACTGATTAATGGCACATTTATTATTCTAATTAATGGCACAATTAATGAGCAAAGAAGCAGACACAAATAGATCTTTTTTTTAAAGACCACCCCATACAGGATTCATCTCACGCTAGCTTGAGACATCTGTCATGTGATGTAAATAGAAACAATCAGCTTCTGACCCTGAGCATATTTTAGCTGTGTACTTTAGATGATAAATGGAAAGCTAAATGTATGTATTTCTCTCCATGGCTGATAAGTACAGAGTACAGACTAGGGTGACTGCTGAGCTATTTGACTGGCCTCTGGCCAGAGAAATCTCACACTTGATGCCTTGTTAGCTGACATTTGACAGAATATTTATCACATACACAACATTTTTGTTACACTCTTTTCCTCTGTTACCCCTTCAACAAAAACCTCCAAGTGAAAATATGTGGATAGATATTTTATCTAGAATTGCACACCTATCTGTGACCAAACAACTCGAGCTTTGGTATCAATTACTTAAAGGTTTAATAAAGCAAACATCAGCCCGTCATGGAGGAATTAAGATTACTACAGAAAAATGTATTCAACTATCAAGGAAATGTAAACATTGTTAAAATAAATGCTTTATGTATGCAAACGGGGCAAGGAGCATGAAACTATTACTCAAATCCAGGGATACACAGACACAGGAGTAATAACTATACAGTTTTGCTGTTGTTGAAGTCAGTTTTATATTTACTTAGGCATTATGTGTGTGCAAAGGACAGGATTTAGCAAGTTTAGCATGCTTTGCAGTGAAAGCCTAGTTTCCTCCTTAACAGAAAAAGCAGAAAAAAGTTCACATTGTTCCACTGCAAAAAAGATAATTCTCTGTCATTGAAAGTTGAAGAAAAATTCCATAATCTGCTTGCAGCTAGGGGGTCAACGGCATGGCATGAGATGGAGCAATTCCACTTCTATTCACTAGAGGGGAGTGGCACACATAAACAATAGTATTTCACTTAAATATGATTTTTTTAAAGAAAATAGGCTTTTTACTGTCCCCTTAAAAACAAACTGGCATTCTTACTGAATGAAGGAAAAATACAAAAAGTAAAGAGTGACTGTAGAAACCTTCATATTCTTCTCAGTAATCCTCAAGCTCAGAAGCTTGCTGTATTTTAAAAGG
This sequence comes from Edolisoma coerulescens, assembly GCA_013397115.1. NCBI lineage: Eukaryota > Metazoa > Chordata > Aves > Passeriformes > Campephagidae > Edolisoma > Edolisoma coerulescens. Next base: position 118,584 of record VWZW01003849.1, read on the forward strand.
TACATTTTCTACTCCAAAGAATGGAATTAGCAAAGAGTGAACTTCTCCAAAAAAGGAACTGACTTTCTATCACAGAGTTAACTTTTTCTAGAACTAGGGGATTTGAAGGAATTAAGAAATCTCACTACATTTGAAACAGCAAGAAGATTCCAATAATATTTTAAAACCCAGAAGTTCCAGAAGAAAACAACCATAACTGGTTGATTACCAACAGAAACAAGTGAAGCTACAGTATATTAGTACCCCTCAAAGACATATATGCATATTTTAATATTGCAGTAAATATAAAGAATATATCCCACGTACTGCTCTTGAGCCAAAGAGCTGCCTGTAGATTTAGTTAGAGGCTGCTGAGGCTGCCACAGTTATTTATAGTTTTTGCAGTTCTATAATGCTTCACCTCAAATCAAGAAAACCTTTTTGTGATTCCTGAAGTGTACTCCACAAAGCTCATCAGTAAGATCTTCACTCCTCAATCAGGCTGTTCATAACAGGGTTTTAAAAATCTCTTTGTGTTAACTACATATGTATCCTAAGCATAAATTTCCATTTATGTTTTCAGCTTCTCAGATATTCAGGCACAAAATATCCGCAGCTGATGCCCACAGAAAAAGACACACAGAACTTCTTGTGGATGTAACACAAGGCCGTCAAGGTGTTACCACAGTCGTGTTGATGTGATCATTTTAACACTGGTCAGTACCTCTGCATCTCTCCCCTTCATTTTCTGCACGAAGTCTGCCACTGCCAGGGTGGCTGTGCTGGGCCAAAGAGAAGTGCTCCTGCACCCTCTGCTCTGAGCAGCACTGCAGGCACCCAGCCACACAGTGCCAGACTCTGTCCCAGGAACAGGCAGCAGCAGCCAGGAGGAATGGCAGATGCAGACAGAGGAATGGGAACAGGTGGGCTGGAGCCATTCCCCCTCATCATCACCACCAGGACACAGACAGACACAGGCTGGCTCAGACTGGGCCACTCCAGTCCTCAGCAGCTTGGCACTTGTGCATGGAAGATTTTGTTGCAAAAGTTACCAGAAAATAGTGCCAAATGAGCTGTCTCTGGCTGCAAGGACTGGAATAATCCACCAGCCTCAGCCAAGAGTCCAGATACAGAACCTGTCTGTCTGCCCATGAAAAATCACCACAGATTGGGCTCTCTTTTCCTTGCTACAGTTCCCCTGAAGCTGTTGAATTAGAAATGTGTTTGCCTAATGTTTGCTATATTCAAAGATCAAAATAGGCCCTTGCCTGGAAGATGCATTAGGAACATCCAGTTCCTTTGTCTGAGATCTCACCCGGATGATCTCCTGGCTCCAGCCTCCTGTCCTGCACAGAAGCACGATCAAATGTGCTCATAACTCAGGCACCTGACATGGAAGGCACCCAGTTACAGGATGGAGACTGCATTCCATTTGAAAGAGCATTTTGGGAAAAGTAACTGCTGGCTGATGCCTTAGAAGCACTAGCCAGAGTAACATACAAGAAATAACGTAAAATTGTTTTACCAGATTTCCTTGTATCCCAAAAACCAGCATTGTCCATGAGATGTAACGGTCCCTCTGTCATTGCTGTGACATTCCACTTTTCACTTCCATTGCTACTATTTTTTCTAAAGCTATTGAGACTTCACAAAATGCATACATTAAAAAATAAGATGGTTTTGAATATTTTAGAGTTGTTATTACTATTGTTCCATCTTGCCCTAAACACACATAAATGATCCTTAACCTTTGAGGGCTAAGGACACAGTGGAGAGAATATAAGCCCATATCTGTTTCTAATTTGCAGGCAATCCTATGCCTGAAATCATGTCAAAAGTGGTGACAGTACTGACTCAAAGAGATGCAAAAAATCCCCCTCAAATCTTTCAGAAGGTAAGATAGGAATTGTGGTCTCAATAAAAGTTTTTTATTTCTGATGTTGAAACAGTTAATTTTTACATTTTCAATTAAAAAAAAAAAATCTGTTGCATCTTCACCATTACCAAACTGGCCAGAAGTCTGAAAATGCTTTAATTCATATCCATACCAAAAACTTTCACATTTTTATATCTAAAGATGGACCAGCTGCTTGGCAAGGCTGAGCCCACCAGCAACAGTGGCAGCACCTCTGGGATAATGGATTTAAGAAGGGGAAAAAAATACTGCACAAGGGCTATTGCAGCTGTGAGAGAGGAGTGAGAATGTGAGAGAGGAACAGCTCTGCAGACACCAAGGTCAGTGAAGGAGAGAGAGAAGGTGAATGGTGAGGTAGCTGTGCCCCTGCAGCCCTTGGAGGTCCATGGGGGAGTGGAGATCCACCTGCAGCCCCTGGAGAACCCCACACCAGAGCAGGGGGATGCCATCAAAGGAGGCTGTGAGCCCATGGGAAGCCCGTGCTGGAGCAGGCTCCTGGCAGGACCTGTGGCCCATGGAGAGAGGAGCCCACGCTGGAGCAGGTTTGCTGGCAGGGCTTGTAACCCCACTGGGGACCCACATTGGATGAATTCATGGAAAACAACAGACTGCGGCAGGGACTCAAGTCATAGAAGTTCATGGAGGACTGTCTCCTGTGGGAATGACCCTATGCTGGAGCAGGGGAAGAGTGTGGGGAGTCCTCCCCATGAGGAGGAAAGACTGGCAGCGACAATGTGTGATGAACTGACCACAACCCCCATTCCCCATGCTCCTGCTCTGCTCAATGAGATAGAGAAAGAAGGGAGTAAAGTTAAGGCTGTGAAGAAGGAAGAAGTGGGTGGGAAAATGGGGTTTCTTTTAAGATTTAGGTTTAGTTCTCACTAACATATTCTAATTTCATTGGTATTAAACTGAAGTGATTTCCACAAGTTGAGTCGGGTTTGTCTGTGATGGTAATTGCTGAGTGTTCTCTCCCTGTCCTCATCTCAACCCATGAGCCTTCCACAATTTTCTCTCCCCTGTCCAGCTGAGGAGGGAAGTGAACGAGTGGTTTTGGTGGGCACCTAGCATCCAGCCAGGGTCGACATACCACAACATTAAATAAACAAAGCAAAACAAAACAAACAAGCAAAAAGGAAAAAACCTGCACAAAACCAAAACCAAACAGAAATGCCCTTCTTGATCAGAAATAATTTTTCTCAAATAGAATATGGTACTTCAAAATTGTGTCATGTCCAAATAATGTCACTGACTCACAAAACCTTTAACTGCATCCAGCTTTCCTTCACAACATCCTAGGAAGTGCTACACAACACACGAAGACTACATGAAATAATCAGATTAGAATTTTATCCTATCAAACAATGAAGCTATGACATAGAATTATCCAGTTTCTGTGCTCTGATATGCTACAGCATATTTTGGTAGCTTTGCATGTTACTGCTATAATTTTTAAAAACAGAGGCAGAAACACGGCTGTATTTTGATGTTACAGCTTAGATTGCTGGTTCCCACAGAACTCTAACCAAACAAAGTTAATCAATAATAACAAATTCTTGCACATACAACTGCCATTTTGATTGTTTCACATCTAAATTAGCTCAATGAGAACATGTAATTTGGGAAGATATTGAGAAGAAAAGTAGATTTAACATAATTTTGGTTGCTACACCTCCAGAAGTAGTTTTGTATCCCTAAAATAGTAAGAAAAAAAAAAACCACAGGAGAAAGCTTTGACTAATGAATATATACTGTGTAGAGCTATTACTTAAAAAAAACACCAAGAGAAAATTTGTGGTATTTTGTGGCAATACACATGAAGAAAAAGAAAGCAACAATGGACTAGCATTTAAGTGAAGACATGGATCGAGAAAACCATTGATACAAGAAATTAATAAAAGAAATTATTTTTACTATGCTAGATGATGATCTGTACATTAGTGGCCTCAAGGAGCACCAGAGTTAAACTATCGAATAGTAAGACCAATTTTTGTTCAAAATGCTGCAAAAACATAGAAAACTACCAATACTTTAGAAAGCAAAACTGCAAAAGGCAGAAAAGAAATACATATGGTGAAAACAAGAAATAAGAAAAATTAACAAAATACTTTGCTCTCTAAGCTTGGACTCATGTTTAAATATTGTTTCTGGCTTTTGAATCAAAAAGACATCTGTCAGTATTTCCACTGACAGACCATTTTAATCTAAACTGAGGTGGAAAATAACAAAAACCTTCTGGTTAAGAACAGGCTTTACCAAACCTGCAATAGGACCACGGTTTCTGTTTTAAGAATACTCACTGAACTTCACAACATAAAATAGAGTCAGTTCACAGCCAAGAGAAAGTGCCACAATGCTGCCAGCCAACATCTTGGGTCCCTCAGTGACCTCAGTGACCACATAAGCCAGGCTTTCCTCTGCCAAAACTTAAATAAGACAGATGACATGAGGCAAAATGGGGGTGTCCTAGAATAGTACTTCATGCAACCAACTTAATAAAATGGATCAACTTAAAAGAATTTTGGGAAAGGGTTTATAAAATTTCCCATTGCTGACCTTGAGTAACAGGTGTGTTTCTGGAAGCACTGGGGGGCTGAGCATTCTGATGGAATGCACACACACAGCTGCTCAGCACCTTTGAAAACCAGGTCACCAATTAAAGCTCTAAATATGGACCTGGAAAACTACTTTCAGATTCTCATTTATTACCCTCCACACTTTTGATCAGTTTTAATGCCAAGACTGGGGATTTTCCAAGCAAAGCTACTTTTTGGTTTTTTTGCTAAGACATTGTAATACAAGATTGATTAGTTCATTTGCATCTATATTATATGTACATAACGCATTTTATTTAATCTGTAAACACTCAAAACAAAATGAGAAAATAAAATAGGGTCATAAACCAAATGAAGTTCTAATCTAGTCAAACCTCCAATGTTAACCAGAAGAGTTTTCCATACAAAAAAGTACCAGAGATGCATGTTGCTGTACAGCAACATGCACGTCCAGTATCTTAGTCATAATTCCAAACGTGAATGCTAATGGAATTTTTTCTTTTATAATACTCTTCTCAATGTCAGTGAATCAATACATTTGCAACAATTTCTCACGAATCCTGATTTTCCAAACATGTTCAAAATTTTTCCAAATTTTTCTAAATAGTTGATCCAAAACCATGCTGAAGTGTTTTATGTGAAAAAATATTTTGATTGTTGTTAAAATAAAGTACTTCAAACCTATTGAGATGAAATCTTTGACAAAGCTTTTTATTATTTGAAAAAAAGGGAACCACCCATTGCTGTGAATTTTATTTCTACAGAACTTAAGCATGTAGCACTGCTATTTGGCCACTGGCTGCACTTGCTGCAGAAGCAACTGTGGCCCATGAAGAGACTGCTGGACACAGCACTGTGTGCTCTATAAACACCCTGTACTAAACATGAAGTGCACGTCACTTATCTTGGGTTCAGAAAGCATCCTGTAAATACAATTTGGGGAGCCAATAAATAACTTCACACCTCCTTGTTTGGATCAGCAGAGAGTACATCATCAAAGAAGGGAGTTTCTGTTTCATTGCACTCAGAAAGAAGAAAGTTCATCTAATTGACTATTGCAAAATAAAACTTCTGAAGGAATTTTTCGTAGGGCAGCTTTACTGCATTTTTGGGACTCCAATATTGCACAGTCTTTGTTATTCAAATAGTTCATAACCCACATAAATAATTTCCCTGTCATCAGTGACACCAGTTATGAGACCAAGAATTCTTCATGCGGGCACAGTCCTGCATAATCAGACTCTTAGCATTTTAAGACATGTTCACCTTCTCTTAAGTTACTCTTCTTGATGCTACAAATTCTAAACACAGATAGGGATCAAGGTGGAAAGGGTTCTTCTATACAAAAAATTCCATCTAATACTCCTAGCTCCCACTTTGGTTTATAGCACGCCACGTGAGATGTGAGATTTGAAATTTAACATACTTCTCTTCAGCCATGGAAACTCAGCTGACAGCCTGTGGAACCGTTTATAAATACAGCATATGTCACACCCACTCACCTCTGTAGAGCACAGTCCTCATCTTTATATGGGCAAAATATGAGTAGGCATTAAAATAGCAATAAAAATCACCCTATTTTAGCAATACTATAACAATTTATGAGAGAAATGTAACCCACTTGGCTTTATTTCAAACACTAGAGTGAACAGAATATTTTTGAGAGTCTCATCACTGGAGTGTAATTCTAGCAGTGATACCATACCAGAACTAACTGTGTCACTAGACCAGTAGGACTGTGCCAAAAAGTGAAACCAAAAATTATTGTAGAAACACTGAAATTTCCGATATCCTAGTGCTCAGAATTCCTAATCTGTTGTAAAAGCCTGTAAAATACCCAATGCAAGGGCAATAAAATTCATAGGCATAAAAAGTGGTACCATTTTCAGGACATTGTTCCAAATTTAAATTTCATAAATCCCTATGAGATAGCACAGAAGTAATCCTCAGGGGGTTTGTGCAGAAATTGAACTACACAGGTAGTAAGGTCATGATACATCAACACTCACACATCCTTAAATTTCAGTGACTAAACTGGACTGTGTGCTCAATATTAAGCACAAACTGAAAGGCTGGTCAACTGATAAATTAGCCCAGCTGCTCTAAGATGTATCAGTCATAACATCAGGCTTAGACCTTGACAGTGCACACTTCTTCTTGGTAATCTGGGTTCATTCATCAACCCCTGTGGTAAAAAATGGCTGGTGGCATCAACTGCAAAAAAGTTCCTAGTGTTAGCACTTGTTTCGTTATGCATCCTCACCAGTTTTTAATGATACTGATAAATCACTCTTAATTCATGGCTCGCCTCACTACCTCAGTAAAGGATTTTGCTGTCCATCTCTGTAGTCAGGCATCTGTCTGAGGAGCTAGAGCAGGACAGTTTTGGTCTCAAGGTGCAGGGCACATCAGGGCATGAATGTCCTGGAAAACGAGTGCTGCTTCCAGGTACGGCCAGGAAAGCAATTGCTATTCCCACCCATTGCCAGGCCCAGCATTTAGGAAAGCTGCAGAAAGCTCAAATGGTCGAGGAGTTAACACTGTCAAAAACATAGAGAGACCACATACACACATCTGGTAGTGTCCTTTCCTCAAGTAAAATACAAATTGGAGATTTCCAACAGATTACCAGTAAAAACAATGCAATAAAAAAGCACAGCTAGCCAAGCTCTTGTTTTGCATTATGCACAACACTATTACCAGTCAGGCACATCCTTTGTGTTTATCCCATTCATCCCCCGAAAAACCGGGGGAACACAACAGACATGCAAAAGATAATAGCTAACAAAACCTACCTGTAAAGCATTCCTTCTTGGGCTCTAACATGCTGCCACGGGAGCCTCGGCAGGGCCTGGGCATGGTCTGTTCTTGCAGGTGAGCAGCTTGGTGCAGAGGCCAGGGACCTTCTTTTGGTCTCTTCTTTTGGGGAGGTCGGGCACCTTCGCGCCCTGCCGGGGTCTGTCTGAGCACTCACAGCCAGCACAGGAGCATCGCGTGCCTGCACATAAAACATTCCCTTTGCAAGCAGGAATTGGCTCGTTTCTCATTATGAGGTCAGCATTAAGTACCCTTTTATATACGTCTATCTCTTCGTATATGTGATCATATATGTTCGGTACGCCGAAGTCTAGAAACCCGCCACCCTTCGCAGCAGCCAGCGAGGCCCCGGGACGCGCGTTCCGGGCGGCGCTTCCCGCAGCGAGGCAGGGATGGAGCGGCGCCGGCGGCCGGCGGGGACAGCTCGGGGACGGGGCCCGGGGCCGGCTCCTCGCCCGCGGGGCGGGCCGTGGGAGGGGACACGTAAAGCCGGGCACGGGAGCGTGGAGAGGGAGAGAGGGCGGGCTGCGAGCCGAGCGAGGGGCGCTTCCCGAGGGCTCGTCGGGCATGGGTGGGCTCCCGTGAGTACTGTGCCCGCTATGGGTTTTTTTTGGCTTTTTGTTTTCAAAAAGAAGATGAAATATCAAGGAAGGCAGCCGAGCACTGTGATTGTTCCCAGGCTGACGTGAACCAAGTGCAGCGTCAGCACAAATAGGTGTTGCGGTCCCTCCTTCCAGACGCGCCCTGCTGCAAGTTCTAAAGCCTCACCCGTGCCTCCTGCTGTTCTCTTAAATGGCAACAGCCCCAAATTCTTCAAGTGGGAGCGATTGCAGGCCTGGTGTCAAACTGCCTGTAATCGTAACAGTTCAAGACAAAAAGGCAGGAATTTGCTGTAAGTTCATCAGAATCATATGTCTAGTCTAATCTAGTGTCTTCACACAGCCAATATCAGATGTTTCACAGAAAAAAGATGCAAGAAGTCCAAGAGCACACAGATGCTCAGGGACCTTCCCTCATTAGAGCCCCAGCGTGTGTTGGCATAACTTCTGAAGTGTACCATTTAACCCTTCTGCAGTAGAATCAGAGAAACTTTTAGGCTGGAAAAGACCTCTAAGATCAAAGTCCAACCCTTAACCCAGCACTGCCAAGTCCCCCACTAAACCATGTCCCCAAGTACCACATCTACACCTCTCTTAAATACCTTCAGGGATGGTGACTCCACCATTTCCTTCGTGCCAGTGCCTGACAACCCTTTTGGTGAAGGAATTTTTCCTAATTTACAGTCTAAATCTCTCCTGGAGCAACTTGAGGCCATTTCCTCTTGTCCTCTTGCTCGTCGCTTGGGAGAAGAGGCCGAGCTCCACCTGGCTACAACCTCTTTCTCTGGACGTGCTCCAGGACCTCATTGTCTTGTAGTGAGAGTCCCAAAACTGAACATAGCACTTGGGGAGGTGCAGAACCCTCAGCCTTAACTGTTAGAATATAAATATCTATTCTTTTGACATTTCAACTATGAATATGGAAATTAACCAACAGTTAATTTCTCCATAAGTAGTTCTTCATCACATTGTGATGACATTAATTTTGGATTAAGAGAGAGCAAAGTAAAAAGCAGAGTAGTTATCTGGGTCTACTCTTGGCTTGGTCACAAGATAAATTCCTTATTAGTTCAAGCTCCAAATGGTGCAAGGTTCTTTGATGGGCAAAGTAACTATGAACCCTAGATGAAAATCATTATAATTTAATTATGAGTCTAACACTTTTGTGGACACTCAATTATAATAAACAAAACCAAGCGTTTGCAACTAGTGTTCAGACAAAATCCTGAAAATGCCTGCATGTGTCCTGCTGTCATTGACATCTCTGGCACTCTTCCCTGCAGACCTGTTTCTGTCAACAGAACCTCCAGCGACAGCACAGGTTTTGGGAATGCCAGCATAATGCACTCGCATTACTCCTATTTATCCAAAGATAACATCTGAGAATTCCGTATTTAACATGAATAAAGCAAGCACAATACATTCATTTTAATTTACAGATACATTAATCACTCAACCAAACCCTTGATCTGAGCATTCTGCACTTATTAAAATTTTAGGAGGGACTCTAATTCTTATCAAACTTGATAACAGTGCTGTTGTGGTTTAACCCCAGCCAGCAGCCAAGCCCCAAGCAGCCACTCACTCTGTCCCCCATTCCCCAGGATCAGAGAAAGAATTGGAATGGTAAAAGCTAAAAAACTCATGGGTTGAGATAACGAGAGTATAATAGAGAAAGAAAAAGCAAAGCAAAACAAGGAATTAAGTCACCACTTCCCATGGGCAGACAGGTGTTCAGCCATCTCCAGAACTGCAGGGTCCCATCAAATATAACAATGACTTGGTAAAACAGATGCCATCACTCCAAATGATCCCCCCTTTTTCTTCTTCCCTCTGCTTTATATCCTGAGCATGATGTCATATGGACTGGAATATCCCTTTGGTCAGTTTGGGTCACCTGTCGTCTCTTTGTCTCCTCCCAACCTCCCAGGCACTCCCAGCTTCCCTGCCAGTGTCGCAGTACAAAAGCAGAAAAGGCATTGGCTCTGTGTAAGCTCTGCTCAGCAACAACAAAAACATCTCTGTATTGTCAACCCTGTGTTCAGCACAAATCCAAAACATAGCCCTGTACCAGTCACTGTGAAGAAAATTAACGGTACCCCAGCTGAAACCAGAACAAGTGCACTCACCTCCTGCATCCAGAACATTGATAAATACATTGAACAGCACTGACCCTAGACTTGAGCTCTGAGGAGCACTACTGCTAAATGGTCACCAGTCAGTGTGGTCCCATTTGAGCCAGACCATCCAACCTGTTCTTCAGTGGGATGAACCTACTCATCCCACTGCTGGACAACTCACCCAGGAGGATGCTGTTAAGGACAGTATAAAAGCCTTACTAAAGTCCAGAAAAACTACATCCACTGCCTTCCCTTCACCCACTACGCAGGTGAACTTCTTGTAGAAAGATACCAAATTAGATGACCATAAATTTCCCTCTGTGAACTCATGTTGCCTGTGCCTGATGGTTATATTGTTCTTTAAATGCCTTTCTTCACACTCTCTATGCCCTATATGCTCTTTTTTCATGGCATGAAAATCTAAGTAGACAAAACCTGTATTTCCCCGCATCACGTCCTCTGAACGTGCAGGGCAGGAGAGCAGGGCTGCTGTAACACCGCACACAAGTGCACATGTAGTCCTCCCAGAGTCAGGGCTGTTCCCAACACATTTCTCCACTCTTAGCAGATGCACACACTCCCACTGCTAGGTGTTTTTATGTTGGATTTTTCCTTATTAAAACATTTATTCTTTAAATGAGCCTGAGTCGCAAAGCCAGCTAGACAACCCACTCCAAAATCATTATGCCATCCTTACACTGTTGATGTAAACGTACAACAGCTGCAGGCTTCCAATCTGTAGAAAACCCACACATGTTCTCGGGTGATTTCCCCAAAGACAGCTACTTTTTGAGCAACACCAGCCAATTTTTGACTCATTCTACATGAGCTCTATATTGTAGAGTATACAACTTTTTAATCAGGACATGATGCAGTACTAAATCAAAAGACTTGCAAAACTTCACCTGAAAATATGTAAGGACAATATCATTAATGCAAACACACATGTACAGAACAACTTTTATTCCCGAGCCTAATTCTATGATTAAATTTGAAATATTTGGACCTTTATTTTAAATCTCTCATGGTAATTTGCAAGAGAACAATACTTACTTTGATCTAACACTTTGGAGTACATCATGAGTGAGTATTCAACAAGTCATTCAACACGGTAAAAACCTAGAAAAATACTTCTGACATTTCTGGATTTCAAACAGGAATCAAAAAAAAGAATTGTCAACCAACACTGTGAGATATGTTAAGGCCTCCAGGAAAACATATTCCTATTTTCTGTATCCAAATCCCTGTTTTCTGAAGTTGCACCTTTTTAATTTTAGGCACTCAAGTCAGGCATCTAAATTAATTAATTAATTAATTAATTGCTCTGCTTCTACTCTGTACCTCAGAGAGGACGACTGCTGGGACCTGCCTCCAAGGCAGGGCAATCGGGTTCCTTGTTGACAGATTCTTTGGGGTGGATTAAAGCAAAACAGCGTTGAATAACTGATATAACAATGAATAACTCAATTGAAACCATGACTGGAAAAAAATGGAAAGGGGTATATAGCTGTTCTGGAGGGTGTGATCACCCTAAGAGAGGAAAATTGGAAAAAGAGGGAAAGAGAGATAAGGGAAGAAATAGAAAAATATCCCTACCCATGGCTCCAGCCATGGTGGTCTGTGGTTGTGATATGCAGCCCTGGTCTGTTGGGGGTGGGGACCCACGTACACATTGGAAATTAGGGTTTTATAACCCTGGTTCTCCTCATAAATGCCCCAGATTCTCCACCAGGAGTTCTGGCCATGCAGAGTCTTATTTCTGGAAGATTCTGGAAGAGTGGCAGCATCGAGAGGAGGGGCTGAGAGTGTGACTGACTGTGTGTCTGTGTGTGCCTGGACAAAACTCCTGAGTAAACTTCCTCAGTTGTGCGTAAGCACAGTGGTGGGTCACGGTGTGGGAAAGAGACCAGCAGAGAAGAAACCTCTACCCTGCCTCTGCTTAATGGCAGCTTGTCTTTTAGTTCAAAACCATCTTGTTTGAGGCAGAATTTATCTGCAAGATGCAACTGTTTTGCTACTGTGATCTGAGTGATTCCAGTGATCTGAGCTGCCTCTGGATAAACACTGTCCCTCCACTGACTGCAGAAGGAGCATGGACTCTCAAGGACTCCCTTCAGACAACTTTCAAGTGAGAAAGATGAGTAATTTCTTGTATAGTCCACACTGAGGGAAGTGTCCCTCTGAACTCTGTGGAATACTTTACTATAGCTTGTGCATAAAGATAAATACATTAAAAGCCAAAAGCTTTAGGTATTTGTAGAATCATACCTGCTTTTATATGCATTAAAATGCCTGCCACTGCTTATAAAAGGCAACAGATAGGCCTTCTTTTCAGGCTTTTTTTTTTTTAATTTGTTAGTCATTTGGAATATCTTTGTATTCAAATATAAGGCATAAAGAATAGCTTCTTGTTATTCTTCAACTACCTTCCTCATCCAACTGATGTGTTTCACAGGGTATTAACAGCATCATGGCATTGCAAAGTGTCAAATCTGATGCTGTGCTGCATTGTTGCTATGACAATACTGCATGTTCTGCTGTAAGTGACACATTAAATTAGCTCCATGCAATATCCTGGCAACTTTCCAGTGTTTCTGTAATAGATATGCTTGGACATCATTGACATTACTTAATGCTATGTACAAAAGGCTTGGTTTTAATTAACCTGCCTCCAGTAATTACTGAAAGAAAATTGAAGGAGAACTGGGACATAAAACTCCTGCTGTGCTCAGCAGGGCAGAATCAGAGCATGGGCTGTCTTGTTTGCTCTTCAAGAGAAGGAGAGGACAGGAGAAGGTCCTCTGTCTGCTCTATCAGCTGACCTCGAGCCATGTTAACAGCCAGCCCAAAGATTTCTCTAGGAGCTAGTCCAGAGATGGAACTGAAAGAATAAAAAGGAATGAAGAAGAGACATCTAAGAAAGCAAGATAATACTGATTAAAACAAAAGAAATGAACATGCCGTTAGGTCTTGTGGTGCACAGAAGCTTAAGGCCTTGAAAGTTATAATGAAAACCTGCTGTTACTTAGGAATACCTGGGGGTTTTTGCCTTGCTTTTAAAAAGAACTGTATTCTCTTTTGGTGTCTGGGTTTTAATACACCCCTTTTTCACTGAGTTTCCATTATATTCTCTGTTGGCATTGAACTCTCATTCATCCTGGGATAGGAAATGGACTCATTACCATCAGATCTGTAATCAAATACAGAAGCACAATGGGCTACAAGACTTTCATATAAATCTCATTTTTATGCTGTAATTTATGTACGTATTTCAGATATCTGTAAAATTTTGATTGTAGTGCAAAGCTGCTTTTGAGTGGCAGGAAATTCACAGATTAACAGGCCACTTAGGTTTAACAATGCATATTACGCAGAATGTGTCTTAAATTGAAACCATTACACTCTTTGCAGTAGGTTTGCATCTACTCTACCAGTGGTTTGTGTTTTCCTTTCTTCCACCAGCGCTGTTTGACATCTTTGTTAGCAGCATGAGCAGTGGTGTTGAGGGCACCCTCAGCAAGTTTTCTGAGGACGCCAAGCTGTGTGTAGCATTTGAGTAAGTGATAAATGGCAAGAAAATTTAGTTTAGCATCACAAAAAATAATGCTGGTTAATAATGGATGAAGTTCTGTTACTAATACAATTATGCCTTGAAAATGCAGACATTTTAAGGACAAGAATGTAGAGAATAGGATCTGTATTGCTTCAGTTATCTGTCAGGACAAGAGCAAATGGATGAATCTGATAGGAAAACAGTTTTCTATTTCACTATGTTGTTATGTCAGAGAAGCAATTTCCCAAAAGATTCCCACCCATCAGATGGAAGACAATTACATTGTTCATATTTGTTGAGGAAAAAAATAAATAAAAAAGGCTGGAGCGCTTTTTGGTCCTGGAAGGGTTTTCATTTGGTAACTCAGTTACCAAGAGCCATCAGCAGATTATTGTGCAGTAGAATGGACACTTTTGATGATTACTTCAGACTTCAGGCAAAACTAAGTTTTATTATCCATTGGTTTCTCTTTCAAACATTTGCAAATTAGATGACTGAATTGTAAGAATCATTCAGTTGCTTGTGGTCCCATAGTAATACATTTTAATGTGTTTTCTTTGGGTTCTTTGCAAGTACAAAGTGACTTCTCAGAGCACAGGGCAAGAATAACTGAAATTCTTTGCCTGAACTACGCAGGAGGTCATGAAATGTTCAGGATTACCCCTTTTAGCAATAATCTGTATTAATCTGTAAATCAATGAATTGAAAAGGCTGCTTCAGCTGTTAGGACTCACTAGTGTTTTAGGACATGCAGAACAATCCCTTCTCACTTCTTTTTCTTCTGGAGACCTGCAGAGGAAATTCCTTAGTCCTTTCATGAGTGCAAAAGCTGTATCACTGTAACTATTCAAATTGCTAAAAGTAGTATTTTTCCCCTGGTGGGAAGGAAATCACATTCTTCAACTCAATTCTCATTTACCTAAGAATTGGGAGAGGAATAAAACTGTAAGGTCCCTTTCTACTGCTGTGATTAAGTCAATCTTGGATATGATCAAACCAAAAATATACAGTGTCCCTTGCCAAATCTGATGCTATGTTACAAAACCTGGGTAGAAACAAAGCCTTAATTCTACAATATAATAAAATGGCCAGCTAAATGAAAAAGTATTTCTCTAAGGGTGTTGGCAAAACACCTCCCCACTTTAAACGTGATTAATTAGTAATTTTTTTAAAGCATGAGAATTGTCTGTCAGTACCCAGTACATGAAATCAGTTAGCTAGCTGTGGTCAACATGTTTCACAGAAATTTTGACTAGAACTTGAGGCATCTAAAGGCCAGAACCATATAAACTTTATGAAAGTCTGTGAAATACTTTTTATTTCAACAAGAGACTGTTCAAACCCTTAATAAATCCTATTAAACGTACTGAGCTCTAATTCCTTGAAGCAGGAACCAGACAGCTTTGTGATATGAAACATGAAGTTTTATTTATATCACTCTTTCACCTTGCTTAAACAGAGATTAATTGTCTAGTCCTTTTAGTATAAAACACACATACACAACCCAGTCACTGTTTTTTTATTACTTCCTGTGTCATTAGATTACCCAGGCTTATCCTGCGGACTAGGTTTCCTTATATGGAATTCATATTTTAATGTTTTTGGAGTCTGAACCCTTTGGAGTTCATTTGAAGCTGATACTCAAAGCAAACCTTGGGTTGTTAAAGCCTACATTAGGTGAAATTATGAAAAAAGCCCTGTGGAATGCAAGTGTCATACATCACACATCTCTGATAAGCACTGAAATCTCTCTCATTTGCCTCCTGTTTAGGCTCACTTTCAAGAGTGTGCTGCTGTAGTTTGTATGGTGAGCAAATGGGCAGGTCCCAGTCGAAGAAAATGTAATTTCAGCTGCTGCTGTACCACGCTGGCAGGCACTAGACACAAGAAGTCTTCCTCCCTTGGCAGACCCTATCATGCAGCTACCAGGGGTACTGCAGGACTGCCAGTTTTTAAGCCCAGCTCCTCTGCCTGTCTGTGAATGATTTCTCAGTGCTCAGCACAAAGGAGAGAAAGATCACTTCCCACATCCTAAAGTGGCTGTTGGACCTTGCTGACACAGACATGGCAAGGCTGCATTTTGTTGCCCTGAATTTCCTCTTAATAAACTAACTTACTGCACAGAGAAACTTCATCAAGCCTCATGAAAGCTACTGTGCTGATATAATCTCCGTGTAAGTGAATAATTTGGTTTGGTTTTGTTTTCAGTGTCAATATCTTTATATTACTTTACCTTTGTGTGTACACGTACATTGTTGATCAAGTAACTAACTACTCACAGCTGCCAGTTCATGGTATTTTGGAGTAAACAAGAACTAAAGGAAGCATTTCTGCATGAATATGTTTTTATGTGATAGCTGTGATACAGTATATTAAAATTACTATAATTAATGTTGCTACTGTGGAAACTATTATCTTACTATCAGATTAGTTTTTAATCATTAGCCAAACACAAACAGGAACTAAGTTACAAGTGCTGTATTTTTATTAGCCTTTATTCCAATAAAATCAGAGTACCAAGCAGGCTAATACACAAAGTAAGAGCTGAAATCAAAAGCTGTCGCTCAAGGTTAAAGTCAAAAGCCTGATTTGAGTCACTGGGACTATAGGAAATGTGGGGATTAAGAGATTGGGTCTTTGTGTAAGAGATCAGCAAGTGAAAAGAAAATTAAGGAGAAAGAAAAGCATTTATGTTCTTTTAAGAGAAAACTAGACAGAACAAATCAGGAGGTAAACTCAAGTAGTTTTGTCTCTCCTAATCACAGATGCTTTGTCAGCTTCCTCTTTGATTACATGGAGATTATAATAATGAGAATAGTGGATAATGACAGATTTCACTATAATCCAGAAAGGTTTCATTCTTTAATAGTGTTCACAGAGTTCCTCGGTATGACTGGACACAAATTGCCAGGGAAATGAAAACGATAAAACCCACAGATACTGAGGTTAAATAATAAAAGGTAAAAGGCAGCATTCTAAAATACATTATTGTGCGTTTTCCCCCAGGAAATATAATGACAGGTATCTCCCTTTGTGTCTGGCCTATAAAATAAAATGTGTTTCCATAGTCTTAAAACATAAGTAACTACATACCTTTGTTTCTCCATAACTGTACTTAACTTCATTGAAAATGAAGTTTGAGATATTTTACTTGTGTACAACTAGTGAGAAATGAGAGATAGCCAGTGTTACATACTATTGCACAACTCTATTAAGCAATTCAACAAACCAATTGACTGTTCAGCATTTGTCCTGAGAATAACTACATCTGTGTATAATAGACAGCTAAGTGTTCCTGCACCAAGCCCTAGCTCAGATAACAGCTGCTTATCCTGAAATTGCACAATAAAAACCCTAAAACTGAGCAAAAACATTATTAACAGAATGGATAAAGAGAACTTGGAACACTCTGCCACAAGACAAACTTTTAGCAAGACAGTAGTAAGTGTGTAAAAGTACTATATATAGGAATAATAATTACATGGAGTCATAAATGAGTAAGGGATAAATTTTTATGACCCAAGGCATGAACCACCAATGCATTTGCAAGAGGTGGGGAGAAATACCGAATTGAGATATTATGGGATTGCACATTCCTCTGAGGTTCACTCAAGCTACCGTCATGGACAGAATGAAAAACCATTTATCTCATATGTGTCTAAAAATAACAGCCTTAAAGCAGGATCTGGCTTTTTTAAAGTCCTGTATTTAGATTTGTCTGAAACCATTTGTGAAACATTGGACTTCTTTTGATTTGGAAAGCTGTGTCACTTACCTGCATGTTAAGAACTGTAATATGTTAGTCACACAATGTCTTTCCCAAAAGAAACTGTTTCTGCTTCTATCAAAACCTAAAGTTTTCTGATTCTGTGAATTTTTAAATACTTATTTCCTGACTTCATTTATCAGGTAACTTTTGCTAAAGACCTGAGCATACTCTGATAATAATTAGGTGAAAGGATAAAATAACAAGGTAGATTGGGAAGAGATGGAGGAAGCCAAACAACTGAGGAAATCATCTGCACAAACATTCCTCTTCAAAACTGATTTGCGTGTAAGGGTAGAGGAATAGGAAGAAGGTGCTGAAATAAATTAAAGATTTGGAGGAAGAAGAAAACGGACAATTCAAGACCTAACAAGTTAACGAAAACTAGAGGCTTACAAGGCAAAGGATCCAGGTCAAGGTCAGGGATAGAAATCCAGCCACTAGGGACCACTTCTGCTTTGCTACACTGTAGAACTGTGCCCCATAACGTAAAAGCCCTGAATTAGTACTTTGTCAACTGGCAAGACTTCCACAGAAATAAATGGAACTTTATGATTTCCAAAGGTTTCTCTGGAAGTCATATCTAGTCCTTTGAAAAGAGTACATACAGAACCCTAATAAGGACACAGGCAGGTACTTTCTTCACCTTTCTTCACTAGTTCAAATAAATCATACCCTTTTATTGTATCTCTTTAGGTGTGCATCTTCTTCCTTGTTTGAGGCTACAACTCTGGTTCCTCACTTGGACTAGAATATGCATTTGTTCTTGCCTGGGTCCTTCTCTGACTTTTTTCACCTCTCCTCTGAGGCAGAAGTAGAACTGTACTCAGAACTCAAAGGCTTACTGCTTCAAAGAAAGTTATCCTGACTATTAATTTCACACCTGGACACAGGATTACAAACTCAAGTTATGTAAAGAGCTCTATTTATAGTGTTGCATCTGCTCTAAATATGTGCTGTCTGTTCACAGACACAGTATGGAAAAGTCACACCTGTCAGTCTGGAAGACTGTTCGGATCCAATGCCACGCACACTGTGGAGAAGTGACGTGTACAACGGTGAGCCCCTGAAAATATTCATCTGCAGCAGACTAAAGTTAGAAGTGTAATGAATTTTAAGAAAAACAGGGATTTGGTATTGACACTAGCAGGTTGCCCACACCCAACCGGCATCCAGCTGGAGATGTCCCTAGGGAATTCTCTGGGCTGCAACCAGCAGGGCGATGTTACCGTCGTGCATGAGAGGGCTCGCTGTTCAGTGGGAAGGCGGTGTCGACGGAGGAATGAGAGAGGGATTTTTGTATGGGTTCCAGCAGGTTTATTCCAATGGAGGATCCAGGGACAAAGACTGGGAACAATGCAGGGTACAGGGGTTTCATATGGGGACCAAAAAGGGGCGGAGCAAAGGGGAAGAACCAATAGGGAAAGAGAACTTGGGANAGGTTGCCCACACCCAACCGGCATCCAGCTGGAGATGTCCCTAGGGAATTCTCTGGGCTGCAACCAGCAGGGCGATGTTACCGTCGTGCATGAGAGGGCTCGCTGTTCAGTGGGAAGGCGGTGTCGACGGAGGAATGAGAGAGGGATTTTTGTATGGGTTCCAGCAGGTTTATTCCAATGGAGGATCCAGGGACAAAGACTGGGAACAATGCAGGGTACAGGGGTTTCATATGGGGACCAAAAAGGGGCGGAGCAAAGGGGAAGAACCAATAGGGAAAGAGAACTTGGGAGGAGCCAACAGGGAAGTAACCAATAGGAACAACTTAGGGGAGGGGAACTCAGGGAACAACCAATGAGGCATCGAAAAAGAAAGAACATTCTAGAAACATATATTTGCAATAAGGGAAAGTACCTAAACATAGGGTCATACGTAGAACTGGGTGTTAACTATTTCAACCAATAAACTGAGAACATGTAAACTAAGAACGATAGGGTATATGGGAACTCGCCGTAACAAGAAAGTAGGGATCAGACTGGGGTGCCTCCGGAGCCTGTCTACCACTCCTCTGAGGTGTCCAGCGTGGCTTCGGCCTCGTGCACCGCAACATGATATCTCATAATCTGTCATAGTTTTAGTCCAAAGCTGACCGACACCTGAAGGCTGCCCAATGGAATGATGACCAAAGGCAACATGTGCGAAGTCAAAGGTATTGAAGCAGAACCAGACAATGATGCAATGTGCTATGGCTTGTAGTGCTTACAGGCATGGAATCCTTCCAGACACCTCCTTTAGGATATTAAAAACCCTAATCATATTTACATTCCAGTTAGCTGTTAGACACCTGTTAGGTACTTGTAGAAGTATCCTTTGCGCTATTCTTTACGCGTCATTATTGACTATCTTTCTAACATCAGAATTTGTGTTTAGGATTTCTTGAATAGAAAAAAAAACCTAACTGCTGTTGCTGTTTCAGGAATCTTCATCACCTTCTGATAGTCAGTGCGAGATTCAATTTCTTGGCTTTGTGAAGCTTTTTTGAGAGTGTTTCCATGAAATGTTGGAGTATATTGCCATTTTATGTTGTTGCCAGTGAGATGGCAACAACAGCAAAGATCTATGATACAGCTGAAGTGTTTTTATTACACAAACATGCTGGCTTAGAATTTGCTGTGGTGTACCTATATTGTGTCAGTTCATTCAGATGGAACCTATATCTATAGCTATGTTCCTTTCTCATCAATGTTAATGGTAAAAAACCTTTCCATAGCTAGAGAAACATTTCATTTCAAATGCGTTTTCATTTGAAATTGCCTACTTCTTTCATGCTTTCTTACATACATCTCATCAGCCACTATCTTTTCTCCATTGAAAATGAATTGCCTATAAATATAAATGATGCCATTTTTGTCCTAACACAAATAACTGAACAGTGAAGAACACAAGAAAATGTAAGAAGAAATGGCAACTTCACAGACAGACAATAAAGTAGCATGGCCTGTTTCTTTTTCCTGAGTTGTGTGAGGCAGGGAATTCAAATTTTCATTATTGTCAGATCTCACTGCCAGAACCAAAAGGGATTCTTCAAATACTCAGATTTTTTAAAGCACAGTCAGGATACTTCCTCTTTTAGGTTTTTTTGGGTTTCAATTTTAAAGAAATTTGCCTCTGTAGATCAAAATGGGAAGAGTAAGTCTGGAAAAGTGGTCTTGATTTATGGTGTGATGGGAGTGTATTGCAGCCATTCAGAAGGCTTCTGTCCTTGTTTCTGAAAGGTCAGGAGAGATCTATTTTATTTTGTGTAGTGCTGTGCATTTTGTTTTACTTTTTTATTGAATTAAAAATTTCAAACTCTATTCACATGGATGTTTTTAATGGTATCCAGGAGAGCTCTTTGTTATCTAAAGGGATTTCTTAGTTCCCGAGTAAAAAATTAAAATAATCGGAATTCATTATTCTTGCAGTTTTAGCAAAAAACTTATGACTGGTGACTAACAAATATTTTGTGTTTGTAAATCTGCCTGGAACAAGACTTTTATTATTCCTATTGTATCAAAAAGACCTACTGTTCCTCCTCTCCCTTTAGGAATCTTTAAGGGATTTAGACCCCTCTGACATCCGTTAGGTGATGAGTACTTAACTTGGTTAGGCTCCTTTGAAATCCTAGCCTTACATTCTGAAAGGCTGACTAAAACTGCTCTTTGCAGAATTAATTAACCATCTAGTGCCCAGCCTTGGAATTTACAGTGAGCTGATACACAAAAGCCGAAGGTGACCCAAGATGAAAAGGTCATTAAACTCCTAAACTTAATGAGTTTTATTCTTCTCAGGAATTCCCTAGTGTTAAATACAGAAACACTTACTTGATTCAGAATAACTTGGCTTGTATTTCATTTTAGGATTTGGAAATGAGATTATGCTTGTCCCAGTGAAGGGGATATACAAGTATGAGACATCTTTCCTCTTGAGTTTTTTAAGCAATTCATAGTGTGTGTTTCTTCTGTTCATTTTAATGTAAATAAAATCTCATCAAATAAAATCTAAAAAATGTATTTCCTGAAGCTTTGGTCCTAAACCAAAATTTATTAGCTAATCAAAGGACATGATTTTCTGCTGAAAGTCCAGCAGATTTGTTTTGGGAGTTTAGCTCAAAGAAGACAAAAGATAAATTAAAACTGGGCAGAAACTTCACAGATTTGCAAAGCATTTGTTTTCCTAGACAACACACTGTGGACCCAGTTAAGAAAAAAGAAAAAAACACAACCCAAAAAACAAGAAGGCAAGTATGAGGCTAAATATGTAGAAATATACACTTTTTTAAAGTCTCAAAGATCCAGAGCTGAATGTGTTTTATGTCTCCATTAGATTTGTATTAGATCACTTCAAAGAATTGACTCAGATACTAGAATCTATTCAGATAATTTTCTGATTATATAAATATGTAGTCATGAAATATTTATCTATGTACATAAAGAAGTATGCGACAGTTCCCCCATGAAGCCAGACTGCGTGCCCCAGGATCCTGGAATTCCCAGTGTCTGGCCTGACACTGATGCTGGAACTAGGACTGATGACCTCTCTCGCTCTCTTACTCTCTCTCTCTCTATCTCTTTCTTTCTTTCTTTCTACTCTGCTGTGGGAAAGATCCAGGCAGAGTAGTAAAATACACCTGCATGAATCCCTGAAATACAGGTGGAAACAGCAGTTTCGTTGATCCTCTGCATGGACCAAGCTTTGTGGTGCCTCTGCCCGGGTGCTTCATCAGGGATACCCTGGCTGGTGAGGTAATAAAATTAAATTTACTCTTTGCATTTCATCTGTGGTTGTTCCTTAGTCTTGCCTGTGCCAGTACACACATTCAGGTTATAAACATTACCTGTTCATTTAGGCTCTTCAGTAGCAACTATCACAGACATACCAAATCACCTTAGGATATATTCTCCCTCTCTCTCATGCTTCCTTTATAAGGGGAATCAATGTTACCTATCAGTATTGCTGAAGTTTAACTAAAAGACTGAATATAAATTATCATTCTCAAGCATAAATTTATCAAGAATATCTCACTTCTTTGGTTAAACAGATTTCAGTTCTGGAGTGCTTAATAAATATGAATATTAAATATATACACATATATAAATCATATTAGTGGTTATAGTGTCTTTGTATACTGCAGAGAATGTCAGTCATAAAGAGGGCCAAGGTCTCCAATGTTTTCCTATTTTCTTCTGGGGTACTTCTCATTTTTCAAATATAAATGCTTGAGTGACAGAGAGAAACTGATGCCAGATTTACTTTCTTCTGCTTCTTGCAAGTCTTGCTTGAATTCAGGATGATCCACTGTTTCACAATAAGATTATTGCATAACTTTAGATACATGATCTCCCCATGTATTTAACTCAAAAAGCATCTATTTTAATAGTGTACTTTTGCTACTGTTCTATTATAAATAATTGTGACTTTGCAGCCTCAGATCTCTTTTTAGCTTGTACTGGTTTAATGTATTGATTTGTGTCCTTCCACTGCCCAAGGTCCTGGATATCTGGAACACCACGTTTTCCTTCAATAAATCATGTTCTCAAAGACAGAGAAGCAAAGAAATACAATGCCCTTGATACACCTACATTGTGACAGAATATACATTACTAGGAAAAATGGATTATTTGTGCTGCCTCAGATACTGAAAAATCTAGATTTGTATTATTAAAAATAAGAAGCCACCACATAAATTACAGTCAGTGCTGACTCAAAGTAAAAGTCCTTTGACAGTTGTTCTTGTTCGAACACATACACAAATCCAATCTGTTAACAAAAAGCTCACAAATAAATATTGGTTTGTAATAGATCTGTCTTACAGACAGTCTCTGTTTAGAAGTGTGCAGGAATACCTGACTGAGAATTGCTAAGGAGATCAAAGAAGCAGTATGCAATTTGCATTAGTGGTTTAGTGGATTGTCTGTTTTCCTGACTGTGGAGGTGAGAAGGTACAAAGTATTGCCTTATTCAAGCTTGTTGGTGAAGTCAGCATATATACGTATATATCTATCTCTATGTATATATAAGAGCTGGCACAAGTTACTGCAGCAACTTAATGAATTTGCAGTTGCAAATCAGGAATTTGATCTACATAATATTCCTCCTAAATCAATTATTAAAGTTTCACTAACTCCACCAGTTTTATCTGACCTGATCTATTTTGTGCCTTTGTAATATAATTACAGTTGTGTCACCTGCATGCCATGCTGAAGACATCATGGGAAATTGTGTGGGTTTGGCACTCACATGGGGAATTTTAGCATCTTGAAACTGTTCAATGTCATGCTCTCTGTGGACTTTTTTACCATTTGGTTTCTTTAGAAAAATTATATCTGCTTCAGCAACTTTTCACTGACATCTTCATCTGTCTCCAGACTAAGAGCCAGGACTACATGAAAATAGAGTTTTATAATTCTATTTACAGTTACAAACAATGTTTCCATGGAAGTTTCTGCGAAGGAGAAATAAACTGAGAGGGTATGTATGATACAAATGCAAAATAAATCACAACATGTATGTATGAAATAGCAATATGTGGCTTAATGTATCATCTTTGTTGATGTACCTTCTTTACATAATTTCACCATCAAACTGCCATTTTAAGAAAGGGTGGAAAGTCTTTATTAGCTTCCCAGAATCAAAATTCTTACAGTATTGTAATAATATAGCCAGCCATGCTGAATAGTGGCCATAAAAATTATTCTGGCACCTGCCAATTTCTGCACCAAAATTTAAACATTTGCTTAAACTGCACAAAGGTCATAGAAATGTGCCCAGTTTGGACTAAAAGTTAAAAGAAATTGACAAAATCTATGATTAATTCTGTAACAATTTTATTATTTATGTGTTCACGCTTCTCACGTGCAATGGTTCTTTTATTGTTCAACCTACCTTAGACATGCTTCCCATACCAACAGTCTTTATTAGTGAATAACAGGGCTTCCAGGGGACGTACATAGTTCAAATGCATGCCATTCTACTGTGTACTGCTAAACTGAGAAAACATTTCTAAGTCTTCTCATTTTTATATGACTTCTGTATGGCTTTTTTTTTTTAATATGGGACCGCTCTGTGGGCTGTGCCTGAGAAACTTGGGAAACTTTTGCTTGCTAGAAAATTGCTGGCTTGTCTGACCGATTATAGAACCTACTGCACAACATGTAGCAGAAGAAAAGAAAGCGAAAGGTGTGAAGCTTCTCTTGTGCTCACCTGATTACACTATGTCATTAACTAATTAATCAGTCCTAAGCATCCATAAGGCTGTGATGACTGAGATGCTGGGAAGCTGGGAAGGAAATGCCATATGATAGCCCACTTACAAATGGTTTTTGTAAACCTAATCAGCAACTTCTGATAACAAGTCAGGCTTACTGATAGTTCTCTTTTCTTCTTTTTTCTCCATAATTCACCCATGTAGCATATAATGGGGACAGGTTTAGCTGGAAAGCCTAGTACCAGCTTAATGACTTTAATTTTCCAATGGCTTTATCCTAACTGTACCCATGTGTATGCAAAATTTGGAACACTACCAGGGGAAATACAGCAGTTCTTTAGCTCTTACATCATCTCCAGCATTACAATCAAGTCTGCAAATTCACACAGCTAAAAGGGGCCGTATTTTGTAAAGGTCAGTCTCAGACACAATCCCTATGTCTGTCTTAAAGAGGGTGATTAAAAGAGTGAGATCATCTTCTCAGGTTAACTCATCTGCCTTGGGTTCCAAATCAATGAACAAAGACAGCTGACAAAGCTTATCTCTGCTTATCTCCATCTTCAGTTTGGCCTATTCCTCACACAGTGGTGGCTGAGCTGTTCATGGAAGAGCTGTTTCATGGAACACCTGACTTGATGTCAGTACAGTGCTCTACAGCAAATTAAAATCAGTGATGGGTTTACCTCAGGTGTGCTGCAGACAGCTGCAGAGGGATTTGTCAGCTATGGTTAACACCCCTTCTAGCAACCCAATTCTTGTGCAGGAAGCCACTAACTGGTATTTGAACATGGCAACTACAGCCTAGAGGTCTCAGAAATGAGTCAGAGTTGGTTTTAATGCAGTGGCCTATTGACTGGTGCAGCTAAGAAACAAATAAAATGGTTTCATCCAGCAACAAACAATATTTCTGCTACCAAGAAAGTGATTTCTGGTGGCCCAGCAGACCAGAAGACTGGCAATTCCAATCCCTTGAGCTGGCAGATCTGAGTTTGGCTGTGACTGTTGTTGGAACCCTTGAGTTACTCTGTCTGTGCTGGTATTACCACGTTGTTTAGGAATTATCCTACTAGAAACAACCCCCTGAGTTTTTGTCACCACAGATAACCAGATCATCCACTGCAATCCTTCCTAGAGAGCCATGGAAGATCTCCTGTGTCTTTATTGATGGAGGGCTAGCAGTGTTCAATGGAATCACTAACTCTTCCTCAGAAAGGCTGTGTTAGCTGCTGGTGGGTTGTGCTGGTTTGAGCCACAGTTCACCCCAGAGCAAACAGCCAGCCTGAGCTGAAAGAAGAGTTGAGGTTTCTGAGTGAATGGATTTAAAGCAGGAAAAACTCTCACATTATGGGTCGAATGAACTCTGCTATAAAAATAACCTGAGTAGGTAAAACATCACTCAAGAGAGTAAATATTGGGATTTAATTCTGGAAATAATGGAGACCGTGATATGAAAAAATTTCTCTCCAGGATCCCATTTTGTTTGCTGTTATCATTATTTTAGTAGAAAATAGAGACTGGCAGACCATCAGCAGGTGGAAAGTACATACTTGGAAGCAGGGGACAGGCAGCTATATGACATAAGGGTCGTTCAAGTATTTAGGCTACATTGTCACAGTA
Organism: Edolisoma coerulescens; assembly: GCA_013397115.1. Classification (NCBI taxonomy): domain Eukaryota; kingdom Metazoa; phylum Chordata; class Aves; order Passeriformes; family Campephagidae; genus Edolisoma; species Edolisoma coerulescens. The sequence continues at coordinate 144,688 of VWZW01003849.1, forward strand.
ATGCTCCTCAGAGATCAGCTGTGCCCTGACCTGACTCTGTGATATTTGTCCAACAGTGCTGTGTTTCTGTCTCAGCTATTTCGGAGGACCCAAAGGCTCCATCAGAGAGGGGAACGAAAGGTGAACACAATTAACATCATCATTCCCCTGCTTGCACAAAACTTAACAGACCTTGTTTGTTGAGGGTTCCAATGTAGTTGTGCTGTAGCTATGTGCTTTTATAAAAAACAGTCTCATTTCTAATCTATTTAATGTATTTCTGATCCTTTTCCACACTTGAGCCCTGTAATTGGGGGTTGGAATACCTGGAAAGCTGGTCCTGGTTACAGGCACACTCAGTGACAAGTAAATGATTACATTTTCTCTATCCCCTCCTCTGAGCTGGGGATTTTCCACTACAGTGTCTTAGCTAAGGGAAAGTTTTAAAATGGTAGCAAGAGTCTCAAGCTGTCTGATTTTAGTGCTGATAGAATGGTACTTGATTTGCTTGACTAAGGAAGCTGCTGGCAAAAAAAATGTTACAATTGGCAATTTACTTGTCTCCATGCATATTTTGGCTCCATATCAAGATTCTGAAGTGTTTTCCAGACAAGTGCAGAATAATCAGTACATCTGCCACACAGGCAAATGTAAAGTTGTCGAAAATATTTTATTTATAGAAGCTAATGCAAAAATGTAGTTTGATGTGTTACAAATGTCAGTTCTAATACTACTAATTAGAGCTATAATCTCATTGTGGAATGAAAAGATTTTTCTCATTTACTGAGACTGTATTCTCTTTTTTAAAATCCAGGTTTACATCTTACAGTATCAGAAACATTTTCCTAAACAAATAATACTAAACACAGGACATCTTATAGGTGTAAATATTTGAGACTTATTCTGCCTCTCACCCTCAAATATAAAAGTTTGCATGAAATGCCTTCTGAATGCAGATCACAAAAATGAAAGATGGAATCAGTATGCATTATTACATTACTGAGGATTACTTGCCATATATTTACACTCTTACAAGCATTCTTTTTTTTTTTTTTTCTAATCTATTCTTACTCTGCATGCAGCAGGTTTATACTACATATCATTTTGTATAGGCTATACAGGGCTTTTTTGGAAAGACAGTCGTACAATTAATTTGGATAAATATAAAGCAATCTTAAATCATACAAAAAGTATTTGTAATCTAGCCCGTATTTTAATTTTTCATCTTAAGTACATAAAATAAATAATCCAGGGAAGATATTATTCAGTGCAAGTAAACATACCAGATTCTAACTCATGGTGCCAGCAGACTGCCCATCCTAAAAACAATTCGTAAAATTCAAGTCAGAAAAAAGTGTAATTTAAATGAAGACTTGGAAAACATAAGAAAAGAATGTTGATTTAGTTCTAGTTTAACAAATCGCCCCTATGTGACAAAGCTTTTCAATGCATATATATCTACATACATAGCATAAGCTCATGTTTAAATCCCATTTATTTCAACAAGACCTAAGCATAGGCTTAAGTTCTGTGCTGAATTACAGCCCCAGTATAGCTGATGTGTAGAGCCAAAATATAGTATGATATAAAGTAATTGACATTATGATTTCAGCTTTCCTCATCAGTTTCATTTCCAAAGTTCATCCTTAAAAGAGTTGAGGAGTCACTTAATTTTCTGCTGACACTTGTGACTAAGTTGTAACAGGGTTGCTGTTATCAGCAATTTAAAGGATAATGATGTATGGAAAGGAGGTTAATAATTCTAACTAATTAAAAAGCTTCATAAAATGACAAACCATGAGATTCTCCTGAGCGACTGGATAGAAATCCAATTTCCTTCTGTCAAATCCCCAATGTTAGTTGAGAATTTTCAGTCAAAGTTTCTTTGGAGTACTTCTTATAGTCTGCTACAAAGAGCAAGATAGACAGTAATAGTTTTCAGGTGTTTTTGAGCCAGCTTTATTTTCAAGTTTTCATACCTCACACATTCTGTATATTGCTGGGAGAGTTATTCCACAAATTATTGAAGTCACATGTGTTTATCCATCTGAAAACTGAGCTTCTTGTTTATTGTAATTGCCAGTGAAACTCACATATAGAAAGTTCAAAAGTCATAATACACATGCATACTTACTTTTCTGCATCTTCTTTATGTGTGACTGTTAAGTGTATTTTTTCCACTTTGATTCTTCAGAATTGTAATTTTACTTCAAAAATTTTAAAGGTTTTTTATTCCATTGCTTCAATTCACTTAAGTTCTTTTAGGAGGGAATATGAAAGTGAAGGATACAAAGAAGCAGGAGCATAGTAACACATTGTATTACGTACCCTTAAACAGGGGAGAATTTAAAATTGGGGAAAATTTACATCATCTCATTAATACTGAAAATTTAATATAAAAATTTAAAAAAATGTACTTGCTAAAAATCTAATGCTACAATGTGGTCAAGTTGATTATTTTCATCTCCTAAAGCCTGTTGTATTTGACACTTAAAATTCAAAAGTTGTATTTATTTAGCTTGGATATTTCCAGACTGCTCTTTAATTAGATCCATTTTAAATTAATTTTTTTTTTAAAAATCACATGAATGTTCTGGCTGCACTGTGAAGTCCTCACTCTTGAAGTCAGTTTGTGCTGTGCAGGAGTATGCTGCATGTGGTTCAGTCCAGTTTGGCAGTACCATTCCCTAGGATCCCAAGTAATGGGTCAAAACCTGCCTGAGAGTGTCAGGCCCTACTGGATCCCAGTCATAAGGGCTTCCTTCCAGACCAGATGATATTTCTGGGACAATATGACTCCTGGTTCCTGTCCCTTATATACATAATGTAGCTAATTGTACTCATGTAATGCTTCTACAAGGCTTCAAATATATTAACTGCAGGGTCTGTAACAGTTTTGAGAGATTCATTTTAACTCTTTGCTATGTTTCATGCACGTTTTTAGCATCCTGGTTTAGTATTCTTGACTGTTTAAAGTAATAGGATGTCTAATTTTTCAAGGCCTTCAAAAAGTACAAGTTATACCACAAAGGAAAATCTATTATCAAAAGCAGCATTTTTGTAGTAATAAGTTTTAGCCTATATGAAAAAAACTTAACTGCCCAGACACTGATTGTTAGTGAATTGTTTCCTTTTGAAATGATAGGTGTATTATCTTCAATCTTTCAATCCCTAAGCAGTTTTCTCCACTTCCAATACACTGTCAGAACTTCCAACTTCAGCTCTGCCTGCTCTCAGAAATACGCACATTTGGTTTTCTTTTTGTATAGTTTGTTCTTTCCCCAAATTTCAAAACACACTAATGGCTCCAATGGTAGTTGTGAAGTAATTTCGTCTACACAATTTAAAACAGCAGTTCTATAGCCAGTGGTTGTTGAAGATTTGACTGAAGGTCCCACTCTGACCAAAAGAACATTTAATCAGTTTGTTCTCTGCTTAGATTAAGTTCAGCTTCTTCTTTCCTAGACCTGTGTGAGAAATACACAACTTAGCTTCTGGGAGAGATAAAAGTTGTACTTCTCTACATACACAAATGAGCAGAAGATCAGCTTTGAGTCCAAAACCCAGCTTGAATCAGCTAAAGTGGGATGGAAAACAAACCATACACTGACACCAGGAAAAGTGAAGAAAAGGGTCTTGACCACTCTAAGATGGAGGGAAGACTAGTTTCAATAGACTGAAAGTGTGGAAGGGAGAAAAGAAATGTGCAGGAAACCCTCAGTCACTGAGGGCAAGAGACCTACAGCAGGGGCAACGAAAGACTTCAAGATGCAATTGTGGGTCCTAGAACCCCTGAATTATGGATGGATGGAGTGAGAGGGTACAACTGAGCACATACCCACAGGGAAATGATACCAGAAGCAAGAATAACCTGTCGAAGAACAGTTGCACATTTATCTAGATGGGAAGGGAGAGCTTTTCCACAGTAATTATGATAAACAGAGAAACCTCAGCACAGCTTTGTGTAAGAATAAATTCTTTGGTGCCTTTGGTCCTTTAAAGCTCAGAAAGGAGAAAAGCAGGTAACATGTGGCCAATATTCACAAGAAAATTTTTACCTATATCTAGTTTTAATGGTCGTGTTGAAAAGGTGAGCCTTTTAAAATTCCTGTACAAAAATGAAGTTTTAATTTATTGAACGTCGTAATATCTATTTATAAATTATACTTATGTTTCTGCCACTTTTGCAGTTTTTTGTCTGAGACTTTGAGTCTATCAATATAAACATGCCAATATGATGGCATGATTTCTATACAACTTTAATATATCCATTTAAATACAGTGACATCCATCTGTGGTGCCCCACCCTTAAGGGGAAGGGGAACATCAAAGATTCATAGATGCTGGTGGTAGAAAGGAACAGAATTCAGAAGTTCTGCAAAAGCTTACAAAGTTTTATTAATAAATTATACACTGGGCATGGGCATTGCCATCAATCAGTCCCTGATCTCCTTGTCTAAGCACACAGAGGTGGGTGTTGAACTAAAGGGTAGGGTGAAAGGGAAGAGAGAGAGATGGATTAAAGAGTGGAAGAGAAACAGAGTTAAGAGTTGGAAAGAGAAGAAAAGGAAGAATGGGAGAAAGAGAGAGATCACCAATCCTGGCTCCAGCACTGATCCAGCTGATGGGGTGTCCAGTGTCCTCGGGCCCATGTGCACCCAGATTGGTGGGGGTACCTTTTTATAGGTAAGTTTTCCCCACCTTGAAGATTAATTTCTCTCTTTCTATGCAAATCAGTTCTCATGTGCAGTTCATTCTTTCAGACATTTATGGAAATGGGTCGGAAGCTTTGGGGGTCTTGGGTGGTCTTGATCCCCCCTGCAGTCCATGGCCACATCTCGGCCTCATTCCAGCTGTGCTGTGCTGTGTTGGGCTTATCTCCAGGAGCCAGAACAAGGACGTTTGTCCCAAAAGTGCTGCCCTTGCTGTGTATGTCCCCTTCTGCAGCCACATCCTGTTCTTTCTCACAGCATGTTCTTACCAGCAATCCTTGGCTGGCTCCACCGCTATCCAGCTAACAGTGTTTGAGATACACATGTCACTCACCTTATCTTCCAGGCTTCTGAAACATCATTAATTACAATTTAAAAAAAAAAAGAAAACCACCAAAAACTTAAAAATTATAAAATTTGAGATCATATTTAAAATACTTGGTTTATACCCTATTTCAAGCCTTACAAAAATTAGACTGTTTTGCAATTATTACAAGATTCTTAAAAGCCTTTCTAATTATAATCCTTTAATCCATCTGGTTTCCCTTGTTCATCTGACAATCATCTTGTCCCTTAGAATCTCAAAACATTTTAAAAACAGCCTACAAGCTGTTAGAAAACTGTAAATGTCTCTCTTTAGAAAAAGTTATTTTTCTTTACAGTATTCTATTAATCAGGTGTTATTTTGATGTCCATATATATCCTTTAAAATTCATAGACAAAGTCCAGATTAGTTAGAGAATGTAAACTGGGTAGAAAAATCATGAGTGAAGTGAGGAACGGACTGGATTTTTAACTGTTTAATGACAGAAATTGGTTTGTTATAATATTAATAGTTTCCAGAAGAGACAAACATGATGTCAAGTGTCTCTTATTTAACATTAAGAAGTATTACAATCTTGTGTGAAAAACATCCTGGATTTCCCATTCCATTTTCCTTCAGGAAACCGAGGATGGAGTGGTTTATAAATGGAATGTTGTTTTAATCTCTTAAATTACGGACATTTTCCTAATTTATGTGAAAACTTTTTTAACAATGGAGAATTTATCTGCTCTACAGAAAGAGACATTTTGCTACGATATTGCCATGTTGGAGCTTTTCTAGCCAGACTTAGCAATAATTTATTTGCAAAACCCAAAGGAGATTGTTATCTATCCCCCAGCCATCCAGAGACCTTCAACCGGAAAGAGAAAACGCCACAACCGCTCCATAACTGCAGCTGAAATTCCTTGAAAATTTGTCTTCTACTGGTATGCAGGAAGAAAGAAAACATTCAGACATGCAAGCAGTAGATTTTGTATCTGGTGATTAGTTGTTCCAACTACACAGAGAGGAACATGTAATAAAACATCTGCGCATTGGAAAGTTGTTCTGAAAGATGCCACCATTTATTTTTTAGGTTAAAGATACATATTATCCTCCACTTCTCCACTCTGGTAGGACCCCACCTGCAGTTCTGTGTCCAGATCTGAGACCTCCAACATATGGAGGACATGGACCTCTTGGAGCAAGTCCAGAGGAGGCCATGAAGATGATCAGGGGGCTGGAGTACCTCTTCTACAAGGACAGGCTGGGAGAGTTGGGGTGCTTCAGCTGGAGAAGAGAAGGCTCTGAGGAGACTTAAAGCTGCTTTTCAGTATTCAGAGGGGGCTACAGGAAAGCTGGAGGAGGACTTTTTACAGGGGCAGGTAGTGATAGGACAAGGGGAATGGCCTTAAACTGAAACAGGACAAGTTTAGCTTAGATGTTGGGAAGAAGTTTTTACTGTGAGGGTGGTAAAGAACTGGAACAGGTGGCCCAGAGAAGCTGTGGATGCCCCAT
>VWZW01003851.1:0-19514 GCA_013397115.1 Edolisoma coerulescens
TTTCCAACCTCTGTGGTTCTGTGTGCTCCCCACTGCTGCCCCGGCTGTGCTGTCGACTTCAGTCCCAGCTCTGTCATCTCAGAGCAGAGCCAAGGGCTGCTGCAGGAGCTGACAAAACCAGGAATAATGTTAAAACTGTGGAAACTCTGCATTTACATCCTGCTGCTGCTTACAGGGGGAGTGGGACTGAGATGGAGTCAGCATGGATCCAGGTCATGTCATGCATTTTATGGGTTCTAATAATTCATCCTGGCTGCTAAGTGGTGCTGGATTTGTGCTCGTCCCAAGCTCTGTGGTGCCCTAACACACCTGGTGCTGGTGGTGCAGGCACAGCGAGGGGTCGGTGGGTCTCACCAGGGGAAGCTGCTTGTCAGTGCCTGGCCAGGCTTAGGTGTCCCACAAAGTACAACCGAGGCCTCTGGGAGGTGTTTTAAATAGGCCTTAGGTCTGCTCAGTTGCCATCATTAAGTATTAGGTTTTCAGAAGTTCTTCACAACTTTCTTTTTCCCTTGTTACAATTCCGGGTTTCTCTGGTTTTGGGTCAAACCCCACTGAAAGTCTCTAGACTGGAGCATAACTCTTGCTCCTGCACTTTCCCTGCCAACTCCAGTCGGCATCCAGCATTCCAGGGGCATTTGAGCTGCTCTGTGCAATGTGAGGCAGAGAATCAAGGAATTGCCCAGTGGGCCCCGACAGTCAGGGACTCTGGAGTGACACTGGAGTGACAGAACAGACTGGCTTACCTGCAGGAGCGCACTCACCCTGTGTGCTCCTGTACTGCATGGTGGGGTGGGATGGGGTGCTGCGAGGGACTGAGGTATGCAGGAAGGAAAGGGAATGGTTGTGAAGTGAGGGATCGTCTCCTCTGTTTGAAATTGAAGATTTGTAGTCAGTGGGTGAGGGCCCCGGTACATCACACACAGTGAATGCATCACATACAGGTTATTTCTCTGTGTGTGTAAGAATTGTAAAATCTGTCAATTTGTGGTTTCTTTGTTCTTAATTGCTCCATTTACCCTGGCTTTCAGTGGCGGTTGGATGTTGTTGCAGGCCATATGGGAGTAAAGCTGCTTGATTGCTGCTCATTGAGGATTTTTATTTCTGTCACCAGTTGCCCTCTGCTTGGCTTTTTGCCTTTTGCTTGCTTTCTGGATCTTTTTCTTACTTGATATTATTTTGAGGTATATATACTTCATAATTTTTCTTTCTATTTCTAGAGTTACTGTTCTCAGAAAATACACAATCCCCTCTCCAAATGTTAATTTAAAAAAAAAAAACTTTTAGACTATTTGGGGTTTCTGCCCCCAGCTGATATCTGGCATCTGCACCCTCTGAGAGGCCAAACAAGGAGCTGTCGCTTAATCACTGTTACTCTGTTTCATACCTGGAGTGTTTCTAGTAGCTGAATAATGGAATCTAAAGCAATATCCAATTTAAAGATTCGTGGTATCATTGCACAAAGTTGGTATCTTTGGTCTTTGCGGAGCCAGACAAGGGTGAGGGAGTGTGGGGAGAGAACCTGGGTCAGTAATTGCTTCCCTCTGGGTGTCTTACCAGCGTTAAGAGGTTGCTGTAGGATATGGCATGGAAGTATCCTTGAGGAGGAAACCCCAGCACATCAGGACAGTCACTGAAGCTGTGCAGAATGTGCCTGTGTGTGTATTGAAAATGGACCTCTGGGAAGTTTTCTGAAGTACTTTATAACAACGTTTTGATTTTTAAACGTAGTTTAATCCTTCACAGTCCTTGTGCAGTGCCTTCCTTGCTCTGTGCTCGGCTGTGCCTGTAGAGCCGTTCGAGGTGTGGTTGCTGGGCTGGGAGGAGGTTCAGCAGCAGTGGCTGCTGAGCTGCCCACGAGTGGGTCTGTCTGGGCAGGAGAAAGGTGGTGTTCGCTCAGCAGAGCTCAGGAGGAGCAGAGAAGTGGCACCTTTGTCAGGTGTGGCTGGGGGGTCCCACAGCAGCTAAAATGGTGGGCTGTGGTTGCAGAAAGCCCTTCGCTGGCTCCATGGCCCCAGAGCAGCTGTGCTGGTGCTGGCTGGGAGCCCAGCAGCCCAGGGTGCTGCAGTGGCTCTCAGGGGGCTCAGGGTCAGCATCCTGCAGCAGCCGAGCACGGTTCTCTCTCTCACTAGATGTGACGCAGACCCCTCGGCCTTGGCCAACTATGTCGTGGCGTTAGTCAAGAAAGACAAGCCCGAGAAGGAGCTGAAGGCTTTCTGTGCTGACCAGCTGGATGTGTTTCTGCAGAAAGGTGCGCTGCTCTGCACGGCCACGGCTGTCTGGGGGCTTTGGCTCTTTGCGGGAGGAGGGAGGGCATGCACCGTTACTGCCTTCAAAATGTTTCTTGTATCCATTAGTATTTCGTACAGAGTTTGAAGGAATAAAGATCTTGCGATTAAAAAAATAATAATCGTAAGATGAAGTTGTGTAACTTGGACTTTTCACAGTGGGTGGGAGGAAATGTTCTTAAATAAAAGCAATTTAATTTAAAGTCTCAGTCGTGTAGCCAGAAGCTTCTCTGACAGGTGTTAGGTAACTTTTGAAAACCTGGTCCACATTAATCCTTTGGGTTGCTGGGGAGCTTCACATGTGGCAGTTTGCTTCATAGTCAAGGATTTAAACACCTGAAAGTCTGACACTCACCGGGTAGATTATTGTGCATTTCTTGTGATGTTGAACTGCTGATGGGGGTGTTGAGAATTATTTGCTCTCATAAAAATTGCCCTGAAGAGGCTGCTGAGTGTAGCTGATGGAACTTGTGGATAGCTGTGGACTTGTTCCTTGATCACAGGCTCCAGTCATGCTTGCCCCTTAGAACAGAAGTCTCTGTTGCTGTCTTTGATGTACCTGAGGAGTTGTTTTCTCTAAATGAACAGCCTCAAGTGCCACAAATTCCAGCTCCTTGGGTGGAGCTAATGCTCATTAGTCTGAGGTGCTGCTGCTGCAAGCAGCCCACCTGGCTGACTGTTTTCAGGGTCTTCTCTGGTAAATGGAACCATGCATTTAAATGTGTATGTAACAGTATTTTCTTGTGTTCCTCAGAAACTTCAGGCTTTGTAGATAAACTTTTTGAAAGTTTGTACACCAAGAGTTACCTTCCTTCTGCTGAGCCCACAAAGGCAGAGGCAAAGGCTGCAGGGCAAGAGAAAGAAGAAGTCAAGGAGGAGGTAATGTTATTTATTCTGCCTGCCTTTTATTTTCAAATTAGCTCTCCTTCATTTGTGAGGCAAAATGTGAAAGAAAAATATACTCTATTGTGACTAATGATCTCTGTGTGTCCGAAGAACCGTGGAAGGTGACGGTTCAGACAAGAACATTTTACATCCCTTTGCAGAGTCTGCCTTCAATCGAGCACTCAGAAATCCTACTCACAGCTCTGGCAATACCAGTGGATAATCACTTGGAAGGGTTTGAGAGGGAGAAGCAGCAAAAAACATTCCAAAACATTTCCAATTTTGTATATTCTGTGAGGAATGAAAAGTACTTAAAATGTTTTCTGTGATGCTTAAAATCAGTGAAATATGTTGGCCTCTGTATTGGAACAATTACTTTGGAAAGTCAGGTAGAGTTTGTTTGCCAACAGTTTTCTCTTTTACCTTTAAGTTTTGTTGCCAAAATTGAAAGCAATCAAGTTTTTGAGAAAAGGTGACAAATAATTTCAGAAATTGTCAGTCAGCCAAACCCAGGTCAACCCAAACAAGTGCAGGTCCTTATTTACCAGAATGTGGTTCGTCAATTGATTTAAATTAAAGTTGCTTTTCACTTTTTTTCCCTCTTTTCTGATGTTCTTTTTTATCTGAGCATGTGACACAGAGTTATGACAGTTTATGGAAGTAGCTTTGCTTATGGGAGTTCATAATTTGCCACTATACAAGACTTTCACTGTGAGAGCTTCCCCCTCTGCTCTCGAAGTACTGTCGTAGTTTATAGACAGTCCTTTAGAACTACCTTCAGCTGACTTAAGTAGTGCTCTGGTGGGGGCAAAGGAGAAGGTTTGGGGGCTGGAAGGGAGTGGCAATAAGCAAAAGAAGATATCTAGGACAGCTTTATGGGACAACGTTACAGAACCAGGACATTAATTAGTTATTTTGATAAAGCTCAGTGTATGGTGTGATTCCTACACACGGAGGCCACGAAATAAACCACACTGGAATCACAGTGAGGTCAGGGCTGGAGGGGACCCCAGGCACCGTGTGGTACGCCTTGTGCCGGGAGCAGGACTGCAGGTGGAGCTGTCCAGAGCCCTGTCAGGCCAAGTCTTGAGTGTTTCTACCACTTCTCCCCAGATAATCCTGTTATACAAGGATGCAGGAAGCCTTCCTTTTTGTTTCAGTTGGAAAAAAAAGTCCTTTAAAGTTTAGTGCATGTAAACTTTTTCCACCAAAATCTATAGTAACTTGCAAGCAGTGTGAAATGGCAGCAGAAATGCAGAATGGGTCAGTGGTTTGCAGTAGTGGTACAGCTGACAGATTTCTGAACCTGCTGTGGTGGAGGCCAGCAAGAAATGTGACCAGTTCCACTGTGGGAGCAGGTTTTTGCCTTAAAGCTGTTATTTAAAATGTCAGCTGGTGACTTCCCTACCTGGAGAGGTGACTCCAGACTTTGTGTTTAAAGGTTCAGGAAATACCTCACTTGTAGAATTGCTTACACTAAATAAGGCAGTAGAGTGGAGAGAGATCTTGTCTTTGATGAATCCTGATTAGAAACAAAACATCAAAGTGGTTTTATTTGGGGGCATCTCTTCTGCAGAAAAGAAAAGGAAGTTTTGAGACTAAAATCCTTCAACAGAGTCTAGTGCTTGATTACTTGTAGTGCTTCAGTACTCTGGGCAAGTAATACTTGAGTATTGTTTTATATGGGATGCTGTCTGTAACTTGAACTACATTTTGGTGTCATTTTCTTCATTAAAAAAAGTGATACTCGTCCTTGTTTGGTAGTTGTGTGTTAAACAGAATTTTCAAGAGTCGGTTGAAGAAGAGCGGGAGAGCAGGAAGAAGAAGTATTCCAGTCCCCAGAGGAGCCGTGCAGATTCCAGTGAGCAAAGGTTAGCTTTGAGCCACAATATTGAGATACTCTTCTGTAATTGCTGTCAATCTTTGACTGTTTTTTTACCTTGTAGGTAGTGATTTTTATGAAAAATAGGGATTTTCTCCTTCCTTTGTCTGTGATACGTTGTGTGTATGCTGATCATGTGCGTGAGAAGTCTCCACAAGAAGTTGGTCTCTTGCAAAAAATGATAGTATTCTTCAAATTACAATTCCTAGGAATGTCATCAGTTCCACTGTTTCCCTTGTTATATCAATGAAGACCGTTGTTGGGGGGCTGTAGGGTCTGGGGGCAGTTGTTCACACCACCTCAGCGTCACTTTTAAAGCCTGTTCTGGTTTGAGCATCATAACTGTCTCACCTTGCCAGTTCCTGCTCCTGCTTTCTACAGCCCAGTGATTCAGCTTTAAGATTCTGTACTTCTCTACGTAATTTGTGAAATTCTGACTGGAGTGTTTCACTGCCCAGGTGGATGGGAAGGATGAACAGTAGCTTTCCGTGTTGCAAGCTTGTGTTTTAATTTTGTTTCTCTTTTCACTAACGTGGTCTACATCTGTCTTTTGTAGAAGCAGAGAGAAAAAGCGGGATGATGGGAAATGGAGGGACTATGACAGATACTATGACAGGAGTGACTTGTACAGGGAGAAGTCTGGCTGGCGCCGGGGCAGGAGTAAAAGCCGGAGCAAAAGCCGAGGGTTAAGTCGGAGCCGCAGCCGCAGCCGGGGCCGGAGCAAGGACCGGGATGGCAGCAGGAGTGGTGAGTACCCAGGGGGCTGCTTCAGGAGAGCATCCTATTGCAGTGGCAGGTCTGACTTCTACATTCTGGATGGTCTAGCAGGCAGGAGACAGCCTTGAGAAGTTGGAGCAAATTTTGATAGCTTTGTGTTCTTGAAATTATTAATTAAGATGCTGTTCTTCAGAGTAGAACAATTAAGGGGTTTGTTTTCTTCTTTGCTAACCTCTTAATTTATCCACAGGTAGATACCAGTGTGTATCAGTAGCTCATACTTCTGTGCTGTGTGTTCTGACAAAGCTGTTGATTTTTTTCCTTTTTTCCTCCTAAGGACTGAGCTTTTTGCAAAGCAGTGTTTCCCTCTTGAGTTTTGTTACTGTGTGTTTTTTAGAGAAGGCTTCTTTGCAGTTGCAGGTGGTTACCATATGATTGTTCTTTTAGGGCTAGTTCAGGTCTGTCGGAAAAGTAAGTGGCACAGATTACAGCATTCCACGCACCTTGAGACCACGTTAGTTAAGGGCAGAGGTAGGTTTGTTGTTTCAGGCTTTTGCCCTTTTTTCGCCTTTAAAAGAGAGCTGTAAACCAGAATGAAATAAGTAGTAGAGGAATGAATGTGCATTTTGCAAAGAAAACTTTGATATTTCTGAAGTTAAACCCCTGTTTGCATTGTATTTAGTTATTACTCCATTGGTAAGACTGAGCTCCTTCAAGAACAGTCTAATGTGCAGAACGCTGAGTATTTTAGGAAATGTGTTATTATCTCTTGCTCATGGCTCTGAAGTACAGAGCAAAGCATGAAGATTTTACTCAACTTTGTTTTTTTAAACAGAGCACCGAGAGAGAGAGAGATCAAAATACAAGAGTGAAAAAAATGATGTCGAAGGCTCGTATAATCCCGTGTCTGCATCTCCCAGTAAATCCTCTGAACAGTATTCCTCTGCACAAGCTATTCCCAGCGCTGTAACTGTAGTTGCACCTGCGCACCACCTTGAAAGCACCACAGAGAGCTGGTCAAATTTCTTCAACAATCACAGCAATCCCAGTTCATTTGGCAGAAACCCTCCTCCTAAAAGAAGATGTCAAGATTATGATGGTAACTGTTCCTTAGTTTTCAGTTTCATAACTTATTTCAATGTTTCTGTGACTTGTTTTTTAGGTATTCACTCAATGTGAGCAGCAAGCCACACTGCAGTGGCATGTGGTGTGTACTTTGTGTGTAACAGATGTAGAGGTGACCTTTATTGTACTGGAGAAATAACTAGTGTTACTGAAGCAGTTTGCTTATGCTGTGACAATTGCTGGATAAGAGCATATGGAGTTTTTTCACAGTTCTCTATGTGCGAGACAAATACCTCAACCACTGGATGTCCCGGTGCAGATTGCAGTGTGTGTGTGTTTAAAATAAACCACAGTACTTCTGACTGTTTTTTCCACAGCTTTTATGATGAATGCGTGTAAGTTTGTATGCTTTTATGAAAGATTGTTCTAATTTGAATTATTTTGTGAAACCTTACCTTACAATATAGTAACGTATCAGTGGGTGCGTGTTTTCTTTGGTAAGAAATTCCATGAAAACCTGGAATGTTACAAATGGCTGAGAACCACTGGGTTTGTTTTCTAACACAAGATGAAATGTCCTGTTTTGCAGAGCGAGGCTACTGTGTCCTTGGTGATCTCTGCCAGTTTGATCACGGGAACGATCCGTTAGTGGTAGACGAAGTTTCCCTGCCGAGCATGATCCCGTTCCCGCCGCCGCCGCCGGGGCTGCCGCCGCCGCCGGGGCTGCTGCTGCCGCCGCTGCCGGGGCCCGTGCGCGGCCTGAGGCTGCCGGTGCCGCAGCCCCACCCGCAGCCGCCGCCGCCCGTCGTGCTGCCCGTCCCGCGTGAGTGCGGCCCCGGCCGGGGGGCGGGCTTGCAGCTTCTTTTGCCAAAATACTGCCGAAAGAATTCTGAACATTCAGCTGGTAAACCGTGATGTTCCCAGCGCTCCAAACTGAATTCAATGGGGCAGGGAGTTGGGGATCTTTCAGCTCATCTCAGTGGTAGTTGGTAGTGATTGGATTGGTTACTGATGGTTACTAGCCTTTTTTTCCCCCTATAATGCAAAAAAAGTTCTAGGACATTCAGTCTCCTAGAGGTTCTAGTAAAGCTCCAGTGTTGGTGCTGCATTATCTACCACTAGAAAGCAATACATTATTGATGCATTCAAGATCTTTTTTAGCTCAGCAGTGATCTGAGATGTTGAGCCTTCTGTGTTATCTTACTGCACCTTATGAACTCTATGAAGAAATAGCACATTAGGGACATGCTTACTCTGTTTCAGTGCTGTGTATTCCGGGACAAAATACAAGCTGTCATAATTGTGTCCAATATCAGCAATTTTGGGATGAGGAATAATTTGATGCAGGATTAACCCTAAACTTTACTTGAGCCCTTCAGCAGGTGGAACTGTGTGAGAGAATGGACAGTGCTCAGGATGGGCTGTGTAGTGTCACCCGGGGTCCTTTTTGGTCATAGGAATGTCTCTGGTACATGGGGAAACCAAAGCACAACCCGCTAGAGAGATTCCTTGTCTGGGAATGCCTCTTGCCCTGCAGTTCTTGTTTCAGAACTGCAATCTGAATGCTGCTGATCTGATCTCTTGCTCTGAGCAAGCCTTGGCTCTCCATGGCAGAGCTGAGGGAGGAGCTGCTGTAGTTAAAGCATCTCTAGCACTAACAGACCTCTGGGGAAGAAAAGACACTTTTTATTTCCCTTAAAGCTTTGTCTCTCCTGAGAAAGAGAAAAGGTGTTGGAATCAGAGTAACCTACCTGAACAGGCTTCTCAGTTTACTGTTACTGTAGTGGGATTGAACTTATTTACAACACTGACCTTGCTGAAAGAGGCATAAACACAGCATTGAATTGTTTGCACGTTTTGCCTTTGAGCTGTCAGAGTGTGATCTGTTCTGTGGTGTCGTTGCAGGACCACCTTTAACGCAGTCCAGCTTGATCAACAGTCGTGACCAGCCGGGGACGAGCGCAGTGCCCAGTCTTGCACCCATGGGAGCAAGGCTGCCTCCCCCTCTGCCCCAGAACCTGCTCTACACGGTGTCAGAACGTAAGCAAATGCCTTTTGCTTTAAATCTGTTTGATGTAAAAATTTTAAATTTTCTCTGTTGATGTGTGGTTAGAAATTATGATCTGTCTTCCTGCAATATATCTAAAATATATCTAGAATCTAAAAAGAAGTCTGATGGCTCTCCCTGGGTCAGCCCATCCTCCGTTCTGGTATGGAATGGCAGCAGTGCTCTGTCCTGGTCTGAGGAGGAGCACTGTGGGGAGCTTTGGGTTTCACGTGCTCACAGCAGTCAGATTGTTGCATAAGAAATGTTCCTTTCGTCTTCAAGCCATTCAGTAGGACATTAGTAGGTGAAAGATGGATCTGCAAACCTGTAATTGCTGTTAAACTGAGGCTTTATTCCTCTCCAGTTTGGACTAATACAGATGAGAGCTTTTTTTTTCCAGCTGTTGGCAATAGTCTGTACAGTCTTCATAGACATCAGTATTTTTTCTGTTCTTTTTCCAGAATCACCCTGGTTCTAGCTTTTTAAAAGTTTATAGCTTTCACTGGACATGTCCCTTAACAGAGCTCAAAAATTTTAAAAGTATATTTTTAAGAGGGAAAATAGAAAACAGCAGAAAGTCCTAGATTGCTCAATTTAAATACAACAAAGCTTATTTCTGTGATAATTAAAGGATTAATGGCATTTCCATGTTTTATGACCAAAATAAGATAATTAAATGTCATTGTTTTATAATATTCTCATCTTTTTTAACATAAATATTCTGAATTTTATTCAAAGAGGGGGTCTAGTTCAGTTCATGATCCATGTCATTTTATTTGTGACTTCCATGCTTTTCAGAACTTCAGTCACTCAAATTTCTTATTGGGTAATCCGTTCAGTTATCCCCAAGTCCTGTCGGGTGTTCAGGTGTTACCATCTGATCCTTTCAGCTCCAGAACTTCTGACGGGTGATTCTGCCTGTCCTGTCTTCCAGGGCTTCACAGTAATTCTGTTCTCCAGAACCTCTGTGGAGATTCTCGTGTCCTGTTCTTGGACTGTTGTGGTAACAGCTGCTGGGTGCCCTCTTGCAGTCAATCACGTTCTAAATCAGGGAAGAGGAGCTTGTGGTTCAGCTCCCTCGAGTTTAGAGAACAGTCTTGTTTCACAGTTTCAGGCTCTGCTGTCTGTTTTTGGCTATAGAGTTATCCTTGTTGCTGCAGAATAAGGAGCTGAGATTTTAGAGAGGCTCATGTCTGTCAGGTTCCCTTGTACAGGCATTCATTCTGTTCCCAGGTGTACTGCTCCTGTGGAGGCTCTTCACAGACTTCATTCTGGTTCTTGTATAGCTTTTCCTTTTTAAAGATAAAAAAATGCATTATCCTCAATTTGGACCTTGGGCTGGAGGAACAATAGGAGTCAATTCTGTCATCTTGTATTCTTGTGGTGACCCCTTCTAATGAAAATGATCATTGGTACCTTACCTAAGCTAGGCAGCTGATCTCACTCTTACATGAAGAGAATTCAGGAGGTAAGTATTGGTTCCATTACCTCATTTCTCAGCTTTCTTTGATTGAAATCATTTAAATATGTTCTTCACCTAAAATTCTTTTCTGAAGAGAACTAGACTGTTGGGCAGCAAAGGCCAGAAATCTCTTGTGCATCTTAGACTCTGCAGTATAAATGTCAAAGCCAAATCTTGAGTTGTTGGCCTTAAAACACTGCCAGATGTTGTGCACTGTCACACAGACCCCTCAGGCCTTTCCAGGCAGTGGATCAGCAGCACTCTGTACTGTGACCTGTGCTTTGGTCAAACAGTAGCAGAATAAAAGCCAAAAGAGAATGTGTCCAGATAGGCCAGGCCTGAAGATCAGGTGAGGGTTTGCAATGGCTGCTCAGGTTGGCTGTACCACCTCTCTTCTCTTCATCCAAAGCAACTTCTGACTCTTGGACATCCGTGCATTTCCTTAAAGGAAAATTAACCCCGAGTCTTAAACTCACCTGAAAAATTCTGTCATTTCTCTCCTTTTTTTGTAGATACATATGAGCCAGATGGCTATAACCCTGAAGCTCCTAGTATTACCAGTGCTGGTAGATCTCAGTATCGGCAGTTCTTTACGAGAGCACAAATGCAGCGTCCAAATCTAATTGGCCTAACATCTGGGGAGATGGATACAAACCCTCGAGGTAGGAAGGGTTCTGGTCATTGCTATTGCTATTTTTGTCCAAGACCGTCAACACTTTTCCCCCTTTCCAGGCTGAAAGCACTAGTTTTTCTCACTGATCTAGTGTTTCAGAGCATTTTTTGGACATTTCTACCTTTTTTAAGTGCTAACATGCCTATATTAAAGTCAAAGCAGCCGTTTTTGATTAAAAATAACCACTTGCTTGGGAGTGCTACAAGGGGTTGGTTGGTTGGTTGGTTGGGGTTTTATTCCTCTTAAGCCTGTGAAGGCACTTTCCAGGTACTGGGAGCTCCTAGAAAGAAAAAATGGTGCCTAAAGATGGCTTTAGCAGCACAGTCTGCAGATGGCTTTTGGTGAGCCGTGGGCACAGAGGTGATGATCCAAGCTCCTTGCCTTGGCTGTTGTCATGGTAGTGAAGAAGGGAGTTGTCGTGGCATGTTTTGGTGCTCGATGGTCTGACTCTGTCAGCCGGGTGTTCTCTCTGAAATGAGCATCGCAGGTATCATTCCAGTTTCCCAGCCCATGGGAATCCCAGTCTGCACTTAAATCCTGGCCCCTGCCTGAATGGATGTGGGTGCTGTCTCTTAGTGGTGCTGTGTAAAAAGTATCTTTTAGGGAAGAGAACAAGTCAAGGCTCTTTAAAGAAAGTTTAGTTGTGGTAGCAAAACTTTCTTTCTCCCTCCTGTTTTTCCTGCCGTGATTCTTAAAACCAAAGATGTTAAATTTTGGGTTTTACTGTTATACTTCAGTGTTTCTTACTCAGTAGATAAGAAAGATTTTTTTTTTTTTAATTTTTTTTTTTTGAATTTTCAGTATTTCCTTCCAATGACTCATCCCGTAAGGGATATGGTTAAATGTTATTGCAGAAATTGCTGTTGCTGTTTGCATCTTAATGACTGTCACGGAGGCAGGGTTGGGGCTTAATTGCTGCCCCTCGGGTTCTCTCTGAGAGCCCATCCCAAGGGGTAAGGCAGGGCGAGTGCTCAGTGGTGGGGCTTCACACCACTTGTTTTACTGCCTTTGTCACAGGTGTGAAAGGTTTGCTCTCAGATCATCCTCCAAAGTGAGCATGCCATGCCCAGAAATGCCCACTCTGTTCTCACCAGTGTACCCAGCAGAGCCCTGGCTTTCATAAAAGCCATCGAAATTGCTGTATAACTCAGACTTCTTTTTAGGGGTTGAATATTTGGCATTCACAGGAGACTAACACCGAGGGCATAATCTTAAAAAGGTTGCAAACAAATTTCTAGCAAACTTTGTGTTGGTAGAATTTGCTTCAAACTTTAAATCTAATGTCTTAAAGAGTGTAATAGTTGTGCTTAATTAACAGTTTGTTGCTGAAACCTGGCTGGAGGGCTGGCAGTGGGATAGCAGTGGAAACAAGGGGTTCTTGGTTGCTTTTGCCCTGTCAGGGGTTCACACAGAGAAAGCTGGTTGTTAATTCAGCCCCTGCCCATTGCAGAGCTCTATCCTAAAGCCTGGGGACCCATCCATGGTTCTTTTCCTCTTTTTCTGTTTTGCTGGGATTTTGAGGGTTTGTTTTGGGTTTTTTTCTTTCTCTCCTTTTCCTGCAGAATCTGAGTTTTTAATACCTGAAAGACGAAGTTTTAGTTTTGTTTCTTCAAGCTAATACTAACCTTAAAGGTCAAAACCTGTCCCTCCCAGCTGGACCATGTGTGTTTCTCTCAGGATGTTTAGTTAGGCTGGGTGAATGATTTTGTTCAGAAACAAAACTGACCAATTTGGTAAAGTCTTCCTAATGTTTATGTTTTTAACCTCAGTTCTGTTTTGCTGGGTGAAAGCCTTTCCATGTGTGGTGGAATAACACAGGCCTTTTTCCTTCCCTCCAGCTGCCAACATTATCATCCAAACTGAACCTCCCATTCCCATTACAAATAACAGCAGCAATGTCACTAGAGTTGTCCTGGAACCAGACAGCAGGAAAAGATCTCCAAGCAGCATGGAATGTCCACCATTGAAGAAACCCTGGTTGGGAAAGTAAGAATTAGCTGCAGTTGTTAATTCAAATGTACTCGATTGCTCTTAGTGCTGTGAACTTTGCTATTCACCAGTCTCTGTAATTTGGGATGGTTAGGTCAGAAAATCTGTGTCCACATATAGAGACTAAACGTGGGGTTGGAGGGAGCTCTTTTGTTAGTGTCTAGAGGGTGTGCTTTTTAGGGGGAAAATGCCATTTTAGAGGTGTGTTACCATTTGCTGCCTTACTTAGGCACAGATGTACTGATCTGAACTCTTCCTGTTCTCCTTTTCTCTAGGCAAGTAAATAACAACCAGAATAAGCCAGGGTTTTTGAAAAAGAATCAGTATACTAATACAAAATTGGAAGTTCGAAAAATTCCACCAGAATTGAACAATATTACACAGCTCAACGAGCACTTCAGCAAATTTGGAACTATTGTAAACATTCAGGTAAAAACCAAAGTCCAGTTTTATGTCTGTGTGTGGGTCTTTTATTTTCCCTGAAGCCTGCTTGAATACTGCATGTTTTCTTTGAGAAATCTTAGCAGAGACAAATTGGGAGAGGAGGTAATCGAGTTCAGAGAAACCTTTTCTTGGTCTACTGTGTATTATTATCTTAATTCTGTAAAACCATATTGACTTCTGCCTTTATGATGCCTTAATTATATTTGGAAGGCTGGCAGGTTTAACAGTGTCTAAACCAACTCAGGTTTTTGAGCAGATTGTGTATAACTTCTGAAAGAGATGATCTGACAGTTTGTCTTGTGTGATAGTCTTGTGGTATTTGATGGTCAGGATTCTGACAAAGATGCTACAGGAGAGTCTTTATCTGCTTCAGTTTGTTACCACTTGGCATCCTAGAACGGGCTCCAACTCAGTGGTGCCCTTGCCCTGTAAAAAACAGAAAAAGCACTTAAAAAAAAAAGTAGTTATAATAGCATTTAATTTCCATTTATTTTTCTAGACAAACCAGTTGCCTCTCAAGTCCTCAGTTAGAGGTCTAAATAAAAGGAGATATTTCTTGATAAATTTGTCTTAGCCCAAAAGATATTGTGGTGCTTTCTCACCTCTCTAATGAATAATGCATTTCAAACATGCTATCTCAATCACTACACTACAAAGTCCAGGATACTTTTTTATTGCTGTGATATTAATTTTTAGAGAAAAAGATGCTTATTCAAGACCTGGAGATGCTGCTGCACTGAGGGTGTGGTGAGGCCGTGCACTGTGCACCCTTGGGCAGCACTTGTCCTTCAGGAGGCTGGGATAAAGAGCCTTTGGGGTACCAGAGTGATCCCAGACATACCCAGGGGCACTGCACAGTGCTCTGAGTACGTGATGCTGTTGGTGGAGGAGTCTTACTTATTTATTTATTTAAATGTATATAGACTTTGCTGCGAGTACATGTAATGTTTGCCAAAAGGTACTTTGCTTTGATTACATAGAATGTCTTACCAGTGTTTTGAGCTGTTAATACACTGGATACCCAACTCATCCCTGCAGATTATTTGTAGACGGGTTTGCTAATGACTGAAATGTTTTCTTCCCTGAGAAATAATGCATTTATGAACTTTCGCTTTAGGTTGCTTTCCAGAATGATCCTGAGGCTGCTCTCATTCAGTACCTGAGTAACGACGAGGCGAGGAAGGCGATTTCCAGCACGGAGGCTGTGCTGAGCAATCGCTTTATCCGGGTGCTGTGGCACAGGGAGAGCGAGCAGCAGCCCCCGCTGCTGCAGCAGCAGCAGCCGCCCACCCCGCAGGCCCTGCAGCACCTGCAGCAGCAGGGCCTGGCCACGCCGCCCGCCGTGACCGTGCACAGCAGCCTGTCCAAGGTACGTGCTGTCGGGGGGCTCAGCAGCATTCCCAAGTGACTGCTGCTGCAGAAAAGCAAAGTCTCTAATCCTGCCGTTCTCAAATCTGTGGGTACGCAGGTGATGAACAAACCCCTGGCGTCTGGTGCCTACGTCCTTAACAAAGTCCCGGTGAAAAGGCGCCTTGGAGCAGCGGGTGGGAGCCAGCCCGAGCTGAGCCAGCCCGGGGCTGGGGTGGAGGAGTCTCAGGTATGTTCAGGGTGGACCATGGTCGTGCTCTCAGGTACAGCTTTGGCTTGTCAGCCAGGAAGGAACAAGCAAAGAGAGCTTGTGAATTGTTCCCACTTGGTTCTGTTCCTTTCCAGTAATGTTCCATGCAGCCATGGTCAGTCACTTCTTCCTCATTTCATCAACTGTTTGTATGAAATAGCAACAATGACTTCAGGAACAAAGTATCAGTGTTTTAAATAGCATAAAATACTTCTGGCAGTGCTTGATAGTAAACAAATCTGACAACCGGTATGTGAGACCAGCCTTTTGTTGACAAATGTAATGGCTTTCCCAGCAATTTTTGAGCTTATGCTGTGCTTTAACAGCAGTGCTAGAAGCTTACAGAGCACTTGTACCCAGAGTTCAAGCTGATAGTGTTCAATTCACACTGATACCGTAGTGCAGCATGTGTTCTGGGCCATGGGGAAGTCCTCTTAAGAAAGGAAGCATGGAGTGGCTTTTGCTGCCTTCCTTGATCAGAAAGTGGGATGTTGGGCTGTGACTGCAGAGCTGAAACCGAGGCAGACACAGATCATCTCCTTCAGCGGTGTCCCGGGGGGAATCGGGCTGCCAAGGGAGTCTGCCATGGAGCAGGAAAGACAGTACCTTTTGCAGAAATCCTTTTAACTGGAATGATGTCTTTATCCATGTGTTTTAGTTGCCTTGGTCTTTCTGCCTCATTGAACAAGTCTTGACATTTGTGTTGGTGTTCCAGGGAACGTGATCCTCTGAAGTTCCCTGCTGGTGTATCACAGTCACTTTAAACTATTCCATATTTTGCTGTGTGTTTTTGCTATTTCAGATATTTCCTACTTCTACAAGCCACTCAAAAATGGTTTACAGTTCTCCGAACTTGAAGACAAGTCTGAAGTCTGGTGCAGGGTCTAAACCTCATGATGTGCAAGAAGCCCTTAAAAAAAAGCAGGTACTTAATGACTGATGACTGACAGTGTAGCAAGCAAAGTGCTTTAAAGGCAGGGTTTGATGGGCACCTGAAACCTCAGCTGCTGCTGCACAGCTGTGTGTGTGGGTGTGGAGTTGGCCATTGCTGTGGGACGGTCTGGCAAACACACATTGGGGCTAAGCACGTGTGGAGTGTCCTTTTGGGGTGTCCTACTCGACACAGTTGGCCATGCTGGGTTTTCTGGGTTTAATCTCTGCAGGTATGAGACATTTGAATGGCAGTGCTCAGTATGGTTCTTAAGAGGTGTCTGAGGGGGGCAAAATGTTAGTCAAGTACCTTACAGCAGGAAATTAGCAGCTTTTTATTGAATCAGCTGCGCTTCATAGTTGTGCTTTTTGCAGACAGTACTTTTTGTTGTGGACTTCACTTCCATAGCTTGAAGAGGATAATATGATCTGTATGAGTACATATAATGCTAGACTGCTTTTTACTGATGGAAAGAATTTTCTCCTCATCTAGGAGGCAATGAAACTCCAGCAAGATATGAGGAAAAAGAAGCAGGAGATGTTAGAAAAACAAATAGAATGCCAGAAGGTAAGTCTGGGATGTGGCTAGTAAATACATTCTGATTTTGTAGATACCTGTCTGTTCAGGGCTGTTTCTCCTGGAATTTTATGTTCATGTTCTTTTATTATTGTATAGATGTTGATATCCAAGCTGGAGAAAAACAAGGCCATGAAACCAGAAGAGAGAGCAGAAATTATGAAGACTTTGAAAGAACTAACAGGAAAAATATCTCAGCTAAAGGATGAATTAAAAACCTCATCTACAACCTCCACACCATCCAAACTGAAGTCCAAGACAGAGGTATTCATTGTGCAGCACACTTGCCTGCTTGGTTTTTGTAACTATTTCTAATAGTATGTCTTAAAAATGCAGCAGCATTAGATCGAAACACTTGCAAGCAGCATTTTAATGTGAGTGATAACCATGGACAAACAAGCCGTGGTTGAAGGAACTCCATGACCTAGTTTTGCTTGTAGCTCATTCATGCTTGCTCCAGTTCTAAAGCAGAGAATTCTGGGTCCTTCAAAAAAATGGGGGAACCACACGCACAGAGGCAATTAAAACAAACTGAATTCAGAGAGAAGCGTGGCTGTTGTGTGCTGATCTGTCTGTATCATTTACACGAATGTATTGCTGAAGTGGAATAAAACCTCACAAGTATGTGTTACAGTTCTGCCCTTCTGTTTTCTCTTCCCACCTCCTCCTCTCGCAGGCACAGAAGGAGCTGCTGGACGCAGAGCTGGACTTCCACAAGAGACTGTCCTCTGGAGAGGACACGACGGAGCTGCGGAAAAAGCTCAATCAGTTACAAGTGGAGGTGAGCTGGTCTGCACTGCTGCTGTTAAGGAATTTATGAATTCTGGGTGTTTCAGACCTCTCACGGTGGGGATGGCCGTGTTCTTTCCCCAGGCTGCTCGGTTAGGAATCCTGCCTGTTGGTCGAGGAAAGGCAGCGCCCGCCCAAGGAAGAGGCCGGGGCCGGGGCCGCGGGGGCAGAGGACGGGGGGTGTTGAACCACATGGTGGTGGATCATCGGCCCAAAGCCCTCACCGTGGGAGGCTTCGTTGAGGAGGAAAAAGATGAATTGTTACAGCACTTCTCTGTGAGTGTGACCTGTAAATTAATGTATGTTTCCTTTCCTGCTGTAAAATCAAGCTTCTCTTAGAATTGCAATAAATCTGAGCTTTTGCCCAAAGATATAAGTGCTGCAATATTGCTGGCTGATGCAGCTGGGAGTCCTCTGGCTCTCACTTTTTTGTCCAAAAAATCAGATTTCAGTGTCACTTCAGTACATTACAGTTGTACCACATGGTTATGGAGGTGCAGGAGAACATTACTGCTGGTCCTAACACACTTTTCCCTCACAGAAATTTGGAGATATCGAAGACCTTCAGGAAGAGGATTCCCCATTAAGTGTTGTTGTGACTTTTAAGTCCCGCTCAGAAGCTGAGAATGTAAGTAGAATCATGGGTATATTTTTTCCACAGATCTAAGATAAGAGTTTTTAACTACTTGTGTCTACCTTTGTATTTTAAAATCTCAGAGGCTTTGATCCCCCAGTTTGAACTTGATAGTGATTGCTGCTGCAGCAGGTAGTGCCACTGAAGGGGAAGTACCTCCTGGTTATCTGAGCAGCGACACGGGGCTTTCCCTGGTAAAGCTGCACGTCCCTGGCAGTGCAGAGCCCTGCTCGTCCTCTCACAGTGCCGGGGCAGGAGCAGGGTTTGGCAGATTTGGGTGTGGCTGGAGTTGCTCTTGGAGCACTGAAGGGGGTGATTGTGGTTTATATATTTGAGATCTTCAAAGGTGCCTCTGTACCACGTGCACTGGGTCTGGCTTGTTGCTGATGTTAAAAAGTTCTGTACTTGATCCTCTCTCTGAAAATCTGTTCATTTAAACACAACTCAGGCTGCTAACCAGGGATCCCGGTTCAAGGACCGACGGCTCCAGATCTCGTGGCACAAACCCAAGGTACCTTCTGTGTCCACTGAAGTAGAGGAAGAGGAGTCCAAGGAAGAGGTATGAAAATCTCACAATAACCTCATCATTCTCACTGGACTCTAATAGCTGAGAGCTCTTGGGATACAGTTTCCTGTGTGCTGAAGAAATTTCATAAAATATGTTTTTATAAACCAGGAACTGAACTGCTTTTGATTAGTCAGGTGCATTTCCCACATTTTAAAACAGAGAAAATGGAAAAAAAAAAAAAGACACTTTGTGGATGGGCTGTTAATTTGTCAATGATGTAAACAAGCCTCGGGTTCTGTATGTGCAGGCTGCAAAGCCTTTTACTCCTCACTCTTAGTGCTCTGCTGTGTGTTCTTCCCTGTAATTCACCTTAACACCTTAGCTTTAAAAGGTTATTTTGTTGTGGCACTTAACAGGAGCCTTGTCTGGGAGAGGGTGAGTGGTGGTTTATCCCTGCTTCCTCTGAAGCTTTGCTCTCTTTCTCTTTCCTGACACGAGGCTGCTGTTCTTCCCCTAAAACTGACTGGATGTGCTTGTGTGTGTTTGTGGGGCACACGGGAGCACCCAAACCAGATACCAGCACAGCTGGTGCTGGGTGCTGGGATGTGTCCCTGGGCATAGCTTGGAACTGTGTCTAAAAGTTCATTTTTTCTTCCTCCAGGAGACTGAAACCTCAGATTTATTTTTGCACGAAGATGATGACGATGATGATGAAGATGAGGATGAATCCCGTTCTTGGAGAAGATGAAACTTGATGTTCGAAATGTATAATTTTAGGAATATAGTTCAAACTACATCTTTTAAACGTTTATTTAAGGAAGTTGATGAGCCAAAAAAAGCTTTACTTTCTTTTCAAACCACAAGATTTACCATGAGCAGTTTGGTATGAAAACATTTGGGACACAGAGCTGTGAGACTGAGCTAGCCAAAGGCCCAGGAACTTCTTACAGGATTATCAAGCTCACCAGGGTGGTGATTTTTTTCTATTTAAGAAGGATAAAAAGGGGGG
>VWZW01003851.1:41070-55667 GCA_013397115.1 Edolisoma coerulescens
ACGGGCCCTGTTCCCGCTCGCCGGGCCGGGGCCGCTCCCGGGCGTGGGACCGGGTGCCGGGGCGTCCCCTCGAAGTGCGGATAGACCATGTCTGTTGTCGCTCACCGTCTCATAACCTTCGATTTTTTCGAGTCTGAGTCCTCATGCCACCATTGTATTGCAGTGCACTCAGCGGAGGGTAAAACTGTCCCCCCAGAGCCGCAGAGGCGCTTTTGCTGGCCCTGAAGACGAAGTTTTTTTCTGTGTCCCCGTTGCCGAGATCCCCGTGCGGAGGGCCGGGGGGCTCAGCGCGGGGGTAGCGGTGGTCGGGCCAGGCCCTGCCGCGGGTCCCGCCTGCCAGGGACACGGGAACTCCTGGCTCTGGTGCTGCAGAACCGGCACCGCCCGGGCACGACCGGCTGGAGAGGCTCGGGACGGACCAGCAGGCAGGAGCCAGAGCACCGGGTCGTGTTCAGGGAGCTTTAGCAGATAAGGAAGGATGCGCTTCCCGGTGTCTGCGTACCCCGTCCCAGCTCTGGTTATCCGTTTTCATGAGTAGAAATTCACAGCTGAGGAGTAACAATCTTGAACTGTGAGGTAGAAGAACCTCTTGAAGTAGTTGCACACTTGACTTTACCCACTCAAACGTGGCGTGTTTTGCACACCCTGTTGGTGTTTATTGGGTTTTTCGCAGTTCCGTGTCACAACTGATTTTCCTCCACCACCGCAGCAGACGACAGTGACCCGTGTTCCCTGTGTGCCTCTCTCTCCCCAGGATGGCTCAGCAGCAGGCGCTGCGGTTCCGCGGCCCCGCGCCCCCGCCCAGCGCGGTGCTGCGGGGCCCCCCGCCGCTCCTGCGGCCGCCCCCGCCCTTCGGGATGATGCGGGGCCCTCCTCCGCCCCCCCGGCCCCCCTTCGGCCGACCGCCCTTTGACCCCAGCATGCCCCCGATGCCGCCGCCGGGGGGGATCCCCCCGCCCATGGGGCCTCCACACCTACAGGTAAGGAACGGGAATTCTCCCGGGTTAAGTGGGATTTAGGGATTTTTCGTTTGTTTTCGCACACGGAAGCGTCCAGTTCTGGGCCCCTCAATTCAGGAAGGACATGGAGGTGCTGGAGCGTGTCCAGAGAAGGGCAGTAAAGCTGGTGAAGAGTTTGGAGCACAAGTGTGATGAGAGCAGCTGAGGGATCTAGGGGGGCTCAGCCTGGACAAAAGGAGGCTCAGGGTGGTGCTGGAGTCCCCATCCCCGGAGGTGTCCTGGGAACGACTGGACATGGCACTCAGTGCTCTGGGCTGGGTGACAAGGTGGGGATTTGGCACAGGTTGGACTTGATGGTCTGGGAGGTCTTTTCCAATGTAATTGATTCTGTGAAAATAGTGTGAGGGTGGATGTTGAAATGGGTGAAGGAAGCAGCAGGGCAAGATGAGAACGCAGGGCTCACGTGTGTTATCCACCACTGCAGACCTGTGGTGTGCAAGTACAGCTTCCGCTCAGCTCCTCAAGGCACTTCTGACTTGATGGATGGTTTAAGGTCTTTTGTCTGCTTTTCAGAGGCCTGAACAGTTTGCAAGGGACAACACCTTTGTGAATGAGAAATGGATTGTTTTAATTGCCTTGTGCTGTCATTTAATTGCTTTGTGGGGGTGTGTTCCCATCAGGGCAGTGTAAGTGCCATGTGGGCTGTGGGCAGTCTGAGGAGCTGGATGGTGCTGTAAATAATGGATTAAATCCACTATTTGTAATTATAGTTTGAAGAACCAACCAGTTACTTTGGATCCCAGGCCTGGCTGTGGGTGTCTCCCTGATTTCTGTGTTTGATTTACATCCAGAGTGTGCTGCTGCTCCCAGCTGTCACACAGGGCGGGTTTGTTGTGCCAGGCCGGGAGCTCTGCAGCTCCTCACCAGCACCAGCCATGGCTGGGTGTCTCAGGCCGTGCTGGCACCAAGGGCTGGGCTTCACTCCCTGCCCTGGGACCGGTGCCAGGGCAGATGTGATGGTGAAGGGTCTGTGCTCAGAACAGGGGGAGCAGGGCTCAGGGTGTGCCACACCTGGCACTGACTGCCCGTGTGATTTTACTCCTGGACTGGGGAAAGCAGATGCACAGGTGGAAAGCGAGCTTCTTCTCACTGGATTCTTCCTGCAGGTTGTAAGAGCAAGAAAGAGGAAGCTCACGGTGTGGCAGGTGCAAGAGCTGTTGGGGAGGAACAAGGGAGGGAAGGCAGGCTGCAGTTGAGGGCTTTTCTTGTTTGTGTAGAATGCTGTCCATGCACTCTTGGCTTCCTTTTTTTTGATAATGTTTGATGCAAATAATTGTTACTAGTTTGGTACACGGATTGAAAGAGCAGTTTAAAATACCAGTGTTAAAGCAGAAAGTTGGATCTCAGGGAAGCTCCCACCAGAAGCCGAGGGCGTGGCAGCAGCGGCAGCTGGGGGTGCACAGGGGTGCAGCTCGGGGCCCACATGTGCACCCTGTCACAGAGCCACCCCCTCCCTGTGCCCTGGGCTGTCCTGGGCTGTCCCAGCCCCGGTCCCGACGCAGGCTCGGGGTGAGCACGGCACGCGAGGCTGTCGTTCAGTGAGAGCTGGAGGGATGGGGGTAATTAGGGCAGTGGTAGGTGTTTGCAGAGTGAGCTAAAGAACTCGGTGAGTTTTGTCAACTGCTTTTCTAGGGAAGTGTTCACTGTACTTGTTGCGCATAGGGAATTTCAAACAGTCCAAGTAAATAAGAAAAATGAAAGAACTGAATGTACTTTGAATTAGAAACTGAGGTTCAGGCTTTCAAGTAACTGTGTGTGCAGGACAGGTCAGGATTTCTTATCATGCAATAATGAACATGTAATTTCATCTTATTTTAATTGGCACTACTTAGAATTTTAGTTAGTGGGAAATTTAGGAGTGTAATGGGTTTTAATAAAGCCCACTGCTCAGCTGTGCTGACAAATCGGACACTTACTTGTAATGTAACTTTTTTTTAACTTTTCTTTCCTGGGAGGGTCATTGGGTTTCTGGGGTGGTTGGTTCACAGGTGGGGATGTCTGAGCAGCAGCTATTCGGGAACAGCTCTTCCATTCTTTCTCTTCCTTGCAGTGAGATATTTTCTCCTTTTCAGGAGAGGGCTTTTCTTTGACCACATTTCTGTTCATGCCACCTTTTTCAGGTGCCTTGATGTTTGCATCTCAGAAGTGAAGTGATGCCCTCAGCTGTTGTGCCATAGGTGGGGGGTTGGCAGGAAGCACATTGCCTGAGCTGGGAGCATTGGATTGTTAGAGAAGCTTCCAAGCCTGGCACAACTTGTCCTTACTGCTGGTGTACTGTCTGTTGGTTCTCTAAGAAAGGAAAACTGCTTGAAATTATATTGTTGTTATCATTATCATCATTATTGTTATTGTATGCCTTTAGAGACCACCATTTATGCCTCCTCCCATGGGTAGCATGCCACCACCTCCTGGTATGATGTTCCCTCCAGGAATGCCGCCGGTCTCTGCGCCGGGAACACCAGCAATGCCCCCAGCTGAGGAGATCTGGGTAGAGAACAAAACTCCAGACGGGAAGGTGAGATGGGTGCCGGGGACAGCGGAGCCATGGGTGGTCCTGCGTGAGCCCGGGTCACGTAGTCAGGCACTGGGCTGGAGTCCCACCGGGGGAGCGGGGCTGGTGTGACGGGGCCGCTCTCCCGCCCTAGATCTACTTCTACAACGCACGGACACGGGAGTCGGCGTGGACGAAGCCGGACGGGGTCAAGGTCATCCAGCAGTCAGAGCTGACGCCGATGCTGGCGGCCCAGGCCCAGGCTGTGGGGGCCTCCACCCCCACCACCAGCAGCCCTGCATCTGCAGCATCTCCATCCACCTCTTCCAGCACACAGTCCTCCACCACCTCCACCACCACCACCACGGCCACCTCCGTGTCCCAGACCAACTCCAGTGAGTACCTGGGGCTGTCTCAGGCCTCGCGGTGGTGGGAGCAGATGGTGGGGATGCTGCATGGGGAATTGCTGCAGCAAAGCCTTGGTATCCAGGAGGAAGTTGTTTCAGCATGAAGTGGAGTGTGAATTTAAAGTACAGTGTTTAGTCCAGAAAAATCTTGCATGCAAACTTTTTTCCCCCCCAGTCTCAAAGAACTCTTTAGGTCTTTGTATATTTTTCTTCTGCTGTTATCACATCATCTCAGAGCTATTACACATCTATTTCCTTTTGACTACAGACAGAGCTAAGTTTTAAAAGTGTTTCACAAGAAACGTTGATCTGAGGTAGGACTTTAGTTGTAGCAATTTCCTCATTTTCTCCATGGCATCTGTTTCTGTAGAAGGTCGGGTCTCAGAGCTGCTGGTCTGTGAGCATTGGTTGATTACAGAATAGAGCTGCTTTGTTGTATTACTTTTATTAGCATTATTCTTCTGCCTAAGCCTTCTCAGTTCCTATTTTCTAGAGTTCCACAAAGAGGACAAAGAAAGTCCTTGGAGCCATTTTTGTTCATTTATGACCTTTGAATGATAGTCTGGAGATTACTGCTGCTTCCATGGACTGAGCCTTTGCTTGTAGGTGTTTTCCAGCTAAGGAAAGGGCACTGAATTTGTGCAGCACGCACATAAATGCGTGGCTGTGCACACAGCAGCGTGGTTTGCGCTGCACTTTGGCACGTGTGTGCTGCCCAGGTGCCTCGGGTGCATCTCGATGGAGATGTGTGTTGGGTACTGGGTCTGTTTGCACGCGAGCGTGGCAACAGCAAACAGTGAGGGAGGTCACTGGCCGGCCCGAAGCCGGCTGTGCAGGGGAAGCAGCAGCTCCCAGTCCTGTCTCGCGGGCAGGGCCACGGGCAGGCGGCACAGCCTTGGTGCTGGGCAGGAAGCTGGCACTGGGACGTTGGGCACTGTAGCTGCCCTGGCTCAGACCGGTGCACTGAGCCAGGCCCCAGAGGGTGCAGGAGGTGAACTGTTCCAGCTCCCGCTGTGGGGTAGAGCTGATCCTTTGGAATTCATCTTTTTCCTGTAACAGGTGAGACAAGCTTAACTCACCATTTAACCTGAACTTCAGAATCTGTGTGTGAAAGGGAGTCAAATTTAGATAACACTCCAATTCTGCTTTCATTAAGACTGGAGGGAGGAGACATCATTAGAGCAGCAAAGAATTTGTGTTGCTCAAAGCATTTCAGGGCTTTTGTTTAATTTGAAGGGTAACTGGGTGTGATGTTAATTAGCTGTGTTGAGCTATGGTCTGCTCTAACTGTTGTGCTGAGTAACAAGTCAGGTGGGAGGTAAATGTTAGCTCCTGACCCAATGTCAGCCTTGGGAGAGCTAGTCACGCTTTGGGAGCAGGACTTTATGCACCTTCTCTGAAGTTAAATTTCCTAATATTGAATGCTGATAATCTGTTCCACTTCTACCTGTTCTATCTGCTAAACTTTGTCTTTGCTTTCAAGAACTGTTACTGTTGGTGTCTGTGCCTAGGTGATGAAATTTTATAATTTAAAATAATTTTATAACTCTTAGACTTGGCCTGTAAAAAAAAACCTGGGACTTCTGGCTGAGCTTCATTCTTGCCTCGTACTGATTTGACTTAGGTCTTACAAATCACATACTGACTGTCTGCTCTGTTTCCCTAAACGTTAGGCACTGCTAAGAACTTTCACCCTTTCTGAAACGCTTAACAAAAGATCAAAAATCTTTATTTAAATATGCTAATACTGGTATGTTGTTTGGAATGTTTCTGGTAGTAATAGAAAATGCACGGTGTGCCCATTGGAATATGGCTGTAAATTGGTGTGGTTTCTTTATTTGTTTTTTTCTTTTTCCCTTCTCCTCTGCACCAAATCTTACAGAGTGAGCTTACAAGTTTAAGCAGACTTGTCTCTAGTTCCTGTTGGCCTGTGCTGTGAGACTGTTTGCTCCCAGTTAAAACAATTTGAAATTGAAACCAGTCATGCTGCAAGGATTACAGAACTGAATGCCAGTTGTGTGTTCTTCTGCTGGGAGGCACTGAAAACCAAGAAAGTTCTTGCAGCTCTTGAAGAAAAGTATTTTCCTTTTCCTTGCTTATTTATACATTTCTGTTGACATTTTCCTGTTCTGGGGGCACAGCCCAGCACAGTTTAAGGCAGGCTGCCGTCATGCACGTGCTGCTGCACTTGCTGTTAAAAGCAGAGCCTGTGTTCACGTAACACAAGGACAGCCTGTTGCCATTGGAAACTTGCTGTAATATTCCTTTTCTGTTTCTCTGAACAGAACAGAACCTCATTTCAGCCTGTGTTTGTCCTTCGATACACCCCTGCTACTGCTGTAGAGACATGTTAGGTGTAAAGAATGGGACAAATTGAAATTGGAAATTGACTTTCTTTGTGA
This sequence comes from Edolisoma coerulescens, assembly GCA_013397115.1. Taxonomy (NCBI): domain Eukaryota; kingdom Metazoa; phylum Chordata; class Aves; order Passeriformes; family Campephagidae; genus Edolisoma; species Edolisoma coerulescens. The sequence goes on from VWZW01003851.1 coordinate 47,390, forward strand.
ATATTTAATGTTCCAGAGAAGGCAAAGTATTTTTTGTCGAGGAGTGTCCTCCTGCTGGTTATATCCGAGCATACCTGCTTATGTACCGGGAAACAGAGCGCCAGTATGTTTGCAGCAGTATATTGCAGTGTCTAAGATACAAGGTGTTCTTTGTGTTTTTTTATCAGCACCTACCACACAAGACCAGACCCCGAGTTCGGGTGTTTCAGTTGCCACACCATCAGTCAGTGTTTCAACCTCTGCTCCTTCTGCTACACCTGTGCAGACTGTACCCCAGCCAGTCCCACAGACATTGCCTCCTGCAGTTCCTCATGCAGTACCTCAACCAACTGCAGCAATTCCTGCTTTTCCACCAGTAATGGTACCTCCATTTCGTGTCCCCCTTCCTGGCATGCCTATTCCACTTCCAGGTAAATTGGCAAACTGTAATTGTCTTGTCTGCTACATGTCCATGTTGTCAGTTGTTTGCACTCATGTGTCCACTGTGTACAGAACTTGCCTGGATCCTCTCCTCAGAGTATATCTGAAAGAATTCAGGGTTAGCAGACAGACTTTTTAATTAACAAAGAACATACATTTTTTTGACTTCTAGTTCTTTGCTATACTTGGCAGAAAACAGCTGCATTTAAACATGCAATGTTTAAATGAGAATATTGAGCACTATATTTTACTAATTGCAATATTGCTTTAATTTTTTTCTACTTACCTGATTTGGACCTTAGGTCTTGTGCATAAATATTCACTAGAACATGGATGAGCAGGAAGAATTACCATGGAAATCACGACCCCAGTGATGTCAGGGGTTCCCAGTTCTCTTAGGCTGCAGCCATTGGGATGACGAGTGATGAGGTGTGACCTGAGGACCATAATGAGGCATTTAGGGTGCCAGGGGGTTGTTATTCACAGGCTTTAGGTTTAAAGAACATAGAGAAGGAATCTTAGCACACTGCTTCCAGATATATCATAGTTTCATAAATTTTTATGAAATATTTAGATGCCTAAGGAAGTAATTTTAGGCTGGCAAAATGTTGGACTCACTTGCTGTCTGTAGCTGTTGCAGAGGGCCTCCCAGGAGATCACTAATGACGCTTAGCACTTACACACCACGTTTCATTTGCATGGGTGCTGCTGAGTTCCTGTTCAGGTACAAAATTGATGTGTTTCAGTGCACAGTGGCACGAAACATACACCGAGAACTGTTGATTTTCTGTTGCAGAGGGAGGTTGGAGTCTGCAGTTGTATTGGATCCAAGTTAGTTTCGGATTTTAAAAGACAAAGAAGCAACTCTGAGCAGCACCCTCGTGTTTCTGACTCTTTGTACAAGCTGAGTGGGGTGACTTCCCTGCTGTCCTCCTAACGCAGCCACCCAGTGGATGTGGAGGGAGGCCTTTACCTCCCATTGAATTGGATGGATGAAAAGTAACCCTTCAGAACACTCCTTTGATAAGAGAAAAAAGCCTGAAAGCAGTTAAAGTGCTGACTAGAAGAGAGCACCAGCTTTTAGCTGCCTCTGCTTTTAGAATAGTCTTCTAAAATAACTGGGCAAAGCTGCTTTAATCTGTATTGGCTGGAAAAGGAAATCGCAGTGTAGCACTTGTTGTTTTAAACCAGGAAACAAATACTATTCTGAACGTGATATTCCAGGCTGAACAACAAATGAATAAAGGGTAGGAGAAAGAAGTCTGTTTATTGGTGAGGTCTAGAAGAATAATAAAAATGGTTAAGCCTTAAGGGGGATCGACTGAATGCTCTCAGCTGCCATTTCTAACCTTGCCAGCAAGGGATCAGCGTGGAATGAAGGGGCCTTACACACTGTGAGGGATATAATCTATGCACGTGTGACCTGTTGGGTAAAATGGGGATGGTCAGAACAGTGGAGAAGAGTGCCAATGGAAATGGAGATTCTGGGTGTATGCCCAGGTTGGGCTTTATTGTGAGCTCTCCATCAAAAAGTTTTGGGAGTAGTGCAGTACAGGCACAAAGACAGAGTAGGAACATCGATCTCCTGAAAATGATTTTTGGAAATGATTTTTTTCAGAACTTCCCTGGTAAGAAGTGTTGGCTCTGACCAGTTCTCCCTGTGAGCTGGGCTGCAGGTGGAACCCACAGCGTGTAGGAAGGACAGCTGGCAGCAAAGTGCTGCTTCCACTAGTGGGTCTGGTTTGTCAGTTTGCTTAGTTACAGAAGGAAATCTGTCAGCTTCTTTTAGCTAGTTCTGGCTTGAGTTGGTTGTGATGGTTTCTAAACACTGTAAAAGAAAAGGAAAACTGTAAAATACTTTACAGTAACAAGAAACTTCCAAGTAACAAATTACTTCCAAGACCGTATCAAGTGAAGTCAGAAGGTCTTGTGAACATTAGACTGTAGATGTTTGGGGCCTTCAGCACCAGGTATGGTATCAGCCAGAGGATTTGAATTTAGAGGGACAGAGCTGAACAATATCACTGTCAAGTGATTTCAGAGTTAATGTCTGTGTTAAACTGTAGTAAGATGAAGCAATGGAAGAGTTCGTTAGTGATATCTCATAATCTCAGATCTTAAAAAGTAAGTCTGCTTTCTCTCAATTCCTATGTTTTAAGTCAGTTTTAAGTTTGGGAATGACCTTGGCAGCGGAAACAGCTTGGGTGTTTGCTCAGTCTAATCTGCGCTGCAGCATCCCTAACTCCAGCAGTCCCACAGACAGTGTTATTTATACTGACCCGCGCTGGAGACATGCTGTAACTTCCTTAACAAAACGAATTCTCAGATCCATTGTCAAGCACATAACATGAACACCCTGCCAGTTTAGACAAACACTTCAATCAGTGCTGTTTGAGTCAATGTTTTTATGTCTCAATTCAATACTTTTAAAAATAAAACTAGTTGCAATTCTCTCATTGAAATTATTTTCAGAAAACATTACAATTCTGTCTCCTCACAAATTTATTTTCAAATAAATTGGCAGTATTTATGTATGCTTTCCATACTAGATCTCTAATGACCAAATCCAGAAACTACTTTGGTTTTGAACAGGGGTTTAATTTCACTTTCCACTGGAGCATTTCCTACCTCACATGATGAATTTGAACTTTTGAAGGGAAGTGTTCAGTTTCTGAGCATCCAGACTGGACCAGCCAGAGAGCACTTCTACAGTTGCCTTCCACACCCCAAATGGAGGTTTTGGAAATGCACTCCCCTCAGCCTTGTCTGATGTCCCGCTGATTTTGATCTGATCAAAGAGGATGAGCTGCTGACCTTTTTGTGCCTTTTGTATCATTTCTTACTGAGCTGGAGAGCAGGCCAGTGCATGGTGCCACCTTTTTGAGGGCTTTTAAAGCATTTTCAGCTCATGCCATTCTTGATAATGAAAAATGAAGAAAATGCCCCTGACCTAGTGCAGCTTTGTGTACCTCTGTCTGCAGCTTCATTGCTTTGATTTCTTTTACCTCCTTTCTTTCACCTCCAGCCTTTCTGTGATGACCCTCGTACCCTCAGCTTTCCCTCCGGGTTGCACTTGGCTGTCCACCCTGCCTTGCTTTGCTGCTCTGACTAGTTCAGACCTGTCCTTCTACCCTTACTCTGCTCTCTGACTGCAGCAGCAGACTGAGAACCTCAAAGCCCATGAGTGTCGTTGTGCTGCTGCTCCCCGCGGGTCTGTCCCAGCAGAGGCTGCCTGTGGAAGCAGCCCCAGTAGTGGGATATTTTCCTGTGGTGCTGCCCTACAAGGGGAGCTGCATTCCCCCTTGGATGAACTTAAACCCCTGAGTCTTCACTGAAATGTTTTTTCTTTTTAATGACATCCCAATAATTTGCTAAACAGCTGGTTTAACATAGGCAGGGACTGTTGCTGCAGCTTAAAATTAGTTTTATATTTGATCTGGCGTAAAATGTTGGAGCAAAAGTAATTCACATTTTCTTGCTGGGAGGCTTCTTCTCTGCCAGCTGCAAATGGCATTCCAAATTGTGGCAGGAAGTCCGTAGCACCCCGTGGTAGCTGACATCCCATGGCAGCTTTCCAACGTGCTTCCTATCCGTTTTGCAGGTGTAGCAATGATGCAAATAGTCAGCTGCCCGTATGTAAAGACAGTCGCTACCACCAAGACCGGTAATTTCCAAACCCATCCTAGTTCGTTTTGTCTGTAAGTTGGCATGGTAGTGAATGTGGTTGTTTCTTTTATTTCTTTATTTGCTTCCCCACTTGAATGATTACATCTACTTTATTTTCAAAACCAGTATAAATGCAAATATCGTATTTGGTCAGGAGATAACTTCCCCAAGTAACTGTTAGTGTCAGCTTATTCTGCACCCAGACTCCCGTACAGTTTTCTGTAACCATTGAGTTCTGTAATGACTGTGACTCTCATGCCCATACTTAGTTCTTAGTTTCTTGTGTGGATTTTTGTTTTCCTGCTCCACATGTGCAGTGGCTGGCTGTGCTCGCATGCTGTGTGCGTGTCTGTGCGTCTGAGTGTGAACTTTCATATTTCAGTTGTGGATTTAAGAACAGTCTCTCGCTGAGAACACGTTATAGCAATGTGCAATGTGTGATTTCTGTTATTTAAAACGAGACTTTTTCAATGTTAAAGGCTCAAATTTATGATCTTGTAGTTCCAATTCTATCCAATTGGTTGTTCTAGAACTTGTCATTCCAGATCTATTAATTATACTCAGTTTGTTGGGATGAGTGGATAGATAATAGGATACTGCAGCATTCTGGCTTTCTTATCTTTGGATATTTACTTGCCATTTTGCTTTAGGATTTCAATAAAATGGTTTTTTTCAATCAGTTTGCAGTACTAAACAAACCAAACAATCTGATACTGTTTCATTCTCATCAGGTTTTAGCCAAGGCTCTGAATTAATGCCAGTATTTAAGAATTATCAGAGTTCTGTTCTATATTCTATGGCTTAAATTCAGTCCACTCTTGCCTTTTTTAAGAGCAATAGGAATATCTCGTACAATGACAGCATAATTGAGCAGTGCAGTAGACTTAAAAAACCCCAATTATTTGCTACAGACATCTGATAAAGACTTTTTTAATGAATAGAGTACCTAATTTTAAAATAGTAGAGTAAATGTCTGAAAGCTAACAAGCTTTGTGCTTTGCAGAGTTACACATTAATTAAAATTATATTAATTAAAATCCAATTTGCCTGGGAATGGGCATTACTGATTGCAGAAAACAGGAAGGAAATTTGGTAACAATGCCTTGCTTTCCAATTTAACTTTGAAAACAATCCTTCTGTTTATTTCTCTGGGTTGAATATTTGTAAGTTAAGTCAGTAACATGCTAGGTGTTGGTCCTCAGGCCCTGCATTGTCACTTACTGTTTCCTTTCCTTTTTCCTCTCTTTCCCTCTGCCCAGGAGTCCTGCCGGGCATGGCCCCCCCCATCGTGCCCATGATCCACCCGCAGGTGGCCATCGCCGCCTCCCCGGCCACGCTGGCCAGAGCCGCCGTCTCCGAGTGGACGGAGTACAAAACAGCAGATGGAAAGACCTACTACTACAACAACAGGACTCTTGAGTCCACATGGGAAAAACCCCAAGAACTGAAGGAAAAAGGTACTTTGGGGATTTTTTTACTACAGCTTCATAGTGGGAACGTGTCTCAGACCATCATCAGTGGTTGTGTTTGAAAATGTGAGCGGGAGCATTTTTAGTCCCTGATCTTTCTTAAGGGTATTTTGAAGTTCTGATTATAGGGATACACACGAGTCAGTCTTCAGTCTGAAAGCTGCAGCTTGTTTCCCACTGTACTGTAAGAGTGTTTGGTTCTAGAGTTGCTTCCAAATCCTGTGCCTCGGGTAAATGCGTGTTCCTGCGCCGGTAGAAAGTGAATACCTCACCTGCACACGTGTTGGAGAAGGTTCCAGTTGCAGACTGAAAGTGAGAGGAATTGAGAGGAAAAGTCAGTCGTTCTAAGGGCTGTAGACCAGGAAAAAATGAAGATCATTGTGCTGAATTTCAGATCCTGAAAAACTAAATGTATAAACAGATTTGGAGTATGAAATAAAAGAATGTCACCTCCCCCGTCCACACCCCTACGTTGTGTTCGGGTCGTGCTCTGTGACTTGCGTTCATTAAATGCACCTTAGATCCATGGGTGGTGTTACATGGGAGGGAAATTGCTCCTGTGTCATAAATAAGGAGGAAGGGGCAGAAGTCCTGTGGCTTTTAATCAGTTCATAAAGTGTTGTGAGAAAACAAATCCAAACAGTTATGCCTTTTATTGTCTCCTGAAGTTTTAGTTACAAGAAGTCTTTGTTTAGATAAATGCAGGACACTTACACTGTTGGTTCAATTAATGCTCATCTTCCTAATAATTCAGTTTAGATAATAGCTCTTTTTACTGAGATGAAAGTATCTAAGACAGTAAATCCTAATTTTGCTGAGAGAAGATTGTCTGTTTTATACTTTTTGTAAATGAGTGCAGAGAAATCCCCAGGTGATTCTGCATTGTCTCTGATTTTTTTTTTTTTGTCTACAGCATTTAAAATGTGAAAGTGGTCTTCAGTGTTGCTCTGTTGGTTGATAATTATTATTGATTTAGCATTTCTGTTGGTACCCTTCAGTCAGCTTTTTAGAATAATAGCTGCCTCACAATATTTCATTTTCCAGCACCAAGTAGATCTTGGCACAGGAGATAACTACAACTTTATAAGCAGACACTGTAAAGCCCAGGAGGGACAGAAAGTAGTGAGAATACATGGAAAAGAAGCTTTGGGTTGGTGTTGTATTTGGAAAATTATACTGATAAAAATAAATTCGTTGTGGTTCTATAGTGGTTTCTCAATAATACTCAAGAAGACTCTTTTCTTTATTTAGAAAAAATGGAAGAGAAGGTCAAAGAGCCAATTAAAGAACCCTCAGAGGAGCCTTTACCAATGGAGACAGAAGAAGAAGAGCCAAAAGAAGAACCTATAAAAGAACTGATAAAGGAGGTAAAAGACCTTGAACCCAAAAGCCGCTCTGAGGTCTCACATCCCACAGCTGTGGCTGCATCTTAGCCCAGGCAGGTTGGCAGGAGCCATGATTAGTAATTAAAGTTCTTAAATTCCTGGGGGGATTTGAAAGCCTCCCTTTTTGGACTCAGATCTTTCTTTCTTTTGGTAATTATTTTACATAAGAAAAAAAGGACATTCAAAGGAAACACACAGAATATGTCAGTTAAGAAATTAGTAAGAACACGGGACAGAAGTTAGCTCGTTACACAGATGTGGTGTTCTCTCACTGATTTTAAGGTTCTTAGAAAATGGAACTTGTCCTGAATGAAGTATTTAATAGTTTTTTCTCTATTTCATTGCTTCATGATTTTGAACAGTTTGACACAAAGCTCACATGTTCCCCTCTGCTGTAGCTGCTAAGTTTAGGCTGTTGGGAGCACATGAACTAGAAAGGGCTGTAGTGTTTTTAGTAAACAAAAGTAACTTTTCCTTTTGGAGGCATTTTGCTGTGCTGAACAGCATAGCTTTTGAGGATGCTAAGGGGTGTTTAAATAGAAATTAAAGCTTTTTTCCTGCTTTCTGCGAACTTCAATGCAGTTTAATAGGCAAAACCACAGAATTCAGTTGCTGGGTTGTGCTGCCACTCCACCCTGTTTATTTCTGAGGTAGTTTCCAGTTTGCTGATTTCTGCTACAGAGGTTATTTCAGGTTTTCACTGTTTCGTACTCTGTGTCTCATTATCAAACAAACTAATTTTAAGAATAAATGCAAATTTCTTTATCAGAAAATACACCCTTGCACCTGTATCCAGGCCTTCCTGGATTTCCAGGATTCATGCAGATCTAGGAAGGTATTTTAGTAAGGTTTTGCTGAAGTCAGACGTTAAGTTGATGCTTAGAGGTTTTGGAATTGAGATTTTGGAGCAGCAGCTGCTGTTGCAATTCCAGTGCTTCTGTTCTAGGCATGGATGAGGTGTCATTGTGAGCTGCTTGTCAGCATGGTTTCAGTAAAACAAGTTGGTTACTGTGTAATAAATAATTAGCCAGCTGTCATTGCCTGATCCTCAAACTTGTTTTTTCCTTGAGGAGCCGAAAGAGGAAGAAATGACAGAGGAAGAGAAGGCAGCTCAGAAGGCCAAGCCAGTTGCCACCACCCCTATTCCAGGCACCCCCTGGTAGGTAACTGCTGCCGTGGGACTGACACGGCTTCTGCTGGAACCTCAGGGAGGTGCTGGGGAGCTGGAGCCACTGGTGGCGTGGGAAGGGCCGGCGGTGGCATGGGAAGGGCCGGCGGTGGCATGGGAAGGGCCGGCGGTGGCGTGGGAAGAGGCGGCGGTGGCGTGGGAAGGGCCGG
>VWZW01003851.1:56350-124443 GCA_013397115.1 Edolisoma coerulescens
AGTGCCAGCTCCCTCTGGCCAGCGCTGCCCACTCGGTGCCAGCTCTCTGGCTGCTCTGCCACCCGTGCCTGCAGTCCTGGGGGTCCCTTGCCAGGCCTTCATATCCCAGCCTCTGCCTCTGCCACCAGTTCCTCCTGATCTGGAATGAAGTAGTGGCCAAAAAAAATCTTGCCCTTTGCCTTGGGGAACAAATAGCTGCAGCTGCTGGCCAAAACAAGGTTTTTAGGGTCTTTTTAACTTGGCCCAGAAACTGTTCAAGTGCCCATGGGATGTCATGAGGAAGGTGACTCTTGGTGTAATAAATGTAAATCATCTTTATGTGTTTGCATGACAAAGGTGAAAGTCCTGATGGGAAAGGGATATTGTTTTCATTTTAGCAGTTTAGCTATCGCTGGTTTTTATTAATGTTTGATATTTAAAACTGTCTGCCTCTAAATTGTCTCTGTGGTTCTTTTATCCCATTGCATAAAAAATTCTGGCAAGATTGTTAGGTTGCTTTTTCTCATATTTTTGGGGGTATTGAAGAGATGAGGTATGTTTTATCCCAAAATCTAATTCCACTGTCTAAAGTGTTTTTTTTCATAGAAGAACTGAGCATCCTCAGACTCCTGAGAAAAAAGCATTTTTAAAATTTCATTTTCAATTTCAAATTTCAATTACTGTATTTTCGAATCTGGCAGCAGAGAACAGCAGCAATTCAGGGTCCCAGTTGGGCACAGTTGGGAATGTCTGGCAGCTGTGCAGTCGGGGTCCTCTGGGTCTGCCTGTGACCATCGTGTGTGACCGCGGTAGCAGGCCCACAGTGAGTGGAGGTAACGCAGGCCTCCTGTCACATCTGCAGGTGTGTGGTGTGGACTGGTGACGAGCGTGTGTTCTTCTACAACCCCACCACCCGGCTGTCCATGTGGGACCGGCCCGATGACCTCATCGGAAGAGCTGATGTGGACAAAATTATTCAAGAACCTCCTCACAAAAAAGGAATGGAAGAAGGAAAAAAACTTAGTAAGAGCAATCTTATTGCCTTATTAGGAAGCCTAAATATAACTTACCGCTTTGCTTTCCAAAGCTTGTAACATTTAAATAAGTGACAGGAATGTTAGGACACACTGAAAAGGTGTAGAGATGGGGAATGCAGATTGCAGAGTCCTTTGGGGAAAAGATAGCCCATTGAAGAAAGTAGGTATTAAGAAAGTTAATTGTTTTGCTAAATGCCAACAGGCTGAAAAACCCCACAGTTTCTGCTGACTAAATAAAAGGGATTGTGTTTGTTTTATAAGAAAGAGATCAGAAAAGATTGATCATAATGTACAAATGGGCTCTCACAGAAGAGGAGTTAACTTTGAGTTCATCAATTGGAATAGAGTTTGGAAATAGCTGCCAAGAGCAGAGAATGTTTAAAGGGCTGCTGAGATGAGATTTCTCTCTGGCCTGAGTTCTAGGAAATGGTCCTGGGATGACATGTGGGCTTTGTAGTTGGAGGAGACCAAAGTGCAGGTAATCAGGTAGATCCAAGTGTGCTTCATTAGACTGTTTAGCCCGAGTTGTTTTCCCCTAAAAATAAGAGCTCAGTGTTTGTCATTTTAAATTTCAAGTTGGCTGAAGTCCACCAGTCCTGTCCCCTAATTCCCACAGTGTTACTCTGAAAGTGACTGAGAACCAGGTGTCTCCCTTTGTCAGAACACAATTGCTGCACATGTTGTCCTTGGTTTGTGCATAAGTTTAAAAATGTTCATCAATATAAAATCTAAAGTCTTATTGAAATGTGTTACAGTTAGAGAAGAGCATGAAGCTGCAGAGGAAGCAAATGAAGATGAGCCTATTAAAATAAAAAAGCGCAAGTAAGTTTTTGCTTTTTCAATACCAAGTGATCTGTGTAGGTAAAATAACTGAAGGCTGTTACTTGAGCCATGTATGTTGTGTCCAGCAGAGTAGAATGGGAACTGAGAGGGTTGGTGAAAAGAGTCATCAGCTTTCTGCTGCTCAGCAGCTCAGGTATTTGATATTTTCCTGAGATACCTGAGACTCACGCAGAGAGGAAATAGCATATGTTTTGGAAATCATTTGAAATGGAAATAAATGGTGTAAGTTGGTGAATCCAAAGAATATTTTGAGTGTAGTGTGTCATAAATAGCTTGCTTCTGTTGTTTGTTAATTTCTGGGCACAAGACTTCGTTGTCAATATATCCCACCACCTAGATTTTCGTGGTGGTTCCTCTATTTTCTCTCTGTTGCAAATGTTTCAAGTTTGGCTTATGTCTTTTGGTCTGGTTTGCCTTTTGGAAGTGATATATGAGATGTACACGCAGTTTTAAAAGTGGTTTTACTGTGTTATTTGTGGTTGTGTCCTCTGAGGGAGGATCATGGAACTGTTAGCAGTAAGGGCAGGGGGTTTATTTGGGATGAAGTGCATTTGCTCTTAGTAAACCTAAATCAGCACACTTCTCCAGAAGCTCTTTGATGGGTGAGGTCTCACCTGTGTCTCAGCGTTCTTGGTGTCGTGATTGTGAGGTGTTCCCAGCCTGAGCAAACTCCCTTAGTGCCTCATGGCCTACAGCAGAAGATGAGAAAATTAGTGCTGTTGATGTAAAATCTACTGCATGTCTGGTGAGACCTCTGAATTCAGCCAGAGTGTGCTGATTGCTTTGAAGTCATGTCTTGGCACTGAAGTTACTTGGAATACCTTGGCTCCTGAGCTCTGGGTGTGAAAGCATTCACATCCACTTCTGAGAATGGCTGTCATGGATTGTTAGCCTGTTCTTCTGGTATGAGCAGTGATATCTGCCCTGTCCTGGGGTGGTTCAGGTTCTGACCTCCAGGGCTGGCATTTTACTTCTCAACTTACACTTTGTGTTTGGGTTTTTTTTCAGGAAAGATGATATCAAAGACATTGATTCCGAGAAGGAGGCTGCTATGGAGGCTGAGATTAAAGCTGCTCGAGAGAGAGCCATCGTCCCGCTGGAGGCTCGGATGAAGCAGTTCAAGGACATGCTGCTGGAAAGAGGGGTCAGGAACCTGTGTGTGTGTGGGGAGGGAGAGAGGGAGGTGCAGATCACAAATGTGTGGGGAGGGAGAGAGGGAGGTTCCTGCAGAGATCTCAGTTCTTGGCCAATTCCAGACCTGCAATACTTTGTGTATGGAAACAATCTCATCCTTCCACTGATCAATGAATGGTCTTGATACAAGACTCCAGATTTCAAAGAAACTTAAAATTACAGCAAAGCTTTGATTTCTGTGTAACTGAAATAACAAGGTCAAGGCAGATTTTTTTTTTCCCCCCTCCAATTTTTCCCCCAAATTAAGTAATTACCCAAGTGGAAACTGCCATTGAAGATGAATAGGACACACGAACTGGACACATCCCTAATGTTTTTGGAAATGTTCCTACTGAGGAAAGCAGCAACTTCCACTCTAGTCTGTACAGTCTTACCCTTAAATGGGAGACTGTTTGCTTTTAGTTAATTAAATTTGAAATCTACTTGATGCCAATCAATTTTGATAAATTAGACTAGTTGAATATAAATTTGGATAGTAACTAAGAAATGAAAATGGTTCCAGCTGCCTATGGAACACAGCTTCTTGAGGCTTTCTTTCGATGTACGTTTTATTTTTAATGTCACACAGCAGTACTAAATAAGTGTGTATTATCCTTTAGAAGTTTTCAGAGCAAATTGATGTTGAAACTTTCTATGACAGCCTCTGTCATCCATTAGTGATGAAAACTCCAGGATGAGTTTGGTTCCCTCTTTTCGTCACATCCTAGTGTTTTTAAGGAAAACCGTACAACTCTTGTATAATTTGTATATTCATCTTCGTTTAATTAAAGGTCTCTGCCTTTTCAACATGGGAGAAAGAGCTGCACAAGATTGTGTTTGATCCTCGTTACTTGCTGCTCAACCCAAAAGAAAGGAAACAGGTAAAAAAGTGAAATTCACTTACCATCCAGACACTGCTACTGCAGGTTTATCTGAATCCTCAGTCTTTGTTTCTGCAAACCTTTCAGACTAATCAGTGCTGCAAGGGATTCTTGTCATGATTAGGGTTTGCCTGGAAATGGAAGAAACCAGCAAGGGAAAGTGTTGATAGTTGCTTTATTTCCTGTGGTTGGAAGGTCTCGTATTTTAAGACAGTGGAAGTTGTATGTCTGCAGAGCATTGCTGAAACCTGAATGAAATAGTGAGAGTCATCAGTATCGTGTCAAAGTATTGGCATAATAACTAATCTAGCTATTTTCTTTAAAAAAAGTGTTTGGGGGGAAAATAAAGTGCATTTTTATTGTTAAGCAAGTTCTCACTTCAGCAGCTTTTCTTTAAGTGAAGGTAGGGAAATGCAAAGCTTCAAGAACATGGGAAGTGTCTGAAACATGGGACCCAGGAAAATGTTAACTGGAGTGTGTAAGGAACTTCTTCCCAGGTCTCAGATGATGTGTTAGGTACAGCACCCTGCATGTGCAGCAGCTTGGATCGTTTCCATATTGAAATACAAAGTGTGTCTAAGATTTCTGCCTCCTCTCTGTTGAATCTGTGGTGAGAGGAAAGGAAACAAGAAAGAAGTGGGATTTTTCCTCCCTCATCCCCTAGAGCTTCTGTGTGTCAGTTGTGTGTTTGCTGTGGGTGACTGGTGTTTCTGTAGGTGTTTGATCAGTATGTGAAAACCCGAGCAGAGGAAGAGCGCAAGGAGAAGAAAAATAAAATAATGCAGGCCAAGGAGGATTTCAAGAAAATGATGGAAGAAGCAAAGATTAATCCAAGGTAGGAGCTTCTTTGTGGTTCGTGTGCATAAGCTCTGCTAGGATGCAGGGTGTTGGGTGGTATTGGGTTGATTAACCTTGTTCAGAATGAGCAAAGAGGAGAAAAATCGTGAGATGTTGAAATCTTCCTTTGTCTGCTTGTATTCACCTAATCCATGAAATAATTCGACTTGTGATTTATAATGATTTACACATTTATAGCGATTTACATATTTCAAGTTGAAGAAATCCCCAGCAGCTGCCTGGACTGTGAGAGAGACCTCGGATCCACCACAAGTTTCTTAAATAACCTTGTTTCTTCTTAATAAGTCTCTGAGAAGTACTAGGGAGGTTTCTTGGGTTTGGAGGGGGCTGGAGGGATGTTTTCCTTGTTACAAACTCTGTCACTAATGATATGATAAAATGTTCTGGTTGCTTTAATACAGCAATGGTTACACCCCCCTCAGGTTCAGACCACTGGCAGCTGTGAGAGCAAGGGCCTGGCAGTGAATGTACGTTCAAGATTTCATTGCTGGCGTTGTTTGTTTCACAGCTTCTGCACATAGAGGTCCTGAGATACTTGCTTATGTCACCAGATAAACTCCAAAGCGTCCTCTTTCAGCATCTCTTGGCTCATCTGGCATTAATTCTTTTCCAGTGAAATAACAGCTCATTTGTTTCACTTCAGCTCAGTTTTTTCCAGTGGCTCGTTTTGGAAATTTGGTGACAGTGTTATGGTAACTTTTAAATTGCTTCAGAGCTGACTGATAACTCAGTAGTAGGCTGGAAGACTGGAGACATGGAAATGCCCTGAGAAACAGTTATGTTAGCTTTAGTATCCTCAGCATATCTCCAGTGTGTCATGTTGGGACTGATTCTTTACCTGATTATGGGCTGGGGTGGGAAAGAGAATTCCAGCTGAAATACTGTCTTGTTTAATCTTATCCTTTGTCTTCTGGTTTCAGTGTTTGTCTAAAGATATTGCTGTGCTTCTGTGAGTGCCAGACTGGTTTTTTATCATCTATCTCAGTCCAACATGCTCAAGAGTTTGTGTTCCACTTCACTTGAGCAGCTCTTGTTCTTCAATCTAGCTGTACATTCACTTTCTAATCCTTTTGAATAAGCTACCAAATTCTCTTCTTGTTTCAATTTACCCTACAGCAACAGTAGGCTGGATTTTCCAAGTCTAATTATTTCCATGCTGTGATGAAAACATTCGTATGATTATAAGTGTCTCACGTATTCTTGGGGCCAGATTTGCATCAGAGCTTGGAAAAAGCACAGTAGTGATTTTTTTCCGAGGTAAGTGGCAGTAATGTACCTACTGCACAGGTTGGAATCTGGCCCTGGAGGTGAGAGAACGGTCAGGGACACGCTGTGGGATGATGGGTTGAAAGCCCAGCGTTGCTGCCTCTGCCCATAGTGTTGGAAGGGGTTTCAGCTCTGTGTGGTTTAAGCTCAGGCTCTGCAATGTGCACTCTAGGGGGAAGAGCTGGTACAGCCAGAGTTCTGTGGGGACTCCTACCAAAGGCTGGTTTTCCTGGTGAACTCTTAGCATGGTTTGGCTGCGAGTGAATGCACCTGAGATTTTTGGTTTCACAGCTGTGAAATACCTGGACAGACTGGTGGCTGAACTGCTAACCCACAGAAAAGAAGAGTTTTGTAGACAACTGAGTTTTTTTTTTCATTTCTTCTCCTTGGTTGCACTGTAGTCTCTCTCTACACCTGCCCCTTCTGCAGGTGGCTGTATCTGAACAAACCAACCCACCCTTGTAAGTCTCTGACAAACACCTCTTGTGTGAGTGCTGACTCCATCTATAGAGTTCATTGGTTGAGCAACTCTGTAGTGAGACCATAGGATTTGCCTTTTGGGTTTTTCTAAGTTGTGCTCTGGCATGTATTGCAGCAGAGGAAATACTTCCCTGCTGAACCTGCCTCCCAGCCCAGACAGCTCTGCCAAATGAGTTCACTTGCCATTTTGTTGCAGAACTACTTTTAGTGAATTTGCAGCCAAGCATGCTAAAGACTCGAGGTTCAAGGCAATTGAAAAGATGAAAGATCGAGAGGCCTTGTTTAATGAGTTTATCACAGCGGCAAGAAAGAAGGAGAAGGAAGACTCGAAGACCAGGGGAGAGAAGGTAAGGGGACTCTTGAGTTCCAGCAGTGTGAGTGGTGTGAGTGAGATGGGACAGAGCCAGTGCTTGGCTTCCCCGAGCCTTCCCCAAGACACGGGCCTGCACTTCCCTAGAAGTGTTACAGGCAAACACTTCAGGGGTGTCCCCTTGTTCTTTCTGGACAATTTCAAGTTTGCACTTTTACTGACTTTTAGAATATCTAGAACTGAATTGTGTTTACCTGTGAAGCTGAGTTTGCTTAAACAATGACACTGTTTTTTTCATTTACCCAAGCAGTAACATTATCTTCTTAACTGAAGTAGTGCTTGATTTTTACTTTTTTTTATTAAGTTCCTTTATCCTGATGCATGAAAAGGAAAAGGAGTCTTACCCTGTTTGGCTGGAACTCCAGAGGTGTCATTACCTCTCTGTTCCCTCAGTGGGGCAGGCAGGACTTGCAATTCCCTGAGGATAATCTCTTAAAGTTTCAAACAGTTCCCTTTCCATCTCAAAGCAGGCTCTTAGGGAGGGACTTTTTAATCTTTGAATAAGTAGATCGTATGTATAAACTGCTGCTTATTAGATTTAAAGGTCAGCTATTGCAGATTAATGAACTCCAGTGTCACGTGCCTGCGCTGCCGGTGGTGGGGAGCAGCTCTCCCCCTGGAGATGGGACATCACATGGGGCCACCAAAACCTGGGGCCACTTACTGCCACGTCCCTGTGTGTGTGTGAGTGGAGAAAGTCACCTCTGAAGGCCAATCATTTTGGACATGTGGGAGTCTGCAATTTTTGTTCCTAGTATGAAGTTTTTGCAGATTTCCCTACCTGGAATGTTTGCAGGAGAGAGAAGTGCTGGGGACAGGTCAGATTTGGAGACAGTTTCATTCTTCAGGAAGCTTTGTGTATTTTTAAAATCTGGGTGCTCTGATATAATTTGATTCTGTACTTGATTTTCACAAACATTGCCTTATGGCTGCTGTTGTCCATAAATGATTGTGCTTTCAGAGGGGAACTGATGTAGTTCAAGACTAGATTTTACATACTGCAGTTTGATTGTGAATATGGAATTTTAAAGCATTTTTGCAGCTTAATAGTGCAGTTGAAGACTTTAAAGAATAAATACTAGTTTTGTTGTTGCATGATTGTTATAAAGTTGAAAAGTTAAAAGAAGAGATTGTATTTGTTTGCTTTGAATAATGTTTTTTTTTTCTCCAAAAGCCTTTTGTAACCATTTTATGTATTCTGTTTTATAACAAGTGGATAGACTTTACAGTTATGTGCTGTGCGGCCTGTCAATCAGTTCAGTCTGACAGCTGTCAATCACTGACACGCAAATATTATGGGATTCCCTAGTGAGGAAAGCATTGGTATCTCTGTGTGGTGACTTTAGCCTCCCGCAGTTCCGGTACTTTACATTTTTTTAGTTTTTTTCCTTGTGAAGTGATGAGAGTTGTACCTGCAATGTGTTAACTGCCAAAAAAAAAAGACTTCTAAATACACCTGAAATGTTTTCAGCCTTATT
Organism: Edolisoma coerulescens; assembly: GCA_013397115.1. Taxonomy (NCBI): domain Eukaryota; kingdom Metazoa; phylum Chordata; class Aves; order Passeriformes; family Campephagidae; genus Edolisoma; species Edolisoma coerulescens. Next base: position 64,716 of record VWZW01003851.1, read on the forward strand.
TTCCTTTGATTTTGAAAGTGCTTAAAACATAAAAGAAAATTTAAGGCATTTAACCTGAAGCTTTCTCAGTCTGTCCAAAATCGTTACTTAGGGAGACTCAACTTTACAGAAATCTTTAACGTAAGGGTTTTAGATATTATATATATATAGATATAATGTTTGCTTTTGCCTCATGGAGTTTTGGCCTGGGGGATGGGGATGGAGCAGCCAGCTGTTCCAACGGCTGGTTTTACTCCTGTGCCCGATTTCAGTGAGTAAATCCCACGCCAACACTTCCCAGCTGGCAGAGAGGAGCAGCAGGGGGTTAAGGATGTCGGGGAAGGCACTGTGGGCCTGGTGGTGGCCAGACTGCCCCTGTGCTGTGCGGGACTCGGCCTTTTGCCACGTCCCCGGGGTGAGCGGTGCCAGCAGAGAGCCGAGGTCCCGCCTGCAGGGCTGGGCTGCACACGCTGCCCCTCCTGCGGGGGCTCTGGGGTCCGAGCTCGGGGACGCCGGGCTGCCCAGCAGGTCCCTGCGTGCAGAGCTCGCTGTCCACAGCGGGGGGCCGGAGATGGTACTCCATGGTGAAAGGCTTTAGACTCAGTTATGTGAGACAATTTCATCTTCTTTTTAAAATTTAAATGAGCTGGCAACACCTGTGCTGTGTACAGGGCACCTGAGTGAAGTGAAAGCTTTAGAGCACCAAGGCCTGAGGGTGCCACTGGTTCCTGGGCAGGGAATTGGCTGTGCCCTCCTCTCTCCTGCCCCGTCGGGAGCTGGCAGGGCTGCAGCTGCTCCCACTGGCAGCTCCCACAGGAGCATCCTCCTGCAGCCCGTGCTGGCGGCCTCAGGTGAAGCTTTGTGTGGCAGTGGTGCCACGGTGCTCCTGGCAGTGTGGCACCTCATCCTGTGGAATACATCCATGCACAGGTGATTTGTGCCAGAGCTTGGGGATACCCTTACCTTAGAGACTTCTGTAGTAACAGCTGGGAACTGTTTGGTTTCTAACAAATATTTCAAATACCATGGCTTAGAAAGCTTCATATTTCGAAACTGCATGCATGCTTTATGATGTTTTGAAACAACATTCTTAATTTTACAATGAATAAACAGTTTGCTTAGCATTTTGTTGAGCTCCTTTAAGATAAAGCAATAGTGCTGTAGCTGTAGCACAACATCCCACTGGCACTAAGGGGCTGGTCTCTGATCTCTGCTTTGCTGTCTTAGTCTCATTTGGTATAGTAAAGAAAGCCTATAGAGCCTTTTATGTTTATATGTTAATATTTTGAAGAACTAAAAGTAAAAATAACTAAAAGGCTGCAGAATGTTGGTGCTGATCTTCATTCCGTTCCTGCATTCTGTAACTAAACATGTTTTGGAGGATGAGGATGTGCCAGGTCTCTGGCAAGCTGGAGCCTGCTCTGTCCATCTGCTCCCTTCCCTGAGGAACCTCAGTGTTCTGCAGCTAAACTGCTTCTCCTGGTTTCCCATTTTTAAAGGATGGGGAGGGGAGATAAGCAGCAATTAACAGCCAGTCCTCCTCCTGGGTTTTGGGTTTTTAATTTGTGTGCCATAAAGCGGTGCTGCGTTTGTGGCCCGCAGGGTGTGGGGTGCTGTGGAGGCAGAACCCTTTGCCCTGCCCTCGAGCCCTCGAGCCTCCCCGGGCCCCAGCGAGCGAGGTGACCCAGCCCCTCGCCTCTGCTTGGGGGAGGGCGAGGCTGACATGCCAAACCAACCTGCCAGGAGAGAACGGTGACCTAAGAGCTAAGGGGCAGCAGGAACAGGGAGATCATCTGCCCCAGAAATCAAGCTGTCTAATGAAGGCACAGTAGTTGCCCTTACAGCTGCTGGTTCTGGGACTTTGGATGAAAAGATGTTGCTAGTTGTGCTGAAATAAAACCTGCTGTGATCGATCCTCTGCCAGCCCTTGCAATGGCTGTTGTTACGGACAGAAACATAACGTGCCATTTCCAACTTAAAAAGTGGATTAAAACATTTTCTTTAAACTTTTGTATAAATGTGCATGTCTGTCCTAAATGTAATTTACCTAATTACCATATGTGGATAATTCTTTATTGGTTAGATCCATCTTAAGACATTGCTCTTTGTTGGCAGATCCAAGCATTTACCTCTGTTAATTGTACACCTGGAGGATGAATCCATAAACACCTGATTTCTCTAGAACCCTGTTTCAAGCTGCATGGCTTCTGGAGTACTGATATGCAAAATGTTATCATGCAGCATCAGTAACTTGTTGATTTGACATATATAAAAGCTCAAAAACAAGCTTAAATTGGAGTAAAATAATAGAGTGTATTGGTGGATCATTCTTCATAGAGTTCATCTTAGATGTAGCAGATCACCTAAATGTATCTGCTTTGGCAAAATTGTCTCAAGGAACAGTGAATTTGGGCTGCAGTTATAACTAAATTCAGAGTTTTAGTGATTGCTCTAAATTGCAATGGTATGTATTGTTAATGTGATCCCTCTGATGAAGGTAAGTCGACTCCTTTTTTCATAAGAGCAAACTGGGATATTAAAAGTGTCTTTCTCAAGTGTTGCCTTTCTGTTTCTGTCTGTATAACAGATCAAAATGGACTTCTTTGAGCTGCTGGCAAACCACCACCTGGACAGTCAGTCTCGCTGGAGCAAAGTGAAGGACAAAGTGGAGACTGACCCACGGTACAAGGCGGTGGACAGCTCCTCACAGAGGGAGGACCTGTTCAAGCAGTACATCGAGAAAATAGCCAAGGTCGGCGGGGAGCGTGGCTGCGGGTGTGCTGTGGGCAGGCTGTGCTGAAGAGAATTCCATACCACAGTTACTGTAGGAGTACCCCAGAATGGCAGCTTGGAACTTAGAAGTTCTGTCCCTGGTGGGGTGTTTAGTGGGACCTGTGTGCATGCACACACACAGTGTCTGGGAGAAGTTATGCCTCAAAGATTCCTGGGAAATCACTGGTGCTAAAATGGCTGTAAAACTGCAGAAGCTACAGACACCACATCGATTACTTCCTCCTAGGATGGGCTACATTTCCTTTGCTGTGATTTTCCCTGTCAGCTGAGCTTCCTTCAGGGATTTGTGTTCATACCCAGTTCCTTCACTGCTGCTTCTCTCTTAATCCAGTATTCCTACCTTTCTCTTCCAGGCAATTAATGGTTGAGAATGTAAAACTGGGCCAACAAACAGTGAGCCCCTTGGCCTCCCTTATTCAGAGTTTGTTGCTGGACACAGCTCCTGGGAATAGTTGTTCTGTGACCAAACTTGTCTCTCCCCCATGTAAACCCTGTAATGCTTCAGCACGGCTCTTGAAGCAAAATTCCAAAATCCACAGATCCCAAATCCCTTTGAAGTGTTTTGTTCTGAGCTGCCTTTAGTTTAATAGCCCTTTAATTCACTTTCTAACGAAAAGCGTTGTTCTTATTGAGACAAGTTTGTTCTTGGATTTCAGAATTTAGATTCTGAGAAAGAGAAGGAGCTGGAGCGCCAGGCGCGCATCGAGGCGAGCCTGCGGGAGCGCGAGCGGGAGGTGCAGAAGGCTCGCTCGGAGCAGACCAAGGAGATCGATCGGGAGCGGGAGCAGCACAAGCGGGAGGAGGCCATACAGAACTTCAAAGCGCTGCTGTCCGACATGGTGAGGCACGGACGGGCCCCTCGGGCAGGCTGTAGCCAGGTGGTGCTCCCTGGAAAAGCCCTTGGCATCTGGAGTTCCATCTCCAGAGAGGGGGAATCCCAGTGGGAGTTTTGCCGTGGTTGGAGGAGAAGGCTGTGCCTCTAGGGCCCTCATCCAGAGGGTGCTCTCGGGGCTGCAGGCAGGGCACTGCCGAGCTCCTGCTGTCTCTGGAAATCAATCTCAGAGGCTGCCTTTCCAAGCACTCCGGTGAACACAGGCTGTTGTGCACAGAGGAGGAAGGAAAGGAGGGTGCTTGGATTTCCTGGTTTTGAGAATGCTCAGCCAGGACAGGGGGACCTCTCTGTCTGCTCCGAACCAATGCAGAGGGATTCCTTCTGCCACTGCCTGTTCAGTGCTTGTGGGGAACCTGCTACAGTCTCTTGTTAAAAACTTATCTTTTAAGAGGGTTTATCTTTTATTTTAACCTTAACTTCAAACAGGATAAAAAAATAAGCATATAGTAATTATCAATGATAATATATTCATTTCTACAGTGAACTCTAGAAAAACTGGTTTAAAAACTAATCATCTTTGGCTCAGGTGCGTTCTTCAGATGTGTCCTGGTCTGACACCAGGAGGACTCTGCGCAAAGATCACCGCTGGGAGTCGGGGTCCCTGCTCGAGAGAGAGGAGAAAGAGAAGCTCTTTAATGAACACATTGAGGCACTTACCAAAAAGAAGAGGGAACATTTCAGGCAACTTCTGGATGAAACTTCAGCGGTGAGAGCTGTTGATGTTCAAATTGACAATCTTTGCAGCCCACTGGGATTTCTCTTTTTCTTTTTTTCTGTCCCACAATCTGATTGATTTGGGTTTTTTTCCAGGGCCTCTTTGCTTCATCACTCTCTTTTCTCCTTCATAACAAAATTTGTGCATTATGTTTCCTTACCTGTTTATCTGGAGTGTTACTTTGATTGAACATACAGTTAATTTACATATAAACTTCTAATCAGTGATCTTTTCATCTTTTTATTTCTTCAGTACTGAGTTATTTGATACTCTTCACTGTCTGGCTCTTTCAGACATTCAGGGTGTTTGCCTTAGTGGCCATCAGTATGGTCTTACCCAGTTCATCTGTTCTGATGTTCTCCTGCTGAACCTGAACTTTTCCTCTGCTCATGCTGTGGAATGCATCCCTGATTCTGTGCATTGGGGGTTTAGTGAGATCTCCTCTGTTTTAGTTCTGTGCCAACTTCAGGCAGATTTCATTTAACCTGGAGGTTTTTACCTGATTTTTAATGCATTAGTTATTTTAGTTCAGAGGCAAGTTTTCTGCAGGTAATTTTTAACACAATATACGTAACTGTACTAGAAAAAGACTTTGGAAAGTAAATGATATTTGGAGGACCTTGATCTGAAAATGCCATCTCAAAATACGAAAGAAGAATCAATATGTAAAATCAACTCATTTAAAAAATACAAATGGGGTAGTGTAAGTAATCAGAACCCAACACTTAACAGCAACTTCGTCAGTGGACTTGGGATATATTTAAAGGCTTCAGAGGTTAGTAGTGTTTGCATTCCATATTCTTAGAATCTAATTTACTTTGAATTTAACTATTTTTGCTTCTTTTGAAAGATAACTTTAACATCAACATGGAAGGAAGTGAAAAAAATCATTAAAGAAGATCCAAGGTGCATTAAATTCTCTTCGAGTGACAGGGTAAGTGGTTTGCATCGCTCCTGCCAGCTTCCAGCCTGGCGCAGGGTACAGAGAAGTGAGGTGATGGCTGCTGCAATGGGTTCAGCTCTGTGTGGACACAGGTGCTCGTAGTTAAATTTAATTTTTAAAAGATTAAAAATGTATAAGGAAAAGTATAATTACCATATAATTATTGCTGGTGTTCAGTGTGTGCAGTTGCAGGAAGTCCTGGAGCTGCATTCAGTGGTTTTTATCTTTCACCTTTCAGAAAAAGCAAAGGGAGTTTGAGGAGTACATCCGAGACAAATACATCACTGCCAAAGCCGACTTCCGGACACTGCTCAAGGAGACCAAATTCATCACTTACAGGTGGGGAATGTGATGCTGGAGCAGGACTTGGCTTTTACTGTGCTCTGCCACACAAACAGCAGCAAACTGATGTCTGTTTTTTCCTAGCGCAAGTTGATGTCCAAGTTATTCAGCTCTTTCTTGGTGCTTAATTAACACAGCCAAGTCTAGGCAAGGATCCCGTGTTTTCTGTGCCCAGAGCCCCGTTACGTGCCCAGTCCCAACCTAATGTGGCATCTTTCTGGCTCAGAAGATGCCAGGTCCCTGCACCCTTCCCTGGCTGGCCTGTCCCTTGGCTCCCCGTGCTTCCTTACGGCGGGGCAGCGTCCCCGAGGCCGAGGGGGCTCGAGGGCTCCCCGCCTCCCCCCGCTCCAGTGGTGACTCTCAGATCTTTCAGATCCAAAAAGCTGATCCAGGAGTCCGACCAGCACCTGAAGGATGTGGAGAAGATCCTGCAGAACGACAAGCGGTACCTGGTGCTGGACTGCGTGCCCGAGGAGCGGCGCAAGCTCATCGTGTCCTACGTGGACGACCTGGACCGGCGCGGGCCTCCCCCGCCCCCCACCGCCTCCGAGCCCACGCGGAGAACAACGAAATAGTTACGGAATGCTCCTCCTCAAGGGTGTCTGTTAAATCCAAATGCTTGCATGAGCCATCTGTCAGGTTACACACATCCATTGCCGTGAATATATTCAAACATCTGAGGAGCAGAGGCAGAAGCAGCATTAGCGAACATAAAACGATCTCTTGGGGGAAAACCAACAACAAAAACCCACATTAAACATATTTATGAGTTAATTGGAGCATGACTGACAAATCCCAGGGTGTGGGCTGTTTGGTGGCTGTGGGGCTCAGGGCGGTGTGTGTGAGGTGTGGGTGTCTGGGGCTTTCCTCTCAGCAGTGTCCCACATGTGAGTCCCAGGGGTGATCCTGTTGTGGTTTGAGCGTGTCCTGCGTGTGTGCACCAGCTGCCTCCTGCAGTCCGTGGCTGAGGAGGTGACACACTCTGGTAGCTTAAATCACTGATCACTGACAGCCCGCTCTGGAAACACCAGTCCCAGTTCTCTGCCTCCACCCCTGGGAATGGAACTAAATCTGTTAGAGCCAGGGTTAGAGCTGAGTGGAGAACAGGGACTCGGAGACCAAGCCAGGTTTATTCACAGGCTGCTCTGTTCCTGCCCCCAGCCATCGATTTGCAGCAGTCAGGTTGCTCTGCCCAAGTGAAGTTCTGCCTAGTAAGTTTTGCTCGAAGCTGGAAATCCCAGAGGTGACCGAGCAGGCCAGGATGGTTGTATAAACACATTTTTATTTACGATAAAGTGATCTTTACATACTTCTGGGTTAGACTGTGCATACCCCCTCTGGGCAATTCTTGTAAACTATACTCCTGTTTTGAATGTTAAACTTGTGTTTCTAAAGTTTAATTTTGAAATGTTGGGATTGTTCAGTTTATGTATTTGAACTACAATAAACCAACCCTTTTTATATATGGATTGTACAGGCCTAATCCCAATTTCTGTTGGATTTTGTTGGACTTGTGAATTTATGAGTAAAGCAAACGACTGAAGTGATACTGCCTACATTCTTGGCTGCGTTTGGCAGAACAGGGCCTGTGGCACTGAGCAATGTGGGGTCAGCATGTGGGCAAGGGGGGGGAGCAGACTGATTTTCCAGTTTAGTTCTTTTGTCTGTTGCTTAAACATGGTCTGTGCTGGGAGTTGTGTCCCTGTGCACACTCCCTGGCTCTGCCAGTAAATGGATTTCCTCTTGCCCAACACAGCCCAGTGGGAAGCTGTGTTTGTTATGGCTGGTTTAGAATATTGTGAACGTGTTCATTAAATAAGAGGGCTATTAATTTTAATTGATCTGGTTTATGGAGACCAGATGTTCATTAAGATTTATTCTGTGGATAAAGTAAATGTAGGGCTCCTGGCTGGGGGGTGCTGCTTGTGGACCATGGAGCTGGTTCCCCCCTGGCAGCCCCTCAGGCAGAGTCCCCTGTTTCCCTGGAGGTACAGGGACAGCCCCTGGAATCCTCATCCAGAGACAAGGCTGGGTTTAGGGACGCTGCCAACTCTCCTAGCACCATTCCTGGTGCAGCCCAGGAGGGCCCCTGGCTGGCCCTGCCCTCGGTGGCCAAACACAGCAGGGCAGAGGTTAAATCCAAGCAAGCTTAAGAAAGGGAAAGAAACTCGGCTTTTGAAAAAAGCTGAACTTAGTTCTGCCTTGTGGAGCAACCAGATCCAGCAGCCCAGAATGTGCTGCACCCCATGGAGCAGAGCCCGGGCTGGGTTCCTGCTGTTTGTTGATTAAGGTCCTGCAGCTAATGTGAAGGTAAACGAGTGTCTGAGGAACAGCTCCCTGGCCGCACAGTCCATGCCCTGCAGCTGCTAATTAAGGGCTGCTGTTTAAATTCATCACCAGGAGCAGCCCAGAATGAGGGCAGTGACTGGGAAGGGGCCAGCAGCTCCTTCCAGGGCTGTATCAAGTACCGAGGTCCGTCCTGTGCAGTGGGGGACCTGCAAGTGTTCCCACTCCCACATTGCCCCACTGTCCTGCGCTCTCAGAGGGACCCACAATCCCTGGGGTCTTGGGGAGACCCTGATCACCCCTCAGCAGCAGGGCCCTGGCAGCCCCCATCCCCACGCGAGAGGCACAACAGGCACCGACACGTTTGGGACAACTTTACTTCTGACACCGCAGCGCAGGCTTTCCTTACAGAGCCAAAAAAGAGCATTTTCTTATAAAATGGTTCATTTACTCTTGCTATTTTATTTTACCATTTCATTTAAAAAAAAAGTTACTCCTGAAAGCCATCCCTTGGAATAAATCCGTAAAAGCCAGTGCACTTTGTTCTTCCCTTGGGATGGCTCCTCCGAAAGCGGCACGGGGGGGGCCCCTGCCTCCAGCCAGCGCCTGGTTGTCCGCGCAGTCCGTGGGCTCTGTGGGTGTGCAGCAGTTCCTTTCCCTGGGTGGGACACGCCGTGAGCCTCGTGGTGCCCGCAGAGAGGCCGTCCCGGGGGACCCCTGGCTCTCCCTGACTTCGTGTCCCGGTCCCTGAAGGCCTCGGGTGCGGGGGGTGCTGGCTGCCCCGGGGCGGGAGGGCAGCGGGGGCAGCCCTGTGGAGCCACTGCCAAAGTGATGCTGTTGAATTTCGTAAGTGACTTCATTTGATTCTTGCTGCAGGAGCAGTTTTCAGATGTACAGAAAATCCAGTCAATCTTTTTTTTAATTGAACAGTTGCTCAAGTAAAGAGGGACCTGACCAATCTGTAGAGTAGAAAGAGGCAGCCTCGCCATGCAAAGAGAAAGAGTTACTGGTTTTATTATTATTATCATTGTTATTTTAATGTAGGACTGCAGACAGCCTCTCTCTGACACAGTCAGGGGCTAACAGCAATATACAGTTGGATTCTTTTTTAGGTCATAAATTAGCAACTTTTACTTTATCTTTAAAAAAATTGAATAAATAAATAAATTAATTAAAAAAGAGAGAGAAAGAGAGAGAGAGAGAGAGAGACAGTCAGTCACGACATGCAAGAGCTCACAACAGAACGAGGAAAATGACCAAAGCAAAGCCCAGAACTGCAGCAGAGCCCAGGGTTGGTTTGGTTTGCGATCAATGCAGGTCGGAAGCATCGTTTATAAAGGTATTTCATATACCAAAGAAGGCACCACAGTATCTACAAAGCCAAATCCTCAGGAGGGTTCTGGGGGGTGGGGGGGCAACCTGGCTGGAGCAGACACGTCTGGGGGTGTAGCACATACCCCCCCCTTAAGCTTGTCCATTGCAAAACTGAACTTTTCCATTTTACGTTTGGTTTTGCTGTCTCTGTTGGTAAAACACAAAATAATTGTAATAAAAAGACAAATGTGGAAAATGGCAAAGGGAGGCAACATTCCAATCTTCAACACAACAGGTGGAATATTTCTGGGATCAGGTTTAAAGCAATTGGAGTGGGACCACTGCCCCCAGAGCTGGCCAGAGGCCACGGTGTGTTACCCCATCAATCCCTCCCCCAGCCGACAGCCCATCACCCCCTCGGCCGGCGGCAGAGCGTCACTGCCACCCCAGCACTGCCTGGGGACATGGGACAGCCAGGCCTGACGTCCTCACACTGCCCTGTGAGAAGTCTCAGCTCTCCCCCTGTAAATCTGGTGTCTGGGGGGTGCCCCCAGTGGCCCCTGGGCCAGGGTGCCCCAGTGCTCCTCTGCACAACCGCGATCTGCAGAGCAGGAACTGAACAAAGAACAGGAGGGAAAGGAAAACAAAAAAAGAAAGAAAGAAAGAAAAGGAACAGTTGAAACTGTGTGTTTACTGGTATCAGTACATGAGACTCCTAAAGAACACCTGGTCCTCCTAGTTAACCTTGTCCTGGAATATGTACAGGTTGTTCGTGGCTGCCACAGCGATGATGTTCTCGGAGGGGTGCCAAGCTGTGTGCAGGATCTTTTTGCTAAAGTCCAGACTGTCCACGCTGATCTCGTCTTTCCTGCGCTTCCCACCCACACAGACCTTGCGGGGTTTAAGGATGGCACGGGGTTTGCTGTTCTCCCGCGACGCCTCCAGCGTCACGTCGCGCTTGGTGTTGCGGTCGAACATGCGGAAGAAGTTGTTGTAGGAGCCCGTCATGATGACACTGCAATGGGGAAGGACAGATGTTTTTCACACATTTCAGAGGCAAACTGCTGGTGACCAGAGGCAGACTGAACATTCAGAGGCATAATGAGATTTGGGTAAGCGTTGGAATTTGTCTCAGGCCTAGTTGTGCCTTGCCAGCTCACTCTGGTGGCTCAGACAAAAATCCATGACAGCCCTGCCAGGGGCTCACACACTTCCTGCCACCCAGCTTGGTGTGAGCCACACCTGGATACTCATTATCCCCAGATTTTGGCAATCTGGAGCTAAACCCATTCCCACCTTCCTCCAGCTGTAGGTGACAGAGAGGCGGATTCTGTCCCGGAGAGAGCGGGAGGCTCCGACATCCCCACCTGGGTACAGGTCCCCACTGCACCTCTCCAGACCCCTCACCCGGCCAAAGGCCAGGGAAGGGCTGCCAAGGGGCCACGGGAGCCCTTGGGCCAAACCCAAGCGAGCACCCCTGGGCTGAGCGCAGCCACACGGCCACGCGCTCACCTGTCAGACCCGTTCCAGACGCACTCGAACTTGTCAAAGATGCAGTCGTTCTCGTAGAGCGAGCACAGCTTGCTCCGCAGGTAGTCATGGACCTGCCGGCGGGAGGGACAGGATGAGGCCCCCACACTGACCAGCACAGCCCTGGGACTGGCAGACTCAGCCTGGCTCACTGGGGGCTGGTACGCCCAGCCCAGACCCACCCTTGCCTCAGCCAAGCTGGCAGCGCTGGGCACTGCCTGGCATCCTGTGCCCTCCCACAGCCGCTGTTCTTCTCTAAGCACCTCCATCCACACTCTGCACATGGCTTGGGCATCACCAGGCAGTGCCAGGGGACATCCCGTGGCAAAGGGGAACAGTGACAGGGCTACTGCTCGTCACAAGGCCTCCCCCCAGCTCTCCCGGCTGCCAGCACCCGAGCTTCCTCTCCTCACCCACCCCCAGCCTGGGGACACGGTGACAACTCACCAGGCCCCTTGAGCTCACATTTAACAACTTTGTTTGCTTTCTACCATCTACAGGCATAAAAACTCCCACACATCAGGTGCTCCTGCCCCTGGCCCAGAGTGTGGCTCAGGAAGGAACTCAGTGGGTGCCCTGCTGCTGCACGCACCTGGCAGCGCCACACTCACCTGGTAGGTCTCAATGGGCCGGTTCTCCATGTTCAAGTCCCACACCTTGACAGTGAGGTAGTCCCGGGTCATGATGTACCTTCCACTGTGGCTGAATTTGACATCAGAGATTGAGGAGATGATCTCAGAAAAAAATGACCGGTTACTGGGGTCTTCGGGCTCTTCAAAAACTGTGCAAGAGGAAACAAAAAGCCCCAGCATCAGCTGAGGCAGAAGCTCCCTGATCTCAGGCCAGGGACCTGCCAACCCTGTCCCGGCACCACAGGAAGCTTCTGGGAGGCAGCACTCGCACGGTGCTGTACCCAGCACCCACACGTGCTTAGGTTTATCACCCCCTCACCAAGCCCTGGGGCTCCAGTACAGAGGGAAAAATGTCTGAAGTGCCCATATAAATTATCTCTACAATGCAGGAAAGGCACTGCCCACAGCAGGACTCAGAGCTGCAGCCTTTGATCACTAGCAGAAACCTGGAGGCCTTTTCAATAGAAAAAGTGATAGCAACAAGAAAAAATAAAGATCTCAGGCAGCCAGAAAGCAGCTGAACCCAGGACATGTCTCTGTTGCTCGTAACAGGTCAGCCATGAGGCACTGGCCTCCTTGCGAGGGCTCTGTCCCTGGGTGCCTCTGGGAACGGGCAGCAGGGCCACGGCCACCGGCTCTGCTGTGGGACGTGTGGGCCCTCCTGGCTCCTTGCACTGGCAGCAGCAGGGGCTCTGCTGGCACGGGGGTCCCAGCACACTCACAGACACAGAGGAGATGCCAGGATGGGGGTCCCAGCACACAGCTGGTGCTGCCCAGTCCCTGAGCGGGTCTGTGAACCAAAGCCAGTGGCTGGGCAGGGCAAGTGCTTGGGGCAGCTATTTTTGCTTTGGGCTGAAGGCTTTTCTGTGGCTTTGCTTCTGCTGCAGAAGCAGATCTGGGCTGCTGAGCTCATGGAAAGGATTTCTGAGCACTAATTCTCTCTTACACAACAAACCTACTTTCTCTGGCACTGAGCGGGCGCTGCCCTGCCCGCACCAGCTGCCTCTGCCAGCTCCCTCCTTCCGCAGCAGCCTTCCCAACTCCCTCTCCACGGGGAGCAGACTGAACCCTGAGATGGCCTGAAAGGCTGCACTGTCCGTGGGATGATCCTGCTGCCCAGGGGCTGCTGGCCTTTCTGCCCCGTGCCTGGGGATCAGCAGCGTGGCTGGGGCTCATCCGAAGGCAGCACTGTCGGCCTCGTACAGGGAGGATGGATTGTTGTGGGGACACTCCTGCGATGTCAGAGGGTGAAGCTGCAGCTGTTGGTTACCTGATCACGGCAGCTTCTTATTCTACCCAAAGCTGAAGATGCTTTCAGCAAAGGACAACCGAGCAGCAGCGCTGCAGCACCACAGAGAGCAGGGCAAGGAGGAGGCAGAGCAGGTCCTGGGGATAGTGGGCTGTGCCTTGAGCCTGCAGTTCAGGAGCTTGGCAGGTACAATCACAAGTGGATCTTCAGAAAAACAAGTGGAAAGCCCAATGCCTTTTCCTATCAGGAAATAACTGCAGAACCCCAACGGGGCTTTTCCTCACTTTTCCATATCCTTTCCAAACGGGATTGCTTTTGCTGGCATTATCAGCTGCTCCTGCAATCCCACATCCCTGTCTCTGAGCCTGTCTCCAGCAGTGACAGCTCAGTAGTGGCTGCACATTGACATCCCTGCGGCCCCCTGGACCCAAAACATCACCGTGGTGGTTTTAGCCTGCTCCCCCAAAGGCGTGGGGCGGAGGCTCGGGGGAAGGTGCTCCTCTCGGGGACAGGCAGAGGTGTGCAAGGGTGAGTGGCCATGGGGACCGCAGCGTGGCATGCCAGGGGGAGAAGGGGACGAGGTGCTAGGGCAGACCCAAGGCCAGGGAGGTCTCCACACTCCCTTTTCTGTTCCCTTTAACCCCAGGGGCCCGCGGCGGCTGCGCTCACACTTGGCGTGGCGGTCGCAGAGCGCGGCGGTGCGCATGTCGCACAGGCGGATGGTGCCCTTGCTGCTGCTGTACACGAAGGTGTTGCAGTGGTGCGGGTGGAACTCGGCCGCCGTGATCACCTCCGTCAGCTCCTCCATGTTGGCCGGCTTGATGTCCACGATGTCTGGCAGGGCTGGTCAAGGAGCCCGCGCAGCCCGGCCAGAGCCCGCGCCCCTCCCGCTGACGTCCCTGGGCACCGGGGCTTCCCCTCGCCCGGGCACCCCGAGTGTTCCGGGCAGAACCCCAGCATGGAGCGCGACCAGCTCACAGCAGCACGGGGGAAAGCCAACATCTGGCATGTTTTCTGCTCAGCTGGGAACTCCAGCTCTGGTACTGAGGCTGGAAGACCCTCCGTGGGGCATGAGACCTGATCTGCCCACCCACCCCCGGCCTCAGTAAATGTCTTTTAGTGCAACATTGTGGCATGGCGAGTAACCACACTGAAAACAACAACGGCAGCAAAGCCCAGGGCACAACAACCAACAGGAAACTCCAAAGTCCCTCGGGCCATGTGAATTCCCTGAGGTTTGACACAGATTTAGCGCTCTTCACCCTCATACTTGAAAATAAGCAGGCACAGCCCTGCTCTCCTGGAGCCACTCAGAGGTCCCACAGCCACACGCCCGTGACTGCCGAAATCCTCTCCATCTGCCTAAACCGTGCCCCAGGGATTTCTCAGCAGGAAACACCATATAAATATCACCAATGATTCGTGCCCTGTGTTATTATTTCCGATGTGGCTGTTACAAGGGTGACTGTCACAACCTCATTTGCAGGGCGGTGACTGGCAGCCTGTCACCTGCTGCAGGGTGTCACGGGGACCGCACCATTAGTGCTTCCATCTTCCCCACGGCATCTGTCTCCTCCATCACCTGCAGATCCCCCTCCCTCTGCCTGCGCCACCAGACCCTGCAGGCAAATTCAGAAATGTGTCACCCACACATCGGGTGACAGCAGCAGTGGGGGCAATGCCAGCTGAGCCCTGTGCCGTGGAGGGAGCGGCTCCGTGTGACCGCTGGATGCCTCGCCCGGACACAGCCCGGCACCACCCTGGCAGCACGGGCGGAGATGAGAGGGCAGAGCCTCGGGAACAGCACGTGGGGCTGGGGCCCCCCAGCGCTCTGCAGTGGGGTGCACAGCAGACAGCAATTTCTCGTACCCCCGAGCCCCTGCCAGCCTTGCCAGAGGCACCACAGAGGGTGTGGTGCTAAGCCAGCTGCTGCACCGCCCGCTCTGCCCCATCCCCACGGGCACGGCCGCTTCCCTTGGGGCTGCTCCTCACCGGGACCCAGGGCCGTCCCCAGAGCCACACACACCAAAGGATACTGAAACTTTGATTTGTGATTTCAAAATTCCACAGGTTTATCCTCAGGTCGTCCGCTGACATGTAGGTCTCGTAGTCGCTGTTGACGGAGATGGAGTTGATGTGGTAGGTGTGGGCGTTGGCGAACACCCTCCGGGGAGTGGCCTCCACCATCAGGTCCATGGGCCGAAGCACGGGCACCTGCGGGGTGAGGAGCTGAGCGTCGGCACCCAGGGACAGGGTCCAGCACCTGGCACGGGGGGATGCCCTCACGGGGTCCCACAGAGCTCTGGCTGCCAGCGCTTCTACCCACCCACTCCTAACAGGCTCTCTCCAGGGAAACCTAATGCCTTCCCAAGTGTCTGACAGGAGGACAAGCAGACCCAAAAGCCATCTAATTTTGTGAGAGGCTCCAGGACAGTTAGAGCACAGTGAAGCAGTGAGAGCCTAGTAGACCAGGTTCTGATCCTGCTGCAGCAACTGTTCCAGCTTTGAAACAAAAAAAACCCCAAAAAACCTCTTCTGCCTCATTTTGTCACTGTTAGGGATCTGAAATTCCTGGAGCATTTCTGACAGAAATAGGTTTCTTGAGAGAGCCAGGTCAGCACATTTTTTCTTTAAACTTTTTTGCATTTGTCTCACAGCAAAGTGATGGAGGTAAGAGATGAGAAGGGACAGAGCGAGGGACACACAGGCAGGGACAGAGGGAAGGACCAGGAACAGAGCTGTGGGTGCTTGCCTTTAGATAAATCAGCATACCCCACTGGGGGATGGGGACACACAGTGGGGACCATGTGTGTGAGGAGTGGGGTCAGTAATAACTTTGGACACAGCGCTCTGAAGGCAACTTAATATGCCAGGAATGTGTCAGTCCATGCTCCTGCTCGCCAGTGAGCTGTTCCCTCCAGCTACTTCATTACTTGTATTATCTGTGTGCTGCCTGAAGAGATTTCCCATGGCTGCAGAGGTGGGGACGGGAGTGACAGCCAGCTCGAGTGACATGAGAGCACTGGTGCTGCCAGCTCAGAGCCTGAGCCTAATGTGACGAGCCTGCCCGCTAATTCCCCCTGACACAGCCAATGATGCATCGTTCGTGCTGACGGGCTCTGCTCCGCCAGCTGGGGACTGGGGACTGGGGACAGCGGCTCGCTCGGGACCACAGGCGCCGGCTGCTGTCGGGACACGACGCCGTGCAGAGAGAGGGGGTTCAGTGACTGGGCTGGCTGGGCATGAAAACAAGCACAGCAAGGGCTGGGCAGGGGATTCTGCTCTGCGAGGTGACTCTGCGTGGCCCAGCACAGGTCAGACCCCGGGACAGCTCCTGCCCCCAGCCTGGGCCAGCCGGGCTGACACCAGCCCAGGGCACCTGCAGCTCCCGGTGCCCCAGCACGATTCCCCGCTCATTCCCGCACGGCAGTCACTCACAACCACAGAGCTACGGCAAACCCTTAAACCAAGAACATTCTCCACTCATTACTTCAGAGCCAAGTCCTGGGGAGACTTTTTTATGTCTGGGACTTGGCCTGTCACCAGGTAAAGCCCCACAAGAGGGACAAACCTTTTATCCATGAGTGGTTTGCTAAAGCAGGGATTTTTATCTGCTGCAGTGGCAGATATGTCACTGTATATATTTCCACTGAAATATAGAAACCAGCATGCCCACATGCTGCAAGCTTCTGCTTATGGGTATCAGCAATGAGGATTTAACTCTGAAAACACTGAAACTTTGAGGCAGGAGCAGTCCCAAATTTGCTGGGTGAGCTCATTCCCCAGGAGCAGCACAGGGATCCTGCAGCACAGGGGACCCTGGCTCGGGACAGCCAAGGGGAGCAGCTGCCCAGCCAGGCCTCAGCCACAGTGGAGACACCAACAAATGGGGCAATGTGACAGCAACTGGAACTGGGCCTTGTGGCTTTTTGAAGCAGGCACAGGCCAAGTCAGTGTCTACCCAACCCACCCAGCTCAACCCAGCAGTGCCAGAGCAATCCTGAACAGCAGAGACCTCCTTGTGCATCCCTGCTCCAGCTCGAGAGCCCACCTCAGGGCAGGCTCTGGTGTCACACACACCCGTTATTAAATGTTAATTCAGTGTAACAAAGCGCATCAAGTACACAAAAAGACTGTCAAAGAAAATGAAACACTAATAAATTCAATTACTTTCTGTTTTCAGAAAGGGGGGCAATGCCAGTCACTTTTCATTTAAAACAAAGTAAGTCTTAATTTTGATTCCTGCTTTTAGCAGGTACCCCCTGCAGAAGACATCCCACTCATTCCGAGCACACATCACACTTGACTCCTCTCCCTGTGTCTGGTGAAGGCTCCCCCTGTCCTGAATTAATGAGACACTGACCCTTTCTTGAGCTGTGAAACTCATTTTCTCGATGGCTGGGGTGGAGAGAGCTGGCATGTCCTGGCCCCTTCCTACCACTGCTGCTGCACACCCTCCTGCCACCTCCAGTCCGGAGTGGAGGCCCACGGCGCAGGGGACACGGTGTCAGTAGCTGCCCCCATCCCCATCAGGCTTCCCCTTTCGTTGTCTGTCATGCTGACTGTCACCCAATGCTCCCTGCAGAAAAGCTCTATGTGGCCGAGCTCTCCACGTCATTCCCAGTGCCACGATGGACGTGGCCTGTGGAATCACAGAGACTCAGTGCTTCTCAGGAATGCCTCATCCTCTGCCCAGAAGTGCCACACGGCAGTGGCATCACCAAAACACAGGTCAATCTACAGGGGAAAGGATCAAGGACTCAGCTCCTGGGAAGGCACAGTCACAAACCTCCCAAAGCCCACGGCCCACGCATGCCAGGTTTGAGCTGCCCCTTACTGGGGTCAGGCGGGGACACGAACTCCCACACAGCCCCGCAGCAGGACGGGACCCAGCCGCCGGCACACGAGGTGAAAGCAATGCTGGGAATCCTCACAGGACACACCAGAGGCCAGAAATTCCCAAACGGTGTGAATACGACAAAGCTGACTGCACTGGGACCACTCACACATTTCCATGCAGTGGAGAGGAAGATTTTGCTGCCAGTTACCTCCATGGAAACCCTCTGGGCACAATGGACTGCACTGGACTTATGCTGAAATCCCAGCCTGAGCCAGAGCAGTGGCCATAAGAAATCCCAACAAATAATCCTTCAGGTGTCTACCCAATCCCCCCTTGCCAGGGGGACCGGCTGCAGCCACAGCTCTGTGGTTACCTCAGAGGTGTGGCGGAACTGGCGGCAGGAGCTCACCCTGCGGCCAGCTGATGGGCACCACCGCGCTCACCTTGGCCAGCCAGGCTCTGAACTGGCACACAGGGAGAGCTTTCCTTGCTCCTGCGTCCACAGCAGGACACACGGCCCCCTCTGGCGATAGCTGACCGGTGGCAGTGCCAGGCCAGCGCGGCGCCGCTGCCCCCAGCCCAGCCCCCTGCCCCACGCCAGCACGGCCAGCGCTCAGCGTGCTCCGCAGCCCCGCACAGGATTTGGCCCAGCGGGATTAGTCAAGCTGAAGCTCGGATTGACCCCAGCCTTGAGTCTCCGAGAAGGAAACTGTAATCCGGTCCCTGGCAAATCAGGGAGCAGAGCAAGAGCTCAGGGATAAATCCAGTGAGTTTTCCACCCACCCCAGCGGCTGAGCTCCTCCAGGCACACTCCCCAGCATTCGTTTCCTACCTACATAAGGTACATTCTGTGACTGCCCAATGCCACCTCAAGATTCGTATTTTGCAGATGAAATGAGCATCAAACACTATTTTCATGGCAGACTGACAACTTCACACTGCTCAGAATTTTGTCACGTTCGACCTGCCCTGTGTCAGGCAGAAGGGACCTTCCTGCAGGAGGACAAAGCCGCTGCCCCACTGCTCGCCCACGCAGCTGATGGAGCTGCTGCTTCCACCTCTTGTCCCTGCCGCTCCCACCTCTTGTCCCTGCCGTGTCACTGAAATGCTCTGTGGAACGTATACAAGGAGAAGAGGCGAATCTTTGCTGAGGCAGAAAGGCAGCAGCAGCACAGATCTCCTCCGAGGCATCTCCCACCACAGCCTCTCGGGGGCTGCTGTCAGGGGAAGCAGATGCAGGGGGGCACAGCACGGCCTCCCTGGGAAACTGTGCACAGGGGCCAAGAAATCTGAGTGCTTCGGCAAAATGGGAGGTACAAACCAGGATTTATGATGGACTTTGCTGGAATTGAGAGAGTGAAGTGGCAGCTCTTAGGACAGGGCTCTGTGACAGCTACAAACACGAAGAAGCGGGCACACAGTGGCCCTGCCCACTGCACCCGCCCCCAGCACCCAGTGCTCCGTGGCAGGGAGCCACTGGTGTCACCCCAGACCGACCTGCGCTGTGAGGGACCAAAGCAAACACATCCTCTCCTTGGAAAGGTTTAAGCCCTGGATATTGCTTGTGTTAATTATCTCCTACACACATCCCGTGGCACAGGTACAGCGAGCGGCACTCAGAGCACGCTGAGGCTGTTACACAAGGCCACAGGGCTGCAGCTATTAGACTGGGGGCAATTCAAATCAGCAGAGCTCTTCTAATGACAGTAAACACCTCGCTACACAGCCTGAGCAGAGTTAAATATTCCTTTTGCACTATGTGGGTTAGAAATTCCTCAGAGGATGATGCTCATCAAGTGCATTTAAACCATTAAGCCAAATGGGTGAGAAATTATGGCAGCAAGGTGCATTTAAAACCCTTTTTCACTCGTCTATGGTTGAAAATTAAACCATGGATGGATGTGGCTTTAATTTAAAGCACCCCCATCACAGGACAATTACACGTCAGATTTACACCAAGCTGCAGCAAAACAGTTATAGCTATGTAAATATCTGTCTAAGTAAAATCATCAAAACATTAGATCAAATGGGGCTGGTGGAAGACTCCTCAATCTTCTGTCCTCAGGGACCACAGGCACTGCACAGCAGTCACCAACGAGCATAACTCCAAGCACTTGGAGCGTGTTTAACCTCCCAGTGCCCTGTGCCTCTGCCGGGCTGCTCGCCAGGAGCAGGAGGGGCAGCGCCTGATCCCAGTGCAGCAGCAGACACCAAACAGCAGCTGACTCCTCCAGCCACACAGCACTGAGCTGCGACCAGGAGTGGATGGGCTGAGGGTAAAACAAAGGCTGAAACTTTCAAGGCAGTGAGTGGACTCCAACCGTGTCCAGTTCTCTGGTATTTCAGAATGAATTTCTACAGGGGAGAAAGAAATCCCAGGGCCTTCCCCCCAGTGTGTTTGACCAGAGAAGGAAGCACTACCTGGGATAACACCCTTAACACTGCTGCCTTTCCAAATCCTCCCTCCCAGCCTGCCGAGGGCTGACAGCCCCAGCTCCGACAGCCAGACGCCGAGCAAGCCTTTCCAACGGGCTGTCAGCTAACAGCATGTTAGGCTGGAAATGCTGCCTGAAACATAACAGCAGATACACATCTACATGAAATAAATGGTCTCTTGCTCTGTACAGAAAAATGCTGCCAGTCACCAGGAGCAACCCTGTACAGAGACAAGAATTAACCACCTGCCCAGGGTTCTCAATGGCTTCATGCACAATGGAACTTGGACCCACAAAGTCAGGCAAGGACAATGATAGTAACAATTTTATATGTATAAATATAAAACCCACAAGTACTCAAAATGCAAATTCTGACAGGGTGTTAATAAATTACAAGCTGGTCTGGTCTGATTAATGCCATGACCAGGAGGAAAACTCATTTGGAGGAAGTACTTCTGCTCCTACAGCAGCAGCGACATGTGGGAATGCTCCCAGCTGGGAGAGCTCCTGCCCTGCCTCCTCACTGGGACGGGCACTGCCCACTGTGGCACTGGGTACCAGACACGAGACGCAACGCGGCGCTGGCAGCACGTCTGCCCAGCACCAGCCCAGCCCGGGCATCCCTGGCAGCTCCCCCACCCCCTCCCACACGCACGTGCCGGTCACAGCACCGGCCTCCGACACAGGGATGCCCTCGGACATCAACTGACTGTGGCAGAATGGCATTGCAGGTCCCACGGCACACAGGTGACACCAGCAGCAATTTTCATCCCAGCCCCTGCAGGGAACGGCTCCTCAGCTGCCACGGTGCCCCCACACTCACCCGTAGCATGGTGATCATGGAGGGGTCTCGCAGACGGCCATCCTCATCCTTGAGGTTGTATCCCTCCGGCCTCTTGTCCCGCTCGCTGACCTTCCACAGCTTCACAGTCTTATCTGGGGGAGGAGAGAGGAGAGCATCGTGGTGGCTGCTCCCACTGAGGGACACGCCAAGGCCACGCTGGCTGGAAAAATTTCCTGTGTCCCCCAATGCCACGTGCTGGAAGTGGTGACAGATGTACCTGTCCCCACAGCGAGCTGCTGCTGCACAGCCCTGCAGAGGAGCAATTCGTGCAGGGCACTCTGGCCCTGGACACGCCCCAAAAGACGTGACAGGGCTCTGCAGCTCAGCCAGAGTCATGCTGACATCCCCATCCAGAACCGTGCAGAGCCCAGCACTCACCAGGGCTGAAGGCGGCTCCCACCCCTCTGCAGCTCCCTGTCTCCTCCCAGCATCCCACCCCCTGTGCCACAGAGCCCCCGAGGAGGAACACCAGGAACACGCGGGGTTATTCTGAATAATAGTGTTTTCTTCACTCCCTCCTGGCAGGGACTCCATCCATAGTTTATCGTCACTTCCACCAGGTTTCATACAAAACTCCACCATCCATCTTCATTTTCTCTCTTACACAGCAACTCCAAAGCAGTGACAATTAATTTTGTTTTTATTAACATGCTCTATTTCGGGGAGTTCAATATCAAATGTTAGTGTAACAGTAAGAACAAAAAGAAACAGCGTAACACAGGAGTAGTTCCAACTAATTGTTTTGATAGCCTGCCTGCATGTGGAACACCATCCGAACGGAAGGTAATATCCCTGTAATCAAAAAACTATTTAAAAACTCAATTAACAGAACATTATGCTGTATAATTAATCTTCATTGCATTTCAATGATTCTCCCCCAAATGGGTTTAATAAGTCTTTGAGTTTTATTACAATGATCAATAGAGGCAATTCTATAACACAAAGTGAGTTGGTTATGGAAGATAAAGACCCCTCCTTTTCCCCTGAAGTAATTAAGTCACATCCATCTTAAGGTCCCATTCATCCCAAGTAATATTTCTAGATCCTCATGATATTTATCAGAACATAACATGGAACTGCTGAGCTGAACACAACTACAAATTGAAACAAAACACCTGCAGTTTGTCTTAAAAAAAAAAAAAATTACCAGGATCCTGGGAATAAAAAATACATTGGCAGGGAAGAAGCCTCCCCCTCACCCTCGAAGGGAAGGGCTGCCATGAAGTACACCTGGTGCACAGGGACTGAGCTCTGCCAGGCCCATTCCCCCAAGACACCTGTGTTACCCTGCAGGGAGGGTTTTTAACAAATATTTCCCCAAAGAAACACAGCAGAGAAGACTGTGCCTGCTGGTGGGAGCCCAGGGCCCTGGAGCAGCGGGGCAGTGTTGCCACGTACCATTGGTGGAGAGCAGGAAATAGGCCGCGTTCTGCTGCGGCAGCCATCGTATTTTATTGATCTTCTCCTCAATCTCCAGGCTCTTCAGGTAATCGAACTCCGGCTCGTGGCTCTGGAAGGTGCTGTAGACATTGTACTCTCCCCTGCGGTGGGGCTGGTTCTTGCTCTGCAGAGGGACAGGGAGGAGCTGGAGGTGCTGGCTCAGGGCTCCCTGGGGTTTGTGACGGCGAGCGCGGGGCTGAACCCGGGCACGGCCTCGTCGGACACCGCAGCTCCCGGTGTGCTCGGAGGGAAGGGAGCGGGAAGGGAGCGGGAAGGGAGCCCACCCCACCGTCTGTCCCCCGTCAGTGGCTGGGACCGAGTGCCAGCTCCTGCCAGGTGCAGAACCCAGCCACGGAAGAGCTGCTGGCAGCAGCTACAGGATGGGCAGCCTTGGTTTGGGTGCGAGGGTGAAGCCCCACATGTCCCCTTGAGCAGGAGCTAAGTGGATACAGTCAGAGTGATGCTGGAGGCTTAAAGTTCAAGAAAAGCAGTAGAATAATGAAATGGGACGAAAAGGAGAAATGAAATAGTGCTGGAAAGGCTGATGAAGTGTCTACGCATGTGATGGTTAACCACTGAGTTCTCTTCAGCATATGTAGAAATAATTTTAAAGCTTTAACTTTGAGAAAAATTTAAAACCATCATCAAACCATGACATGTCTCATGCCCAGGTCTGATGCATCCCTTCCAGTGCAGCTGGACAGGTCCACAGTCCCACTGACTCAGGCCAGGCCAGAGCAGCTAACTGGGACAGCTTTGGAAATGGTGGGGACTGTCCCAGGTGGCAGGAGCTGGCATGGCTCCCCCAGCCAGGCTGGCCGGGTGCCCACCAGCACAGGGCCATGCCGAGGGCTGAGGGCCGAGCACGCACTTCTCTGGCAGGCACAACCTTCAGCTTCCAGCAAAGCACTTGCTAGCACTTCCTGGGCAAAGTTTTGGAAGGGAAACATAATTGTTGCATCCATCTACACTTTCCAGAATTTTGGTGGTATGAGGGGTTCTTGGGGTGGTGTCATCTCCGAGATGGCCACTCGCCACACTCAGATGTGCTCCCTGATCCCTGTTACATGTGGAGCAGAAGAATGCAGGAAATGAGATGTTTGGAAGGTGTTAGGCAGGAGGAAATCTGGCCCTGCTGATGTTAATAGTTGCTTTTCAGTTCATAGTATGCCAGGAGAGCCCTGAGCTTAGGAGTGACACAGGCAGATTAGGGAACAGCAGGACGCTTCACTTAAAAGGATAAAATGGGCATTTTGCATTCACTGGCACTTACCTCCTGCTCACGCTGAAATATTACAACCCGGCCCCCCTTGTCCCCTGTTGCCAGCAACTCTCCAGTGTGGTTGAACTCAACTGTGGAGATGATGTCAGCTGGCAAAGAGAAGACAAAGACAATTTAAGTAACTGCAGCTGGCTTCCACAGGCATCCAGAAAGCACCATTCCCCATACAGCTACATGCCTCATCGGTGCTCTGTACCCTGTGGCACCTCCATAAATCCCTGGTTTTCTATTGTCTCTAACACTAAACGGGCCTGGCATTTCGGAACTATGCGGCCACAAGCCCAGACCTGCCTGGTGCTCCTGCCCCCCTGCCCTGGCCTGTGCCCCAGCACCGGTTCCAGTGGGATTTCCAGGCACTGTGCCTGGGCTAAATGCAGCCTGAGGACCACTGTCAGCAGCAGGGGCACAGGGCTGGGCAGTACAGTATGGCATGGCACAGCATGGCACATCCCCTTGTGCCTTGGGGAGCTGCCTGCACCACTTGGGGCGACAATCAATTTCTGGGATGTGGGGAGGGCTTGGTGCCAGTGGTGCCCCCAGCACCTCATCTCAGCACCCGGCTGACGGGCAGATCCTGCTCCCATCCGGCCCCTGTGCCACCTTCTGCCTCCTCTCAGAGGAGAGGGCACAGACAAATTAAGTCACCTTTGTCCTCTCTCCCTGAGCTCCCCAGGCAGAACAGCTCAGGTGACCACGTCTACATTGCTGCTTTCCTCTGCCCATTGCTCAATCTCCCACTGCCTACCAAGGTAAATTAGAGTGATGCCTTTCAGCCCTCCATCAGCTGAAATCGCACTTGCGACACTCCCCTGCCCCCCAAACCAGGGTGCCCTCTCCAGGGCTCCGGGCTCAGTGGCAGGAGAAGCCAGGGGACACGCGGGGACCTGTAACTGCAAACGCTTTAATCTGCAGTGTTTACCCTCGAGGCAACGCAGGCGGGAGCTGCTAATGACTGGATTTATTTGGCCTATTTTTAGAAGAATGTCAGAGGTTAATTCCACGGCAATTACTGCCCAACTGGTGCTCACCCACTGCCTGGAGAGACACGCTCCACCAGCACGAAGCTGGGGAACTGGAAGAATGACTGCAGCCTCAGCACTGGGAGCAGGATGGGCTCTGCGATGAACAGCACTTGGCCACAAGGGCTGCCAGCTCACTCCTGCCATTTGCATTCCCTGCCCTTCTCACCTCTGCAGCACCAGGACCGACAGGGCTGCGGGCCAGGGCTGCAGCCTCGGCAGCTCGGGGAAGGGGCAGACCGGGCGCTGTGGCTGCCCACGCTGGCCGTGGCACTGCCCGGGCACCGGCACCTCGGAGCCCCCCAAGCACTGCCGTGCTGCCTCCTGGCACCAGCTCTGCTGCGTGCCAGCAGAGAAACCCTCGGGAACACATAACCTGAGCTGCCCCTCTTCCTCCCCACGAGCTTTATCCCTCAGATACAGACTAAAACGTTACCTCAGCAAATGAGAAAAGACAAAATGCCGCAACTGGCCCAGGCTCCTGGTGCAGCTCGGGACACCACCAAGGGTCTGTCTTGCAGGACGCCAGCCTAGACAGCACCCACCAAACTCACACCCCGTGCTGCAGCATCTCCCAGACAAGACACCTCAGAGCCCCCTCACACAGCCATGGGCTCCCCCAAAACAACACCTCTGTGCCCCAGACAGCATCTCAGCTGAGCAAGAGACCCCAGGCAGATTTGAGAGTCAGAACAGACAACCCATCCTGGCACTGTGTGGCACTCAGCAAAACACACCGCTGCTCACAGGCAAACATGGCTAGACTGGCTGGCACTGAGCTGGAGAGCTCCAAGGCAAAGCACTTCATTCCTTCACATGGAACCCGTGTGCCTTGTGGCCATCATGGCTGGTGCAGTGCCAGGAAGGGTTTAACCACCGGCTGCCAGCACTCAGGAAGGCTGAGGATGGTGCAGAGGGGCTGAGCTCTGGCTCACACCAGTGGGGTGCACTGCAGCCAGACGTGGACAGCACCTGGCAGAGATGTCGGTCTTTTGGAGCTCTGGAATGGATTCTGAACTTCTTCAGATCACCTGCTCTTCTCTCTCGTCTGGGTCTGAACTATTGGTTAAATATCATTCCCATTTAGCAAGGTTCCACAACCACCACATTCAGCAAATCCCTCCCAAGGGGCAGGACCTGTTAGAGGCTGGGGAGGGACACTGGGACAGAGCAAATTCCATCCTGCTGGAACCTGTCCATCTCACTACAGCCTGTGAGAGTCCTGCAGGAGCAGAACCCAATCTGCAATTGCATGGAAGGGCCGTAGGTGTAACACACATGAGAACAAACACATCCCTGGCAGCTAAGCCAAAGCAGTCTCCTGCTCCCACAGGTAACTGCAACCACAGCTGCTGACAGGAGCCAGAGCAAAGGCAGACACCTCCAAGCACTGAAATTCTGTGTTTGGCACCAGCTCTGGCTCAGCAGCTCCAGCTCAACCCTGGCTCACACAGAGGTTTTCATTCCTGCAGCAGGTGACCCCCACCCTGGAGAGCATCGCTGCGATACCACGGGCTGAGCCTGGTGTCACCACGGTGTCACCACGGTGTCACCACGGTGTCACATGCTGGGAACAGGCTCGGAACAGCCGCCCCAGCAGCAGCCAAGGGACTCGGTGGCTACGGCCAGGCAGTGCTAACGTGCACCTCATAATGAGACATGCTGCTTCCTTCTAAAATTACTCAGTTGAAAATGTACCTGTTTTGCTCTATTTAATCCTCTCCATCACCAGCTGCTGGTTTTAGGTCATTCCCTTTTCAATGAATTAAAAATAACTTTGTGTGCTGCAGTGAGACATTTTTCAGACATGTTCTAATGCATCACTCTGTGAGCAGGGCTGTGGTCTGAGACACCAGGGCCAGGCACCACAGAGACCCTTATGCCACCCCAGCCCAGCCACCCATTTGCACTGCACCCACAGGGAAGGGGGTTTCAGGTCCACAGATCTTCCCAGACCTTCTGTTTACTCATGTCCATCATCAGGAGTTCAGACAAGGATAACAATAGAGCCTGGCTAACAACACCTTTCATATGTTAAAAAAAATGCCCTAAGTATTAAAAAAACCTCTTCTGAGCAGAAGTATCCAACCCAAGCCCAAATCCACCACAGCTGACAGAAGCATCATTCCCCCAGCACGCATGGTCTGGGCACTGGCTCTTTTCCCTGGTGTCTCCGCGCAGCAAGAGCAGCCTGGCACAGAAGAACACCCAGGGGAAATGGGGGAGTCCCATGGAGGTAACAGCTCAGGAGAACAGAGTGGCACCAGCTCCTGTCCAAAGGTGTCTCTGAACAAACCAGAGGTCAGCTGTGGCTGCTGCACACCCCACCTGCTGCCCTTGAGAGACACAACAGGGTGGTTATTAATGAAAATGCACACGTATTCATGCTGAGATGATCAGTAATTTATGCCCATTTCTCCTAAAGTTCCTTCAGCAGTTTCGTGACAACAGAAAGGAAAAAACCTTCCCTATTTTTTGCTTTTTCATTTCCTCCATCACCTCCTACATGCTCAGTGCCCCAATGTGGGAATTTAAAGCAAACAGTTTCCATGGAGACCCAGCCCGCCATCCTCCCATCCTCCCTTCCCTCGGCATCTCTGTGCCTTCACGCTCTCACGCTAAAAATATCGAAGATGGGATTTGATTTCCGCCGTAGCGATACAGTTTTATCAGAAAAATGGGAAATTTACAACACACCCCCCTCCCCCTCTCCCAGCGTGGAGGAAGGCATGCTCTCTGCCAGGAACAGGGAATGAATCTGTTATTAAAAAGAGAGAAGATAAACCAGGGAAGCTGCAGTCGGTGCTGAGACCTGAATCCCCGGAGCAGCCTGATCTGCAGCAGGGAGCTGCCCACACAGCCACCCCTCTCCTTCTGCCCACCAGGGCAGGGGCCTGGCTGTCGCATCCCTGCTCGTGGAGCCTCCCAGGCCCCTCGTCCCTGCTCCTGGAGCCTCCCAGGCCCCTCGTCCCTGCTCCTGGAGCCTCCCAGGCCCCTCGTCCCTGCTCCTGGCTCTTCCCATCTGCTCCAGCTCCATGCAAAAGGGCCCTGGCACCGCCTGTCCTGGCAGGGAGGCCATGGGACACCACACGTGTCCCAACACCTGTGCCAGGAGCACGTGGCCCCGATGGCCGCAGGGTGACACCCTCTGTCCAGCCCGTGAGGCCCAGGCCACAGCAGGACAGCCACTCCATGGTGGCAGGGACATCCCTGGACTCAAACCCACTGGGGCTCAGTGGCTCTGCCCACTGCCTGCTCTCCCAGTGCCTCCCTTGGGGTAAGAAGTGAGAGGCAGGTCTGTGACCACACAGAATCATGGGATCATTTAGGTTGGAAAAGCCCTCTAAAATTGAGTCCAACTATTCCCCCATCACTGTCAAGGTCACTAAGCCACGTCCCCAAGTGCCACATCTACACATCTGTTACATCCCTCCACGGATGGTGACTCCCTCACTGCAGCCTATGCCAGGGCTGCTCAGCCCTTTCAGGGAAGGAATTTTTCCTAATATCCAGCCTAAACTTCCCCTGGCCCAGCCTGAGGCCGTTCCCTCTCCTCCTGTCCCTGTTCCCTGGGAGCAGAGCCCAACCCCCCCGGCTGCCCCCTCCTGTCAGGGACTTGTGCAGAGCCACAAGGGCCCTCCTGAGCCTCCTTTGCTCCAGGCTGAGCCCCTTTCCCAGCTCCCTGAGCCTCCTTTTCTCCAGGCTGAGCCCCTTCCCCAGCTCCCTCAGCTGCTGCTCATCAGCCCTGTGCTCCAGACCCTTCCACAGCTCCGCAGCTCTCCCACACCCACGCCGAGGCCCAGGCACTGTCCTGATGACACCATCGAAATAATTCCTTCCCCACGCAGAACTCTGCCTGTCTTTGCAGCCCCTGCCCTCCTCGTGCCCTTGGCTCGCTGCTGGGCCCCTGCCTGCGCAGCTCTGCCCACCAGGGCTGGTGCCAGGGGACAGGAGGGTTGGGAGGGCTCTTGGGACCGCAGCTCTGGACACCCTGCTCTCTTTATTACGTGTATAAATCACGCAGTGGACAGCACCACACACAAAGCCTCCAACTGCAGATGACAATAAATTGGGAAGCACCATAAATAACAGCAAACCAGGCTGCCAAAGAAGGGATTTAGATCATTCAAATCCCAGGCTATGAGTTGCCAAATCAAGTTTAATACTGATAAGTGTGGGATAATAACTCACCACAACCATGTCCCTCCTCCCAAGCCCCTCAGACCCCTGCAGAGGGTGATGGCCACAGGGGCTGGCCAAGGAGATGGAGACGTGGCCCCTGACTGGGAGCACAACCAAGCCATGGCACAATGGCCACTGCCTGGCCACAAGGGAGAAAGCAAGTGGGACACCAACGGGTCCTGTTAACTGAGAACAAAACCTACACCTGAAACTGCTCTGGTGGATGAAGAAAGCACAAAGAGGTAATGAAAAATTAAGAGGCTTATGGAGGGAATGTCTGGTAATGTGAGAGCCAGAGCACAAACCCACCCATAGGTCCCCTGTGGAGGTCTCAGTGCATCCCACCATCTCTGCATCCCACCACACCATGGCAGGAGATGGACCCTGAGTGCAGAAAGGGGTTTTGAGAAGGACACAAACCTTAGAATTACAACTGAATAACACAGCACAACCCTCAGCCTCTCAAGGAGGATTCCCAGGTCTGACCCTCAGTGACAGGCTGTGGGTCTTGCTTTGCTCAGGAATCGGTGAGACTCTACATTTCACTGTTTAAAAGAGACCCCTTTGGTCGCCCTTCCTGTCTGCCTCTCTTAAAACAAACGAAAAAAGAGATAGCGAAGTGTTTACTCTGAAAGGCTGTCAGTGATGAGGAACCCATGTCCATGGCAGGGCTTGACATGCAGGAAGCTGTGAACCTACCAATGCTCAGGCCTGGACACTGCAAGGCACCCTGGAGGAACAGGACCTTCTCTCTGCCCCATCAGGTCAGAGTTAACCCAGCACGGCCAGCAGCTGCAGCAGAGCCGGACCCCAGCCCCACCCCAACAGGCAGAGCAAGAGGCTCCTTCAAAGACTCGAATGCAACTTCCTTCCCTGCCCATGAAAAAGTGTCAGTGAGGAACTAAGACAGCAGGGACGTCAGGGCCCCTCAGGTACAGGAAGGGCAGGCTGAAGAGGAAGAAAGCCTGGGCAAGGCCATGGAGCTGAAGGGGACAAGGAAGTGGCACCGAAGTCCCACAAGAACAGGGCAAGGTACAATGGGCAGGGTAGCGTGGGGAGCCTGGGCCATCAGTCCTGCCCCAAACTCTGTGGTCCACGGCAGGGAGGCGTGAGGTGGGAGGGCAGAGGACAGCAGAGGTTAAACTGCAATCTAATGGCATGCACAACCACATGTGATTGATCAGCATTGATTATTCCCTGCTGAGGTGAATGATAGCCTGGGAAACAAATCAATTCCACTGCATTAAGCCCAGTAAGGATCTGGAGCATCAGCAAAATGCCCTGAAACACCATTGCTTGCTGACACCACAAAGTGAAGCACAGCACGGCACCTGCCCAACCCCTCCATCCCAGCCAGGCCAGGGCTGTGGCGAAGGAGGGAGGACAGGCTTTGTGGGAAAGCGCCGTGCCCAAACACCCCCAGGCCGGGGGAAGCCCATCCCCCTGCCCATCACCCGTCGTGCTCCCTGCAGGGATCGGGCTGGAGTCACGGCTCAGGTGGGACCTCCCAGCAGCTTCGGGCAGGGCTGGACACGCTGCTGAGCTCTGTTGTCTGGGTACAGTTCCTCATCACGATGACATGATGCTGCAGAGCTAGCAGCAGCTGCTCCTCTTCCCCAAAATGGAATAGCTCTCCTAAATTTAACTGCTAAAAATACTGGCACATTCCAAATTTCTCTGCCCTTGTTACAGCAAAGAGTAATTTCGTGCTACCCAACCTAGACGAAAGAAACTCCCATCTGGCTGAAACCCCCATGCCACTGCAGCGTCCCCACCAAAGCACCCATTTCAGAAAGCAAGCGTGCAAGAATGTGGATTTACATCACTCCACCATCCTGGCCAGGTGCAAATCCTGGAACTGCTGGAAAGGAGAGTTCAGGAGGAAATAACATCATGGAAGGGTTCAGCACAGAGACTCGTGGGGAGCAGAGGCTCTCCCGGCCCCAGGTGCCCAGGGCAAGGACATGAGAGGAGTGGGGCAAGTGCTCCTCCAGAGCCCAGTGCACCAGCAGAGGCCATGCAGCCTCGGGATGCGATGGGTGGGGTCATCGACAGGAGCAGAAAAATAAAACAGAAAAGAAAGTGAAGGGCAGCTTTCAGGCAGAACCATAACTTAGCCCACCTGAGGAGGTGAACAGAGCAAAACAGAGCAGTAGAGCTGCCTTTGGCCCCACCCAGCACCCACGCCTGCCCACCAGCCCTGGCTAGTCCTGGGGACGCAGCAACACCAAACTCTTCTGTCTGCATCACAATGCACAACTCATTAGCTCTTGAATTAATGGCAGTTTTTAATTGGTCAGGCTATGAACACCTTATTAAGCTGTTAGACATCACACCTGTGATGGTAGAACAGCACTTAAATCAAGACAGTTAGCCTGGGACCCAAGAATCTCTCTACCAGTGCAAATAACCCTCACTTTGCGAGGAAAACCAACAGCTGCTCCAGGGTGCCCCAGAACACCCTGCTGCCAGGAGAGCCAGGGCAGCCCCACCAGGCAGAGGGAGGTGGGAGAGCTCGAGGAAAGCAAACACGGCCCCAGCTCTGGTGGGGTGGGAGAGGCTCACAGGTGCTACCTCAGTTAACAGCCCAGGCTATGGCAGGACAGACCCTCTGCATGCACACCTGAGATAAACACAAACCACACTCGACAGAGTGCGGCAACTTCTTCTAAACAATCACAGAATATTCTGAGTTGGAAGGGACCTGCAAGGATCATTGAGTCCATCACTTAAGTGACTGTCCCATACGGGGACTGAACCCACAACCTTGGCGTTATCTGCACCGTGCTCTAGCCAGCAGAGATAATCTGAGGGGCTTTAAAAGCAAATTGATTGAGAATTGGGCAATTACTGAAATCCACAGTTTCCTGAATGATTTTTTTCTCTATTTAATATTCTTTTCTCCATTACTCATCTTGCACACGCACACCCACGAGGGCAGCCCTCCAGGACTCCCCAGCGCTCCCACTGCTGGGGCTCGGCGGGCAGTGCTGGGGCAGTGCCTCAGGCTGGCAGCAGCCTGCCCTCTGCCCCCGCTGCCAAGCCCGCAGCCCGAGCCTCCCCAGCCTCGGTCGCCGCTCTCGCTGCCCGCGCTGTGCTGCGGGGCTGCCTCACACTGCCAGAGCATTCCAGGCAACCCATCCGACTGCTCTGTCCCTCGGCTCACTGCAGGATTTACGCTGCCATCCCTCTGCCAAGAGGCTTAGCAGCACAGCCGACACAGCCTCCTCAATAGGGCTGATTTGGGCTTAGGAACAGCGATGGAAAATCCAAGCCCATCTGC
Source organism: Edolisoma coerulescens (assembly GCA_013397115.1). Classification (NCBI taxonomy): domain Eukaryota; kingdom Metazoa; phylum Chordata; class Aves; order Passeriformes; family Campephagidae; genus Edolisoma; species Edolisoma coerulescens. Next base: position 96,716 of record VWZW01003851.1, read on the forward strand.
AAAACATACCCTTAAAATAAATGAGACTTTGTAAAAAGCAGCTGAGCAGTGATCAAGTCCTCCACCCTTTCCACACTAAAACCTTTAAAAACTCCAATGATTTCTGCCACAGAGCTGTCTGGGCGCTTCTCATGCATGGGCATAAAGGCATAAGCAATCAAAAAAGTGGCCTGGTTCTAAAATACCTTCCGAAAACCTGTGATTTCCAGGGACATCGCTGGTTGCTGAAAACCTGAACATCTGACACAGGAAGCAGGAACTCCCAGATGTTAACAATACTGAGCTCTTTGTATTTACGAGATCTTTATCTCCAGCAGGAACACAAAAGCTGCTTTTCTCAAAAGCACTCTGGTGAACACTGCAGCACCAGGTCTGACCCTCAGCATGCAAGTGTGTCCTGGGGATGTTGCCTTGCAAACCCAGGAGACTCTCAGATGTGCACCCCCGCATCAGACTGTTCTTACAGACGAAGGGTCGGTGTGCAGACACCAGGATGGATGCTTTCCAACACACTTCGTGTGCCATGCAGTCTGTCTTTCTGGTCATCTTGCTGCAGCCATCTGTTAGCTGATCAGCAAAAACTATTGACTGTTTAAAAATTTTAATTAGAAATACCCAAATGTCAGCTAAGTGAGTAAAATTCAGAAGCAGCAAGCTTTGCTCTCATGTAGAGCAGCTATTTTCAGCTTACAGCCGAGTTTTGTTACCATCTTGCTCTGATTCCAGCTTGGTGCCCCTGGAACAAGCCCCTCGGCTGAACACGGGCGGCACAACAAGCACCTACTGTGGCAGGAGCTTCTCACAGAAAGCTGGCACCGAGCGCTCCCCGCGGGCACCGCCCGCACAGACCTGTTCCCCAGAGGATCACAAAACACGCGGCACACGTGGAGACCCCAGCACCGTGTGCCCGTGGGCAAACCTGGGCGTGGGGGCACGAAAGGAGCAGGCGGGTCAGCCAGGGAGGCGGCACCGAGACAGTCGGTGGGTCGGCAGTGAGGAAGGCAGTGAGGAACAGCGGTGGGTCGGGGGTGAGACACGACGGGCCTGGCACATGATGGGGAATGGGAGGAGGCAAACAGGGAATGTGGCTGAGGGAACAGGAACACCTGCACGGGGAAACTGACCCTTCCCTGCCATAATCTACCCCTCTGCAGAGAGCACCCATAGAAGCCGTGCCCATCAGAGTGGTGGCATTTGAAAGAATGTTCTTAACGCTCCAATTCTAATTCTAAGGGAAAGCAAACACACGAACACTGTGCAGACAGTCTCTGGCATTTGTTGCATAGATTTGAATTTAATCAGATAAAGATGGCTTAATCCAGCATCTGGGGCTGTACTGAGTAAGATGGCAGCACAAGGGGACTGGGGCAGGCAGTGCCACCCAGGGCACTGGGCTGTGCCACCCCCGCCTCAGTACCCATGTCTGGGCAGACAGGACACTTCAAACTGACATCAGCCACCACAGTGCTCTGCCAGCAGCATTTCCCCTGCCTCGGTCCCAGTCAAGTCCCACTGCCCCTAGAGCCCTCTCTGGGAGGCGGCACGGCCTGTTAGCACACACCACTGCCCTCCTGGTGCCACTCAGGGTCCTCCCTCCGGGATGTGTCCCATTCCCAGAGTGCCAAAGGCGCAGTGATTCCCATGGCAGGCGGCCACTGTCAGGTTCTGCCTCCACGTTTGGCTCAGTGCCACCTCCTGCCACGGCCCCACCACCCCTTGCTGGGGCACAAACCCCTCACCAGGCTAAGCAAGAGCTCATGGTAACCCAGAGCCCCTGCACGGGGCCAGACCACAACACATATTTTATCTGCTCCCTATAAAACTCATCAAAAACTGTATTTTCTGCCTACTTTAACATTTCTTCCCATGGAAGACTGTGCCATCATTTTCAGTCTGCTCCTGGAAGAGCCTGTCTCAAGACATTTTCCTTGCAGTATTTTAATTAAACTTTCTTTCTTTCAATTTAGTGTTGGGTTCATTAAGTGACATCCTGAGCCACTGAAATGAATTGCTTAAAAGTGATTTGTGCAGCAGCTTGAAGGAGCAGATTGCAGCTATAAATGAGCCTGTCTTTGAACTTTACAAGTTTTGCCGCTTGGGGTGCAGAAAGCACCCAAATGCCGCAAGTCCCTGGGGAAGGCCCAAGGCTGGTGTGGGCAAGGCAGCATTCCTGCCTCCTGCTGGTATGTAACAGAGAGTGAAAACAGCTTGTTTTTAAACTGCAAGTGTAAATAACAAATATTTTTGCTTGAAAAATCAGAAATTTCATATATACATCTATCTTTAGTGAAAACAAAAACCTTGTTTGTTACAGGGAATAAACTCTGGGATGTTAGAGGCCTCCAAATGGAAGCATGGACATTCACTAGATCCAGTGAAAACCCTCTTCCAGTCAGATGGGATTTAATTAAGTTGATTCTGACAGGGAATTAAAAGTCTTTGCTGGAAGCTCTTTTTCTGGTGTCGGGGCTGTATCATTGAAGCTTCCCCAGGCAGGATCAGTGCAAAATATTTTTGACAAAACTGTTGGGCTGAGATAATCTTGATATTGTTCACCCACCACGGTGCAGGGACCAGAGCTGAACCTGGCTGTTCCAGCGAGGTCTGCCTGGTACTCATCCAAAGACAAGGCACTGGGCTTCCCTCTCGCGCTCCTGCCTGCTGAGGTTCACCGAGGAGTGAATCACGTTGTTTGAGTAAGGCTGTAGAGCAGACCTCAGCTGCCTCAGCCACACACAGCTTTAGCTCAGAGCTCCCCACCCAAACGCAGCATCACCGACCTCCAGCGACTCCGGGTGCCGCCGCCAGCCCAGTCAAGCCTGTGCGAGTCTGGCGGTGTCCTGGAACGCCAAAGGATTTGGGACAACCTCTGCTACAGAGAGGGGTCAGTACCACGAACACTCGCCCACATCCACCTCGGGTGCCATGAAGCAGCATCCAAACACTGCCTTTGAGACGGGCTCATGCCAGGCAGGGGAGCAGCAGTTCCACTGGCAGGTGACACCACGGAGCATCCTCCTAACACAGGGACAGCCGGCAGCAGCCGAGCTCGCGCGGCTCCCGCCGGGGCAGGGAAGGGAGAGCTTGGGGCAGGTCAGTCGGCGGCCACTGCCCCTGCACATGGGCATGCTTCATCCCAGGGATGGGGGCACTGTCCGGGGGACGAGGAGCAGCATCACTTCCCCAAAACAGCCACTGCAGGGAGAGCAACTGTGAGACACTCAATGCAGATGCAGCCCCTGCCCATGTGCCCAGGTGTATGCTGGGGGTAAGGGTGTGGATTTTAACAGTTCTGCTGGGAAGCTGCTTCCCACTCTGATGGAAATCTCGGCATTATTTAATTCAAAACAGAAAACAAACTGCACTGTGGGCCGCGAGCACGTTTGGGCTTCGTTCAGAAGGGGAAAAAGTGAAAATACTAATTAACCCCAGTTGTTGGAAGAAGGCCCTGCAGAAACATGATTCAGAATGGGTCACAAATCATAAAATAATAATAATAAAAAAAGCCACAATGCTCTGAGGACATTAAGCGATTACAGAGAGTTGTTATTTGGCTGATTTTCACACTTCATTAGCATGTGCATAATTTAACAAGTGAACGTGCTGAGGGCTGGCAACACATAAGAGCCACTTTCTTGAAACACAAACCGTAAATTGGGACACCACAGTTTGAGGGCTTGTTTTAAATCATGATGGAAAAGCAACAGACATCAATTCTAGGCCTTCAGCAGAAGAAACGGATTCTCAGGGAACACAGACCAAGCAGAGAGGTGCCATGGGAAGGTAGCTACCCCTCTGGACATGGCCCAGAGAGCCCAGCTTCATATGGCTGGGAGCCACCTCAAAGCCATTTAACGCAGAGTAAGGTAAATCTGGATAAAAACAACACACTGAATCTGTGACTTTCTACTGCTCCCACTTGTCTGGCACTCACCACAGAGCAGTGGGGTGGCACTGAAGCAGAGGGCGGACAGACTCTGGGAGTTGCCATCAGAGCAGGCGACCTTCCAGCACACTCATTCCCCTTCCAGCAGGGAGAACGAGGGCAGGACACAAAGGCGATTTATCGGTACCAAGACGGCCACATCCCATGGAAAGGGCAGTGCCAAGATGAACCAGACTGCCCGGGGCCCCAGGCTGCTGCCCGTCCTCGTTCGTGCTGCAGTGGCTGGCAGCCCACAGGCATCCCCCTCCAGTGGCTGTGGCACTGGGGGACTGAAGGTTCCAGAGCCATCAGCTGTGGACAAGGACACCCTGGACCAGCAGCCCAGGGCACACGTTGTCCTTCGCAGGGCTCCCACAGCACCTAACAAGGCTGGGCAGACACGGCAAGCACAGGTGTCCAGCACAAGGACCTGTGAGCTGAAGGCAAAGGATGGTTCAGATGGGGGAGAGACATGACCTTTACAAGAGAAAGAATATCTTGCTCCTTTTGTCCCACAGTATGTGGCAGCCACATCTCTAACCACTGTTCCAGATTGTAATTTCCCCATATTTTAACAGAGGTTCTGTTTATGAAACTGCAAGAGGACTTAGTACTTATGAATAATGCCATGAGGTCTGGGAGATGTTTCTTTATATGATTAACTGACCACAGGCCATTTGTTTTACAACAAAGAGGCTCAATGATCCGTGCACACTGATTTATTCAGCCCCCATCTAATGCAGTGGCTGACATCTTCCTGGTACCCATATCTGCACAATGATGGGAGGAATGCAGACTCCTGAGAGCCTGTGCCCAGTGCCTACATGACAGTCCATCAGCTGGGGCAGAACTGATGGGCAGGAACCCAAGACCATGGTAGGGGAACCCAACTGGCACACCAGGTTTCACAGTGAAGCAGGCCAGGGTTCTGCTTTCGGGTTCTCCCTAGCAGTCCCTCACTGGGGCATTGCTGCACATTGCACCCACATTTCTGATTTCAGATACAGTATTTGCTGAAAAGATAATGGGTAGTACAAAATCAGCTGGGGGAATCCATAACAGCCCTGTCATATCGGACACCCTTGACACTCTTTGCTGATGAAATACTGCTGCACTGAAAGAGTGTGTGAGAACTGGCAAATGGATTTCACTCTGAATAAAAGTGGAACTGACAAATGTACTGTAATTGTCCAAATTAAACAGCTGATGGCAAGTACCTGGCATCCTCCAGGTACCACATATTTTCTATCCATAAGCACTTGATTTTGATCAGTCTCTGCTCTGGGAAAAGATGCTGGAAATTCCTTCTGAATTTGGCTCTTAATAATTGAACAAGAAATTCTATGGCTACAGAAGAAGTCTGAGTTTCTCCATCCAATGAAACACAGCAATGCCTGGATGGCACTTAATGTTGTTTTGTTTTGCTGCACATAAATAATTAGGAGTGAGGATGCAGTACTTTGAAGTTGAACTTAGGAGTATGAGCAAAGCTACAGTGAGAGTAATAAATTATGCAAAACTATTTGTGCTTGGAATGTTAATGGTCCAAGATGATGCAAACAGGCTCTTTTTGAACCTCTTCTAAAAACCCAAAGAAGCCTTGGGACCAAACCATATGGTTTAAGTCAGCGGCCCATAGCAAGCTTAATGCTTCTGCCAGCCAGCAAGGATTTGGGCAATTAGTTTATTAATGCGTTTATATAAACAAAGAGAAAAAAAGTTGGGGAAAGTCTCATCCATTTCGCTCTGCCAAACTTATTGAGCATCATCAAACTGAGAAAATGCAAGTCTAAAAATCTTTAAAACCCAACAAAGCCCCAGCCAGCCCCAGCACCCTGACAAGCAGAACTGGTGATCCCATCAGATATACAGGGCTGAGCAGAGTGGTGTCTTACCAGAGTCATGAGGAATGGGCAAAACAGTCCCTTTCAACCTCAAAGATCTATGGAACCTCAAGCAGAAAGCCACCGTATCACTTACAGTTTATTATTATATATCCCTGACTCAGGACAAGAATATCTAATTATCCTAATTGCTTCTGCTTTGGGAATGGGCCCTTTACACTTGGATAAAGGTGCCTATAAACAACAGCATTTCTGCCTGCTCAGGCTGCGGGTCAGGCTTTATATGCCCTGAGAAGATTAACTTTATTCTTAGTGAAGAATTTAATTACAGGAAGCGATTAGCCAAGTGCTCCCAGTCAATACAGACGCAGTACGAGCTGTGTGGGAATGGGCACCTTTGCTCCTGCGCAGAAAGTCCAGGAACAGGGACCTTATTGCAAAGCCATTTGGGTTTTAAGTGACACCAGCCAGACCTGGATCTCCGCAGGCCAATTACAACATGCTGACTTAAGCAACATTCAGCAGAGCTGGGAAGGGGGAAACCAATAAAAAGACAGCAGGAGACTGAAACTCCATTTTAAAACACAGGAATACATCAGTTTATAGGCTTGTTTTCTAATTGCAACATTGCAAAAATCAATGGCTTTTGAAAAGTAAAAGAAACACGCACAGTAAACTGCTTGCAAACTCTGCTAGTCAGAAAACAGCGCTTTGCTGATAAATGTATTGTTTTCTCTGTCTTTTGGAGGACAGGACAAAAGAATGCCTTGTTTACTTCCCATCTCCTGTAACCCTTTCCACTACATGCTAATAACTGCAGCTATGCCCTAAGCAAGAAAAAACTGTAATTAAATACACCTAAAATAGCCTTCCAGCCTCCAAATAGCACTGCCAAGGACTAACAAAGGCTAAATCCGACAACCCAGCCAAGCTGCCTGTTAGCACGCTCACACAGGGGGCAGCCGGGCGCGATGGTGGAGACACACTGCTGTGTGCACTGAGCCCTCGATGGGGGAGAACTCGCACGCCCATATCATGGTTATTTTTCTACTGCTAATTCCCACCCACACCTCTTCCCAGGCCTGCACGTGTACTGAGAAGGTTCTGCTGGACTCACTAGTCATAAAACCAGCCCTGCAGCTGCTGCCCTGAGCCTGACACACACAGGTTTTCTGGGGGGTTGGTTTCATTTGAAGGCCTGAGACTGCATATGCAGAGGAAAAAAGCCTTTTTCTGGCAAACCCTAGTCCTCTGATTTCATCACCTCCTCAGTAACTTTGCACATTGTCAGAAACAGATGGCAAGGAAAGAAAGAGGTTTGGTGAGGCAGCAGCTCTCAGGAGATCAAGAACAAAGTGCCTCCCAAGTCTGGAATTCAGCTGTATAGCAGTACCTCAAACCAGGGCACGGCTCCTCCCTGGAGCCAGGAAAATCATTCCCAGCCAGGTAGGTGGAAACCACATATTCCTCAGCCTGGCTGCACCACCACTGTGGGACAACGCGCTGCAAAGTAGAGCTGGTGCTGCGGTGCCCCTGTTTGGAGAGGAGCGCTGGCACTGGCCATGCTCACTGCTGTGGTCACTCCCCAAGGCCAAGCCACAGCCCATAACCACACTGAAGAAGTCGGGCAAGATGCTCTGCCCATCCCCAGCAAATGCTGAGACAGGGCAGGACACCTGGCCTGATGCAGACAGACACTTCCTGCACATGGGAAGACGAGCATCCCTGAGGAGATGCATCCCTCCAGAAAGCGCAAGGAGCAGTAAAATGAATCTTAAAGCAGCCTCGCAGGTTCCTTTCTCAAGAGAAAGCAGAGCTTTCTTAATTAAAGAAACAAAGCCTTTAAGAACAGGACTCCAAAGCCCCTCTGGTTCCCTGGGCTGTGTGGCTCCCTGGCAAGGGGAAACTCACCAGACATGAGCGCAATTTGGAGCGATTTCTGGCAGTTCTGTGCAGGATCTTTCCTCCTGCCTCTGAAGGAGGGCTCTGGCTCACCCTGCACCACGCTCCTGCTGCTCCCACATCAGCAGATCCATGGCTGGACCCACCCACTTGGCCCACGGGAAGCTGGGGAGCTGGGAAGGGGCAGGGGTGAGCGAAGGAGAAGGGCAAGAGTCACGGCTCCAAGCCCGGCGAGAAGGTTCCCCAGAGGCAGTGACCAGTGTGTGCGTGTCTGCGTGCGGGCAGCCAAGCACACGGACACGCACAGCAGCAAGCGGGGACACAACTAACTGCCCACAGCCACAGGGGCTTTTCGATTCACAACTGCTCATCATCTGAGAAAAGGGGTCCCCAAAATGCTTGTGAACATTCCTCTGCCCTTTTGCCTCCTTCCACAGGTAGAACACTCCATCAGAAAGCGGGAGATGGCTTCTGCCTGCCTGAGAGAGAACCTTGGTCCACAGAGGGCACCTTGCACTGTGGCTGGTTTTGGCTGTTCAAGGAGATGGGAGGATAGGTGGTAAGTCAAAGGCCTCAAAAGACAACATCCTTCTGCAACACGTGTAGAACCACAGTCCTCCCATCCCGGTCCCGTGAACCACAAGGGACATTGGGACCACACAGCCAGAGATGTCAGGGATGGGATCTCAAACCTGTGTTTAACAAAGCACCGTGGCTGTGTCCTTCATCAGCCGGGGCAGGGAATGTGCAGGTTGGGATCTACAGGCCAGGACACTCCCGGGCAACCTTCAGAGGGAAACTGACAGCAGCATTTGGCCCCGAGAGCCTAACTTAGAGCAAGGCTAATTGTATTAAGGGCCACACAGTGTATTGCTTTATTTGTAATGAGTTTTAGGCTTCAGAAGCTGAGAATCCCATCTGCAAGAACAGACTGTTGCAGGATTCATCTATTAATAGCCATTGGTACACACTTCCAGCTGAGGGACGCAAGGAGGGAGGAGACAACCAGATGGAGATAATGCATTAGGGTGACACAAAGCCAAAAAAAGGATGATCCACTTCCCCACATCCTCACACACATCTCAGGCTTGCAGCAGGGAGCAAATGAAGTGTCACACGTGATTAACTCATAAACATCCTAATTAGAAAGTTCTTACATTAGATCAAATGGCCAAATATGACAAGACTTCAGTGTCCTCCCCAGAGCCCCATGCAGATGAGGTAACATTGCAGACTTCAGCTCCAGCTTCAAAGCAAGATTCATGCCCAGCCTGGCACTGCAGTAATGGGCAAGAATCAGCAGATACATCTGTAAGATCCTGTTTATGAAGTGCTTTGAGACTTGCTGGTGAAGGTGTGCTGGATGAGAACCAAGAGCTACTCTTCTCTCTTCAACGCTCCACCCAGATCGAATTCTCAAGTGCCTGACTCGGGCTGACCTCCAAAGGAGCCTGTCAGCAGAAACTGTTACCACTGATGGGCACTGCAACGATGGGGAACTCTGACCATCTCAAGATCCACGGGAGACACGGATCTGACTCCACTGTCACCAGAAACAGCCCCAGCTACAAGGTAATCTCTGCACAGCATCATCTTCACAATCTTGGGCCAACTCGACCACTTAGTGCCACAGCCTCTGGCTTTGTTTTTATGCCCAATGTTTTTCTGCCTGATGACTTCCATTGCTGGAAAAAGCTGAATACCCTGTCATAGCTGGAGATGCTCCGTGAGTAACACTGCTGCACTTTGCAGGACTCCTAATGAAAAACGTCACATGAAGTTGCCAAATGACAGTGTGAAACAGGATCCATAAAGCACTCTGCTGCAGGAGAGCCTGGGCTGAGCTCTACAGGGGCAAAGGGGCCTTCATCAGATACCTCCAGGGTGCCAGCAGCATGACAGCCCATCAGCACTGGGTCTTCTCCACCGCCACAACACACTTGCTAGCAACAGTCTGGAGGCTCCCCACAGCGACTGTGCCTCCAGCCCCTCTGCCCATCCCCCTGGGCTGCTTTCCACTCAACACAAAGAGCACAGCAGAAGCACAGTTCACAGCTCAGAGCACTGCTGAGCAAAGCCAGCAAAGCTCTTGGGACTCACAGGCATCACCAGGGGCAGGCAGGGCCCTGTTGCTGCAGGACTCCAGCCATGATCTACAGACAGAAATTATGCTGGCTCTGGTGGCTGCACGAGCCCCAGACCAGAGCCCTCACCTAAGGCCACAGTGGAGAAACACCATCACCAAAACTCAGCCAAAACTCAACAGTTGGTCACTGCTGAGAGAGGTGCAGGTCCCTGTTTGCTCTGGTGCCTTCAAACAGAGCAACTCACTGGAAGGGAACTGCTGCAGAGACGCCTGCAAAGATTCTGATGGGACTCTGGCTTCTGCCAAGAAATCAGGCAAACAACCAGAGTGGCCCTGGATCCCTGCATGACTCGTATCCTCCAGCTGAGAGTGTTACCCGAACAGATCTTCCCAAGCAGAGGCAATCACAAGCAGACATCTGGCACACCGCTCCTGCTAGCCAGAAATTTTCAATGGGGAACCAGTTACAAAGCAACACTGCTCATACTGTTATTATAATTAAGAATCTGTCAGCCTGCTGAAATGAAGGCCAAGTTTATTTAGGGATTGTGAGGGAGGGCTCTCCAAAACAGCCTCTCTAATTCTCTATCTTCCACTCCCCAGATCCCACAGAGATGCATGTTTCCATGGACAACTTGCCAGCTGAGGTTGGAGCAACCTCTACCTCTGCTGGCATCTAACCTCCAGTAGCAGCAGACCCTATCTCCTGCTCTGAAACAGCAAGGGCAAGGGTCCCCCATACCAATATAGAGATTTCTGGTGGAACCAGGAACAGCAGGCATGTCCCATGCACAGGCAGGTAGAGGTGGGTGAGCTGTCACTGGTGCTGCTCCTGCCTCAAGGGGCAATGCCATGCACCCCACCTTCAGGACAGTACCTCAGGGATCACAGAGTGGGACTCCATGGAAGCAAAGCTTGTTTTCATGCAGGCAATTTCCTGCTGGCTGAACAGCCTCACACCTGCACATCTGGACACCGCAGGTCTCCAGGCACCTTTCATAGGGCTCCAGTGCCCCTGGAACGCCACGCACGAGATGGGCACTCTTCCCGGCGGTAGGTTTGTGCAGGAGCTTCACCTGCGCGAGTTTAATGGGTAGGAGCCAGGTGTTAAACAAGCTACAGCCCCCCAACACTGGTCAGCATCTGGCACCACTAGTCTGAGCTCTGTGGTGAGACAGACTCAAGGGCTGGTGCCCCTGCGCTCCCTGACCTCGTCCCCTTCCCGCTCGGTAAAACTGACTCAACCTGCAAGGGCAGTGATCTGTCACCCTGGTCACCAGCTGCAGCTGCTGCGAGGCTGGTGCAGGATGGGCACTCAGGCAGTGGCACGCGGTGTTTGGTCAATGCCTGCACTCCTCAGAGAAGCTGCTGCTCATCAGGGTCCAGCCGCCTTGCCGTTACTCACAGAGCTAACAAAGGGAATGCAAGGGAATGCCAGATAACGCGGCACCGAGGCTGCACTGTTCATTCAGGGCTGCCAGGTGACCCAGCAGCACACGGGCAGGGGCCCAAGCGCTGCCCCAGCTCTGCCAAGGCAGCCAGGGGCAGCACCACCACTGTAACACAGCCGCAGCCAACCAGGGGACACCCAGAACCCCCAGCACTGGGCATAGAACTCCAGTCTGGAGCTGGCTGGCCACAACTGTGCACTGTTGTGGCACAGCATTGCTCCATCCCTGACAGCAGTCAGGGTTCCAGGGCAGGGTGAGGGCAGGGCAGGACCCCAAGGGCACTGACTGTGGACCCACACCAGCTCAGGTCACATGTCAAATCACAACTCTTGCTATCAGCTTGCTATCAGCTGATGAGGACTCGTATATCAAGAAAGAAAACATCAAGAAACTTAAAAAATCCACTGGTCTTCCAAAGTCTACAAAACCTTGAAAGTGAGCACATTTAGGGAGCCCTGCTTGTGTGGCTGAGTTGAGCTGGGTTCACTGAAGCCACAGCTGAACCAGAAGCTGTTTCAGGGTCTGGGGCTTCTCCCACTGTTGTACGTCTCGGCGAGCTCCTTATCAGCATTTGGAGAGGTTCAACTTTGATACCCCTTGCACTAAAATGGGTTGCAGATCAAACCAGGCAGTCAAAAGAATTTTTAAATTAAACTACAGAATTATTTAAAATCCCCTTTGAGGACGTTATCACAGGGTTAACACCCACTCTTGGCTTCAGATAATACAGGAGCAATAAATGGTAATGTGCTCTATGAAACATGATTTATTTTTGCTGAGCAGGCTCGGCATTATAAATCTCAGCACTCTTAACATTTAAAGTTGTTATTCCAATGACAAAATAGACATGAGGGAGATAACAGTCTTTATCTCCATTAATGTTTTATTGTTGTTCAGAGAATATGGATATGGACTGATCCAAGCGTAGGAAAATCACAGCAATTTGTTTGCATATTGGGGGAGCTGAGATAATGGTTGTGTTTTATGACCACACCAGGGAATCAGCTGAAATGCAGGACAGAGCAGATCAAAATGAGGGATTAATCGGCTACTTTGGTTTCTGGTTTCTGTTCCAGTTACTTTTCCATTCCCAGGACCTGCCTTAGCATGACATTAGGAGAGCTGGTCCCTGCGCATGGCCGAACAGCTGACTCGTGGCACCCGAGGAAGTGAGGAGACAGGCTTTAAAGGAAACAAAAAGGCTGCACAACAGTTCTGTACAGTGCAGACAAACAGCATTGCCACGGAGGCAGGATCCTTCTGGATATTCGGCTGCCTGGAAGCGACTCTGCTCTCCCCGAGCCCCGCTGTCCGGGCCCCTGCAGCTTCCTGTGGTGTCGCAACACAGAGCTCCTGACCTGTCTGGCATTTGAACTCCTTCCCAAGGTACACATCACACCTCAGAATACCACAATACCCTCTGTAAACTGAACCTGAAACAGAGAGCTGGAGCTGCAGTGAGGGCTTTGCTGCTGGAGGCTTAAGCAGATAAAGGCTGAAAACCAAAACAACAGAAACCCCACACAAACCACACTGCCACCTGCCCCATCCCGGGACCCCCTGGGCCAGACAGAGTGACCCTTTCCCTTCAAGAAATATAATGGCTCATAATGCATCAGGGAAAAACAACAACCAGTGCTGGAACTGCCCTCAATGAAGACATTGACTCCAACACTCAATCACACCTTTACTGGGAGGGTGGCAGGGAGGTGAGCTGGGGACAGCATTCCTGACAGCGTACAAACAACACACCCATGTCCACACATCTGGCCTCCAATGCCCAAGCGCTGGGGCAGGTGGCCACGGTGGTATCTGACCCTTTCCCAGAGCACTGGGGTCAGGCCCATGCCAGTTCTGAGTTCGCTGTGCCTCAAGTGCCCCTCTCCAGGGCAGGGCAATCGCCAGCTCCCCATCTCGTGGGGATTTTGGGAGGGCTGCGAAGAGCTCAGGTGCCACTGCCCAGGGCTGCCAGGTACCCGGGCGTCACAGAAGCTCTACACAGGGATGCTGAGATGAGAAGTCTGTGGGTCTTTTCGTGTTTACTCAGCAGCTCCACCGACACCGGCTGCCCGGAGCCCCGGGGTGCTCGCAGGGCCCTGCCCGGGCGCTCCCCGCGGTGCCCCAGCCCCGTGCCAGCGCTGGGTGCAGCTGCGGCTTTGTGCCTGCTCAGCACATCGCAGGGAGCGCTGCCAGCTCCGGGCCGCAGCCGCACAGCCGAGGTGGGGAGGAGCAGGGAGGAAGCAGCCGCTATTTTTAAGCTGCCTGATCAGCATCCTGCCAGGTCAACACGCCTCGGCTCCACTACGTGTGCCGGCTCAGCGGGCCTCAGCTCTGCAGCAGCCGACACACATCTCTCACAGCGCTTACGGCAGGCACCAACTCACAGCAGCAGCATTTCCAGTGACCCAGCAGCTGGGACTTAGATTCTCAAAGGATTTTTAACACAAGCATTTATTCCCCTGGCCAATCACTAACAAGCAAGTCTGGACTCAATGATCTTGGAGGTCTTTTTCAACCTTAATGATTGTATGATTCTATGATTCTAAGCCTGCTGGCAGGGGTACACCTCTGCTCCAGCTTGCACAGTTAGGGAAGCTGATGATTACCTAGTCTGCCACGGCATTAAGCCCTTCCACCTACTGAGCTTCCAGGCACCAGATCTCACCAGCTCTTTTGGGAGGAGGCATGAGGGGGTTGGCAGAGCCCTGCAGACTCCTGTTCCCTCAAGCAGCCACAGGGGCAATCTGCTGGATCAGATTAGGAGCACATCCAGCCCAGCATCCCGCCTCCAACAGACAACAGGTGATACACACAAACAGGGCAACCATGCAATGTTTCCACTAATATTCTCCTACCTTCTGCAATGTTCAGCTCAGGGGGCTCCCAAACCAGAGGTGGTCTCTCTGCATTTAGTAAATCTTGACCACTTCACCAAGTCCCTCAATTCCATTTCAAAACCTGAGGATGGGGCTGTCCTGGCTGGCACCCCAAGGATCACCCTGCGAGCACCCATAGCATACCCCAGGGTCCTGGGCTTGAGGGAAAGACCAATGCTGGGTTCTGACCTGCTGCAGCTGGTCCCCAGAACACGGGGACCCCACAGCAACAGGGACTGGGGTAACTCCGGGTTGTAAGGCCAGACCCCTCCACGTTGCTGTTGGTGCCCGCTGGGAGTGACCCAGCTTTCCCCAGCACTGGAGAGGGAGCAGCTTGGATCTTGCACAGAGCTGAGGAGGCAGGGACAGATGCAAGCCATCACAAGTGACCAGGCACCCTCCTCACAGTCCATCTGCAGTGGGTCAGTCGCATCATTACCTGCTCCCAGTCCTCTCAGTAATCTCTAGATTACAGAGTCCCTAGGCACATCTATTCTCTCATTAATCTGTAGATTAAAGTATCTCCAAATCGGCTTTGACGTAGAGCACTGCAAACAGTTGAGTTACGCTGTGCTTCTGCAGCGATCCCCTGTTAGGCAGAAGGAGACATGTCTGTGGGTCCTTCCCACCTGGGGGGAGCACAGGTTCAGGAAGAGGAAGGGACATCTAAACACAGTACATGTGTATAAATAAAAAGCAAAAAGGATGGGATTGTGTTTCGTAACCAAAGTACTTATGTGATAAAACAACTTCACAGAGGTTCCTGGATTAATTAAATCTCAATCCAGATGATCTCCAAACAGCAACTTGCATCGTTTGCGACAACAGAAATACCTGACAGCTCTTGCCCTAACCCAGCACTAGGAAATGCTTCACTTGGTGCTTTCCTGGAGACTACACACAGATTTTTTAAAAAGCAACCACTGTACCACAGAGAGCTTGAGGCAAACTTCACGGGCATCAGGGCAGAGAGGCACTGGCATCAGGGCCCCTTTCTGCAGCACGATGGCAGGGCAGGGATGCAGGCAGGACGGGAATGACAGAGAGGCTGACAGAGGGTTGCAGAGGGAGTAACGAGATTAAACCAGGAAAAGGAAATAAAGGCTTAGTGATAGGTTTCTCAACAGCAAAACCTATTCAGTTTGGGAAACACTCCCCCAGGAGATTAAAGACTTGCAGGGGCATTAGCCAGAGCTGGGGAAAAGGCGCAGGGAGCAGCCATGCAGTGGCCCAGGAGTGGCTGCAAGGTGTCATGACTGTCCTGCCCAGCAGGAGAGCACAGCACATCCCCAAGGCCACGCAGCCCCAGCAGGGCCAGACCCGTGCCCACAGGGGAGAAGGTCCCTTGGGCAGAGCCATTGGGAAACAGGCATGTCCCTCAGGGGGTGCCAGGATGGCCCCCCATGCTGGCCCCACACCATGGCCATGGGACATGAGTGTTCCCAAGGGTCCTTCTCCAACAGCACAACCACCTGGCCATGGCCACCTCCCCATGTAGCCCAGGCGAGACCACCGCTCCTCCTCCCAGTGTCATGTTGGAAATCGTGGGTGCCAGGGCTGGACCACGCCCGTGCCACCCACAGCACGGCTGGGCCTGGGACATTTGCACTGTGTTAATGGCCAAAGCACACACGCCAAAATGCACACCCCACTCACAGATTCCTGCCGGTGCCTCCCCAGAGCAGGTCCCTGGGGCTGCAGGGCACCCACCACGCCCTGGAAGAGTTCCTGTCTGTTGCATCGCACCGGCGGGAAGGGCTGCGTCTCAGTGTCTCCACGTTTTCACGTGAAAGGGTGACTCTGCCGTGGCTGCTGTGGGGCCAAGGCCTGTGGGCTCTCCACACCAAGCCCAGGACATCCGGCAACATCAGGAGGGAGCAGGGACAGAGCTGGAGAGGTGAATTCCATCCCAACAGCCAGGTGCCTGCGAGAAGATGGGCTGTGCTCCTGGCTGAGCTCACAGAGGGGAGCAGGACAGGCAGTGCCAGCCTGGCCCTGGCCCACCCAGCCCTGCCATCAGAACCCCTGGCCCCAGGAGGGACCCATGGCCCCAGGCCAGCCTGGTGCTCAGCATCCCTCCTTCATCAGAGGATACCTGCAGCAGGGCAGATGTGCACAGACATGGAAGACCAGTATGAGGCATTGGGGTGAACCATGACTGAGCTCCTGTCCCACCTGATCCTGCTGAGCACACAGGCTGGGTAGGGCTCACGGCAGGGCTGATGGAAAGGGTCATTCATGTCATTCCTCTCTCGTGTGGAGGTATTTACCCAACTGTCAGCTGCTGCAAGAGCACAGAGACCTGCCAGGTGAACAGCACTGCTGCACAAAACAGGTGACACCCACAGGAGTTGGGCATTTTGGGTCCAGCTGCTGAAATGGGCCAGCTTGGGGCAGGGGGCATGAAGGACCCTTAAGGCCACATCTCCAGCAAGCACATCTGGAACTGGAAGCTGCTCCAATGGTTGTTTGTATTCAAATGTCTCAATTTGTCCTACTTTTGGCTGGGCACTCAGCAGAATTCCCAGTGAAGATAGATTTATGCAAAACAAGAACACACTAAGCGTATTTTCCGGACATTTTTCATGTGAGATCTGCTGTTCTGCAGCAGTGCTCTGAGATCTGAGCTGGCATTGCCGTGGAACCTGCTCACCCTGTGCCTGGCAAACCGTGTGACACGGCTGGGGATGTGGGCTGCACCTCAGCACCTCCCTGGCAACCCGAGTCGAATTAGCACAAGGGCCCCGTTTCTTCTCAGCAATACTCTGAGCTGCACAAGAACAAGGCATTCAAATGTGCACTTGTGAAATACCATCCTCACCCCACATTTGCATGAAAATACCAGACCTATTTAAGTGACAACAACACTTCACTAAAGCAAATTACATAACCCGGCTATTTCCCTCAGCTGACACACCAGAGACACCTTCATTTCCAAAGCAAGTCTGCACTTGCTGCACAGCATTTGGAAGGATTTTCTTCTTTTTTAACCAGATACCACAGCGTTTTAGGCATATGCTTCTTTCACGCGTAGAAAAAATAAAACTGAACTATTTAAATTTTTAATCTTAGCAGAATCTACCATTTCAAAGTGCACTCAACCTCCCTCTAGCAGAACCACTGCACAGAGAGTCAGGATTCCTATACAGCACGAAGTGAAGAAAAACTCCCGGCTGATACACAGCCATTAAATCCCCTCCTGTCCTTCCCCCTGCCCTGACACCGCAGCAGGGATCACACCGGCTGATTCGGTCATCTACTGCACAAATGCCTCTGACTGTTTCATTTCTACAGAGAGGATTGCTATGGTTCACTAGTACGACACACAGGGTTCTTCTGAAAATGCCAGCATACAGCCACAGATTACAGACAGACTGGATCTTATCACTGAAAATCCCCAGCCTTCCCAGCGTCACGGGCAGGAATCACTGCGGGCTCATCTCAATCCTCCACCCTTCCCAACCAGGAAACCTGCGTTCCCAGCAGGTCACAACAAGCTAGCTATAGCCCCATTTTTCATTTGCTGGCTGTTGCAGCTGCCTTTTAGAATGCAGCAACAGCAAATTCATCCTTGAGATGAGCACAGCACATGGTGATGCAAGCCATGGGAGGTATGGGAGCTCAGCCCCATCCTGGCCACAGCACCCTCCTGGAAGCACTGGCTCGCACCACCCCTCTCAGCAGAAACATCCCGTCAGTGTGGTGTGGCCTCCACAGGGCCATCACTCAGCCCCACGGCAGGTCTGCCCATTCCCCAGCCCCACAGTGCAGCCGGCACCTGGCCCCACAGCAAGTCCTCCTGGGCCCCAGGCCCACGGTGTGAAACACCCAAGGAGAGCAGCAGAGCCAGCGATGCCGCTGACAACACCTCCCCAGCATCTGGGGGCTGCCACACTGAGCACTCTCATTCCAGCGACACACAAGCAACACGAACAACCATTTTCTGTGGCTCACCAGGTATCCAAAGCTTTCTATTACTATATCAAGCCAAAGATTTCCCACTAGATAAACCCTCCTTTAGCCATGTGACAAAATTCCCAAAGTCTGTCTTCCTCTAAGTCTCATGAGGACGACACAGTAGGGGAAAGCCTCTTTGGCTACTAATTAAGCTATGAATAAGCCTGCTCAGACTCTGGAATGGAGTCTGGTTTTTGAAGCCTCATTGAAGGTGTCAGTGCTACCAGAAGGGCTGGGGGGTTTGGTTTTGCTTTACATCAGCTGCAGTTTCCTCCTGAAGCGAGAGAGCAAAGGGAGGTTGTGACAGAGCTGATGTGAAGTTGACAGCTCTTCAGCTACCAGGGAGGACAGCAGAGGCAACAGCAGCTCCATCCCCATCCCTCCTTCACCCCTCACTGGTGGAGCTGCCTTTGTGGTGCAGCATCATGTGCAGGCTGAGCTCATGTTCTAATGCCTGAACCGAACATGGCCACACCATCTTCTCCGCTCTTGAGCCATTATGGGAAACCACTTTCAAATGCACCATGAGCCTCACCAGGGCTGTGACATTATCCATGTCCAACAGCCCTGGCATCTCCTTGCACCTGCAACGCGCCACTCAGGATTGATATACCTTCCTGAAGTGGCTCGTAGTGAAAACAGCCCCGAGACAACTGTTCCATTGACGAGACCTGCACCAGCGTTTGCCGTATTCCCGCACCTCACAGCGCGGCTTCAGCCACCTGCAGCACCGCGAACGCCCTCAGGGGCTGAGGAAGCCGATCGCGAACCGCGGCCGCCGCCCGCATCCCTCTGGCTCCGGCGAGCTCCGCATCCCTCCGGCCCCGCGGGCTCCGCTCCGGTGGAGAAGGGCTTGCGGAGGGGTAGGGACCCCCCTTCCTCCCGGAGCCGGAGGAGCGAAGGCGCAGGGGCTCCTGGAGGGGCCCGGCGGGGCTGGGGGCTCCGCAGCAGGGCGGGAACGCGAGGCTCCAGCCGCCCCGGGGCGGGAGATGGGGGCGGCTCCGGAGCCCCGACTCAGCCGCCCCCGCTCCGCCGAGGGACCAGCCCGGCCCGGGGGAGCCCACCCAGGCGCTGCTGAGTCACCGGAGCGCCTTCGCCGCGCCCGCACCGACCCCCCGGGGCCGCCGCCGTGGGGCTGGCCAGCCCGGCCCGGGGCAGCGGTGCCGGTCCNCCCACCACGGGGGATGCTCCTGCCCGGGGATGCTCCTGCCCGGGGGATGCTCCTGCCCCACGGGGGATGCTCCTGCCCGGGGATGCTCCCACCACGGGGGATGCTCCTGCCCGGGGATGCTCCTGCCCGGGGGATGCTCCTGCCCCACGGGGGATGCTCCTGCCCGGGGATGCTCCCACCACGGGGGATGCTCCTGCCCGGGGATGCTCCTGCCCGGGGGATGCTCCTGCCCCACGGGGGATGCTCCTGCCCGGGGATGCTCCCACCACGGGGGATGCTCCTGCCCGGGGATGCTCCTGCCCGGGGGATGCTCCTGCCCCACGGGGGATGCTCCTGCCCGGGGATGCTCCCGCCTGGGGGATGCTCCTGCCCTGGGACGCTCCCTCCTGTCCGGGGATGCTGTCTTACCTGGTGACGCACCTGCCCCGGGGACACTCCTGCCCGGGATTGCTCCTTCCTGCCCGGGGCGCCCCTGCCCCTGGTGGACACCCCTGTCCCTGGTGGACACCCCTGTCCCTGGGGAAGCTCCTACAGCCTTCAGGCAGTCGGACTGCTGCTCCCCGACCTGCCTGCCCCAAACACAAGATCCCAGCCGAGGGCTGACATCAGACCCTTCTTTGGCAGAGCCACAGCATGTGAACGCTGGGTGTTCCGGGACAGGGGATGCAGTAAGGGCCATGGAGGTGGCCATGCCAGCAGTGCTCCAGAGGTGTGTGTGCCCACGGGCAGTTGGCCCAGGCTCACCCTGTCTTGACTTTGGAAGGGGGTAGGAATGCTCAGTGACTTATGACCATAAAGGTCGATGTGGAGGGGGGGATTGGCATCCAGAGAAGAGAATGAACACAAAGGCTGTGGGGGAAGGGAGGGCTTTCCTGTTCCGGGCACATCTCTGAAAGGACAGGCTGTATTCTGGACTCATCATCTGGTGCACACCAAAGGGAAACAATTGCCCACTGGAAGGGTTTTGTGTTTTGGTAGAGTCCAGGAAGAAGCCTTGGCACTGGCTGAGCCACTGGCAGACACAGGGAGGAAAATCAAAGGGGCGAGTTCCCTCAACTCCAGCACCTGAAGTTGGAAGTAAAATCCAACCGCAGTGTCCGGGCACAAGACATCCCCAGCCAGGCAGCAACGTGCACGCTGGGCAGCAGTGAGAGGACAGGCACTACTGCCCACTCTCACGTCTGAGCCGCAGTGTCCCCTCTGCCCCCCGCTCTCCAATACTCAGACAGCTGCTGAGGGGAATCAGGTGCATGGACACAGCCTGGGGTTTGACCCGGGCCTGCACCCCACGGCACGCCACTGCTCCAGACTGCTGTCAAGACCCACCTTAGCACTGCCTTGGTTCACTCTGGACAAGAATATCATCGGTGCTGGGCACTGGCTGGGGTCAGCCAGGGAACTGGAGCACGCGGGCACAGGCCCCGCAGCACCTCTGTGCTGTGTGCCTGCCCACCCAGCACCCCTCGAGACCCCCGCGCCGTGGGGCTGGGGTCAGCTGCAGGAACTGCAGAGCTCGGCGTGCCATGGCACCGGAGCTGCTGGACAGTCCAGGGCCACATCAGTGGGGAGTGTAATTGTTACTGGAACAGAAGGATGCAGAGGGAATGGAAAATGGTGGTGGATAACATTGTAAATACAGTGGTGCGCTGCAGCTTGACTTCCTCTTCCAACTGTAGTATCATAATTAAAATCTCATTGGGAAGGTGCAAGATTTTACAGCCTGTATTATTATTATTATTATTATTATTATTATTATTATTATTATTATTATTATCTGCTGAGATTCACTGCCTGCTCAGGGGCTGCTTATTCTGGGGAAGCAGGGAGAGAGCACCTCTGAGCAAGAAGGCTCAAGGACTCCAGTACGTCCAGTACGTCCATCTTTTGGACAGCGTGTTCCACACCTCTGCTGCACAACCACACCAGCACACCCCCCACACCAGCACAGCCCCCACACCAGCACAGCCCCCACACCCACACACCACTGCACGTCTTGTGGAGGAGTGTGCGGATACTCTCAGACGAGGGGCAAGAGAGAGGGAAAGCTCGTTCCACCCATTGTGACCTTATGAGGAAAGGTGAATTCCCAGGCCCACAGCTGCCTGCCTCCCCAGGATGTTTTCTGACATGCTGTCACATAGAGGCTGATACAAGACATTGTAAAACTGCACCTTGGAGAACTCCAACTTCTATGCATATATAACTTCAGGATTTGTCAGTCAACCACATCACATCACAGACCACTCATTAATACAGGGATTACTGATGTGACAAGCCAGAAGTATTCATCAGACAGGCATAAGCCTGTAGTCTCCATGCCCAAGCCTTCACTGAATTATCCTGGAATGTGAGTTACTTGCTGTAATCACCAGGCACACGTTTAAGTCAAGAAAACACATTGTATTCGAGGCTGAGGTTGCTCTTGGCTGCAGTGGGTGAGAGTCACAGGTTAGTCTGAATTCACTCCCTGTGAAAAGGCACAGGACCTGGCCATGGCTTCGTGGCACAGTGCAGAGATGTGCTGACCAAAGCTCTTTTGCAGGCCAAAGAGAGCCACAGCATTAACATCATGCTTTAGAAATAATTTTTGTGTTGCTGGCATGCGACAGCACAGGGGGCCAGAGCCAACACACCACAGGACCTGGAACCGCTGCTGGCTCTGGGCAAGTCAGCTGACACCTCTGTCTGTGGTCTCCTGTCTCCCGAGGGAAGGACATGGACCTCCCGCAGGAAAAGAGAGATGGAAAAGAAAGATTAAAACTGCACCACAGCACCATTCCCAGGAACTGGGTTCCCTGTGTCTACAAGCTACATTCACCTGCAGGTGTCCTGTAGGAGGCAAGAGCAGCTTCAGACAAGAAAAATAAAGAGAGATTTTGAATAAGCAGTTGTTACCATATCACCTCCTCCCACCAGACCCCAGATGCCAAACCCCAGGCCAAAGGCAATGCCCAGCTGAGTAACGAGCCCCTGCAATGCCCATGAATATCATAAACACAACCAGCGACCTCCTTCCCTTCCTTTTCAGTATACACCGTCTTCAGTGTATTTTCATTTTAACAAGTGCCAAGTCCCTTCTCCTTTTTTAAGTAGCAAAAATTATTCCCCCGTCGTGCATGAATTATACTTACGTATTCATAAGTCCTGCAAAGTTTTTCAACACACTGTATCATTTAAACACATCCAGAAGCCACCTGTTTGTTATGCAATGCACATAGGAGCTGCATCATGAAATCCATTTATTCTCAGCTTTTTAAAATCCAGGAACAAGCCTTTACAATAAATAAAAGCATTAGCTGTCCTAAGCAGGAATCCATTTGCAGATTAAATTCGCCAAAGGTCAGCTTGTAGCTGTCACTGTTTCCCAAACCCCAGGTGTCTGCCATGTTCTGTACTTTGACATCTCCTGAAGAGCCAGGACACTTTCCACTCCAATGATTTTTGCTTCAATTAGAGAGGCTGAAGAGTTCCATGCTCAGGTTTCTGTGGGATCTAAACAGTGTGTGAAGAATAATTGAATCAAACTTCCAATTTTATGCTCAGTACAGAACTTCCTTCACAGCATTTATTTTAGCCTCCCATCCATGAGCAGTAAATCTTTTTTCCTAATTGCTGTTTTGGGTTAGAACAATACCCTCATC
This sequence comes from Edolisoma coerulescens, assembly GCA_013397115.1. Lineage (NCBI taxonomy): Eukaryota > Metazoa > Chordata > Aves > Passeriformes > Campephagidae > Edolisoma > Edolisoma coerulescens. The sequence goes on from VWZW01003851.1 coordinate 119,569, forward strand.
TCTTAACCATTAAATATAGGTAACAAAATTTCTTTTAAACTTGTAAGAATTACTTCTGTTGGTTAACTGATCGTTAGCTCAGTGCCCTCAGTGGGGCACCAGCTCGCTGGATGGTGCCGGAGATCAGCCCATGTGGAGAAGCCCTGGTGACAGCACATGCCCATGGCGCAGGGGACAGGGCTGGCAGTGAGCCCCAGGGTCCTGTGCTCTGCCTGCCACAGGTCTGTGAGCAGCACAGGGACCTGAAGCTGTGGGCAGACATTGCTGCCCCCCTCTCTGTCCCTTCCCGTGGGTGGAACATCCCCCTGTTCCAGGGTGGGACAGGGAACTGCTCCGTGGAAGCAGGACACCCTCTCACTCTGCAGCATCTCAGCTGTGCAGGCTTATCAAACTATGGACCAACACAGGTGGTGGCCACCTCCACCTGCACTAACCAGGTCTGAGATGCTTTAACTGAAAGCCCATATCTGCTAAGGAAGGGAAACCAGGGCTTTCCTGGCACCCCTCCACATCACACATCAGAGCCAGCACCTGGTCTTCGATCTGGGTGAAGGCCATGGCACACAATTAGTACTCTGAGAAGGAGAGCACTTAAAGCCCTTGTACAATTTCTCCCATCATGTCCAGTTCCCAATGTGCTCCAAGTCCTTCAGCTCACAGATTCCAGTAGAGACAGCACTTTAGCTTCACAAATCTGAAGAGCTAATTATGCAGCAAAAATTGGGTAATTATACTCCTATTCTCAACATATAATTGGTGTCAGCCACCTGGGCTGGTGGCTGGCTGGCCCATACTTAAGGGACAACCCCAAAGGCAAAAGGCTGTCTCAGGGCAGAGGCCCCTGTGCTGCACACCCCGCAGGAACCCAGAGCTTCTCACCGTCCCCAGAGCTGAACACATCCAGCACCACAGGCACGGCTTCCCTGGGATGGCCAGAGACACAGACACGAGGTCAGGGATCCTGTTCTCCAGAGGACCACAGACAACTGAGTCCTTCACAGCCAGTTTATAAATATCGTGCCAGTAGTAGAGCCGAGCACCCGGAGAGATTGATGCTCCTCTCTTCCAGCCTAGGAAGCCTGGGCAAGGCTCAGGAATGGCACCAGCTTGCACCAGCCAACAAAGACCATTCCCATCCAGCCATGCAGGGACACGCACGGGGGGTGAACCCTCTCTGGATGAACACTCTCATGGTCAAGGCCTCGTGCAGGACCATCCCCTGTACCTGCAGACAGTGTGCTGGGCTGCTGCATGGTCCCCAGGGAATGTCTACATCCCCCACCACATGTTAATATCCTCACTGAGCCCCTGTGCACCTTTTGCTGTGCTCTGGAGCCCTACCTTCATGTTCCTGCAGCACAGCAAGAGCTGACTGTGATTTCACTGCTCTAAGTCAATTTGTTTTTCACATTTTCTCCTGTAAGTCATGTAAGCAAGCTGGGGAAGCCATAACCCACATCTGTGATGAAGTCCCAATCATACAAACCTTAATCAGCATGACTTGAGGAAGGCCAATAATTTACCAGATTAAACCAAGATCAAGAAAATTGGGAAGCCAGGCTGCATGGAGAGGACAAGCTGCAGCCCTCTTCTTCCCAAATGATGGAGAACAAGAGTCAGGGCCTCGGGGCAGAAAAGGGAAGAATCAGTTCATTTAATGCAAACTAGGTGAAGACTTCTGCCTCCCAAAGGTCAGATGATAAATCGATCCACTTGGCCTTGACCCCTGCCGCTACAGGTGCTGGTACAAGTCGTGCATGATTAACTGGCAGTAACGAGCACTGCCACGCACCCAGCCTGGCTGGGGAACAGCTGCTCCCCAGGGCCTTCTCTCCTTCCTTCCCTCAGACCAACCAGCTTCTGCTGCTTTTTAGCAGCCCATTCTTCAGAGACAGTCTTTCCCTACTATGCATTTTATGCCAGGCTTTAGAAAAGCCCAGACATCTTCCTGTTCATCAGATCTCTCCTGTAATGCAGCAGCCGCCCAGCAACAATACAGTACCACTGTGCAACAGCAACACAAACATGGTGCTTCCTGGAAAAACTTGCTGTGAGTTATTGCTTATTCTACTCTACAGACCATCCAGCCATAACATACTTATTTGCTCTATATTATTACTAAATTACACTATTGCTAAATACACTGCAGAACACATACACTACCCCAAGAATGGAATGAGGCACAGAATATTTCAGGAGGGTCTGAGACATCACTGTCTTTTAAAGGATACAGTGTGAACAGTTTGTCACGTGTTCCTCACATCAGAGATATAATTAGCTTAAATACTTACACAGTAAATAGGATTTGCCACTTCTGAAGATTAAGGCCACATGCTACAGCACTGGAGTATCTGAACCAGTGTAGCACAGTCCACGCTAAGGAATACGTTTTCACTTGAGAACAGCTACTCTGAGCCACGCTGCAGGTGAGGCCTGTCCAAGTTGGTGTTTTGTCTGCTCCTCTGGGTTTGGGTTTTACCTGGAGTAACAAACTCCACCACAGGTGACAGTGGGAGGCCAAAACTGACAGGCATTGATTGGGTACCTGGGAGTGACACACATCGCAGGGCTCGAGTGCAGGTGTCCTGGGGAGCACTGGACACAGAACACACAGCCCAGGTACGGGCACCACGTCACACACACACCGGCTGCCCTGGAGGGCTCACAGGCTGCTGCAGCAAAATGTGATACGGGGGTTAAAGAGGATACAAGAGGACACTGGAACACTGTTCATGAGAGATCCATGAGAGGAAGTCTCAGGCTGAATTACTAAATCTGGTAAGCACAGAATGCAAAAATACAGGCAGTATTTTGTTTCTTGGATTTTCCTGTTGATTTATTTTTGGTTGGGGAAGAAAATCACTGTGTTAATTCGACTATTTCATATGGAAATACATCTCTCAAAATGCTTTTTGCTTAGGTTAGGTCACCCTGTGGGAGGGAGCATGTGAACTCAGACGTGCATTTGGGTGGAACAGACACAACGGCCTGCTGTCAGCTGGCTGCACACCTCAGCCTGCACAGGCCAGGCCCTCCCCTCGGCCGTCAGGGCTGGACAGGGCCGTGCGGGACCTGCCTTCCCCTCGGCGGCCCCTCTGTCGCTCCGCTGCTTTAAAAACGTCAGTCACCAGGACAAAGGCAAAAACCAATTCCACAGAGCAAAGATGACAATCACACACCACAGTAATAAAAAATAAAAATAAAAATACCTCCAAAAAACCCCAACAAAACCCAACAAAAACCAAACAAAAAAAACCAACCCTGTAACCTTTAAAACTATTAAACAATCAACAATTTTCAAACTGTTAACCCATCAGCTGATGGTCAGAAGAACCAACAAAAGAGAAACAGGGATCAGTCAGAGTACTGAAAAAGCAAACTTTGTCATGTAATGTATTTACACTGGACACTCAGATGCTTCCCCACATATCCTGGGATATTATGTGCGAGAATGATGATTTAGCATTTATTCTGTTAAATTAGCAATTAAGATGCAAAATTTCATATGGCCTCAAAGGTGGATTTTATTTGAAAGAATGTTCACCAGTGAAACACCAACACATCCAGGTCACTGTGAACTGTATTTCCTAAATGGCAATTACTTCACAGCCTTCAGTTAATTGAATATGTCCCACATCAAAAAGTAATGAAACCATGGTATAAGTTAAAATAGGGCTGCCCATGTCTTGCAACACAAACACAGTAAGTTTCAGAGCACTGGAAACCTGAGGCTGAGATTACTGCCTTATAAAAATCATTCTGCTTGTCCTCAGATGTCACCCAGCAGCAGCAGAGTGAAGCACACACTGATGCAGCCTGGCCAGCCTTGCAAAATGGAAAGCACAAAGGCTAATCAGTCAGAGTTAACTTTCCAAAGAAAAGGAAACTGTGTGTCTGGCAGAGCAGCACCCCTGACCTGCGCAGGGATTAGCTGAAGCTCCACCACTGTCAGAAGGACGGAGGGTGACCCAAAATCAGCCTGGTGGGAAGTGCAAAATGGGGTACAGCAAAATACAGCTGCTGCTGCAATGCTGAGAGCTGGGGAACCAAGAGAGCCTGTCTGGAGCGACCAGCTCACCAGCTGTTTCCACATTAACAGGAATTCATCAGGTTTTAGTGGTACTTCACAAAGCAGCAGCCAACACGAGCGAAGGGCCTGCCCCAATAACCGTGCTGCCCCCGCGGCGCCCTGGCAGAGGGCAATGCCCCGTGACAAACCACGTCTGGAGCCCAGCACAGCACTGGGGAGCCAGCCCGGCTCGTGCGCGCTTTGGTTAACCCAGGACGTGCTCTAAGCATGAAACTGTCCTGGTGTTTTCTGGGGAAAATAACAAGAAGTCATCACAAGGTGCTCTGATTCGCTCTGGTATCCGTGGGCAGAGGTCCGATGAGCACGGCCGCACTGCCACGAGTGACCGCGGTCCGGGCACGGAGGGGGCACGGAGGGGGCACGGGAGCCCCCCGGCCGCGGGCAGGCCTGGGGAGCGCTGGGGGCTGCGGCCCGGGCTGGAGGCCGGTGGGTGAGGCTGCACTGCTCTCCCCCCGCGGCCACACCTCCCGTCATGACATGGTACATTATACCAGATCGCCCCACAGAACAAAGCCCCCAAGAAGGGAACGTTTCAGCTTAAATGGAGTTTGTGTTGGAAGCTCCTAAGTATTGACAGAGGGTCAGGGAGTGTTACATTGCAACACTAACACTGTAACACCGTAACACCATAACGCTGTATCCTGTTCAACATTTCTTACCCGCACACGGTCCTAAATCCACTCAGCTACGACTCCTCCGTGACCCAGAGCCACAAACAGGGAGTGGCCAACGACAGCAACTGGGGCAGCTCCAGTGCTGCTGCCCCGGCTCTGCCCTGCCTGGCC
>VWZW01003851.1:135876-195241 GCA_013397115.1 Edolisoma coerulescens
CCCGCGCCCCCCGCGCCCCGCGTACCTTCCGCGTGGCAGCTGGCGGAGCGGAGCGCGCCGTGCGGCCGGAAGAGGTACGGGAGGTACCGCGAGAAGCATTTCATCTTCCGCGCCGGACCGAGCTAAGACACCGACCGGTACCGGCGGGGAGAGCGGCACCCCCGGCCCGCGCGGAGCGGCGGGGGCTGCCGGGCGGGGNGCCGCCGTCGGGGCCGCGCAGGGCGCACCGCACCGGGAGCGCGTCCCGGCGCCAGCAGGGCCGGAGGGACGGACGCGTGTCCCGAAACTGCCGCACGCCCGGAGCCGAGCGAGCCAGCCCCGCACCGCGCCAGCCTCGAGGAGATTTTGCCTCTTACCCTCGCGCTAATCCGTTTTCTACAGTAGACTGCTAATAATCAATATATCAGAATAAGGCAAGATCTCTAAAACTTGTTTCTTTTTGGCAGTACTCAAATGTAGTTCAAAGCACTGTGATATGACAATGGCAGTCAGCAACATCATGTACTTCACATTTAACACTGAAACCAGTGTTCGAGCAGCTGAAAGATGTCCCAGGCCTCCCATCTATGCACAAGGGATCTCATTCATCCACACAGTTGCTTTAGTTAAAGGATCCATTACACCCCTGGTTTTACTGGGACAAGTACCACGGACTGTGACACCATTCTCCAAGTTAAATGAAGCAACAAACAAGGAAAGAACAAAGTGAGGTGGTTTATGTAGGTCTGTTTGTGCGGCTTGTGTGTGGATAAGAGCACAAAATTATCACAAAATTAATGCAGAATTATTGTTGGCAACATTTGAAGTATCATTTGAAAGCCAGAATGACAGTCCATTCTGCTAAAGGAAGTAGGCTCTACTACATTCAAAGATGCAGAGCATTGTAATAATAGTAACATCTCTTTTCACCTGACCATACACGACTGCATGCTTCCTAGACACTAAAGAAACCACATTGTGCAAGTTCAGGATGCTTGGATGTTGCCAAGAGTTCTGAAGGTCAAAAATGTCTCATAAAGACTAGCATAATAGTAGCAAGTTGTGAATAAACTTCTTATGAAGGTGAGGCATCTGTAATACTCGGTTTATGACTTAATTCATGTGTATGTACATACATTAGGACCTGTACACGTGCATTCACATACCAATGCAAACCAGCACAAGAACCAAAGCCCATCCCACATGTAACACTCTCGTGAGCTTCCTCCTCAGTCATGGTCACGCTGTTTGTGCCTGTTCAGATTGAATGCACCAATGGTATCACCTTTTCATTACTAGTTTTACTGAATACAGCTTTTAAGTATTATCCATCAGCCTTTACTGTTCTGTGAGCCCAGATTACCCCAAGAAAAAATCACGGGAGTCCTTTCCTGCCATCATGCCTCTGGATTCATCCACTACGTCTCCAATGGTAAAAAAAAATAAGCTTATAGCCCTCAGCTGATAACTGGTTACCTTAAGAAAAGATAGAGAGCAAGAGAGGCAATGTAACATTTCATTAATTCTAAAGTAGCAAACAAGTACTCCTGACCAGTTACAATGATCCGCAGATTCTACAGTGAAAGCTCAAAACACTGGTAAATAATTTTGAAAAAACAAAACAAAATAAAACCAAAAACCAACAAAAAACCTCAGTAAAAAAATATTTTGAGTTTAATTACTATAGTGGTGTTTTTCTCTAGAGATTTAATAAATTGTTAAGATATTCTTCTGAGTGTTGTGCCCCGCTGTAGTTTCTAGAGATTACAGACTGAAACCCTCTTCTGCAAAAGCAGCGTAACAGAACTGCCACTGAAGCAGGACAGGTGACAGTGCTCCAGGCATTCCTAGAGCTGCATTCCCACCAGGAGAAGTCAGAGCTCTGCTGTCAGACGCCTGGGCCAACTCAGTCCTCTTAGTCTCATAAGACCGTGCCTTTAAAGAAGTCATCACACTTCATGGACCACAACAAAATAGAAGAAATGTGTCTAATAGCCCATCTCAGTTCCAGAATTGATTCTGGTAAGGGTTACAGTGGGAGAAGCTGTCTCATAATTCCCTGAAAAACTCTGTAAATAACAGCTGAAAACCCAAAGAAAATCTATTTCAAAGGCTATTGATATGATTAAGCTAAAATGCCTTCAAATGAATTCTTGGATCAATAGCTGATTTAAGAGACCCATCTCTTTCAGATGCACAAGAACATAACAAGGGCAGAAACCAAGGAGCACAGCTTAGCTCTGTACCAGCAGCTCCCAACAGCACACAAATGACCTCCCTGCGCACCAGCTAGGCAAGGTGTGTGTGACAAGTTATTTTTGGTCACAGCAACAAAAGGAAAAATAAACTTACCTTCTGTCACCCCAGTATCTATAGTTCCTTTTACTTGACTGAAGCACCACAGCACATCCTGCATGAGGCTTCCAAATCCTGCCAGGAAAATACATTCAGAAAGAAGATACAATCACATTGGTACATAGCTTGTCCTTTTGTAAATGAACATACACGTCCACGCATGCACATCCAATGTGAAATCTCTGCATGAAGATAAATATCTGCTCACCTGGTGTCATACTTCCATGCAAAGTGCCAAGCTAACACTGCAAAGCTGAGAGCATCGTGCCTGCGTTATGAATCACCCGTCTGTTCTCTCTGTGCCATGGCAGGGCTGTTGGGAAGTGGAGCCATCGGAGTCAGTCCCCTCCACATCACTGGCAGCAGCACAGCAGTCAGGAGACCCTGTAGTCATGGTCTTTGTCACAGCCTCTCTCCATCTGAATACTAATGCTCCCAGTCGTTTCCCGCACTGTTAAAGACGGAGTGAAATAGGAGAAAAGAACTACTCCTACTACCACAAGAAATTTTTTCCCATTTGTGGTCAGTGTAGTTGTGAACTGCTTGGCAGTGAACCCAAGCAGCATGGAGCTGCTTTACAACACATTATAACACTTTCATCAAAATCTGCCTGCAATCACAAGTGCCTTATGGCTGCTTTAAAGATTACTACAGACATTTCTATTGCAAGGCATGTTATTAAGCTGTAGTGCTTTCAACTGTGTTTGCTGCTGCAGCAATAGTCTGTTAAGACTCTCTGAGAGAAATTAGGATTTCATCTACCACTGCTCCTTGTTTTCTTGACAGGTCAGCAAAATTTCCCTTTCTGTAACACAGTTTTCACTGTTCCACAAAAAATCCATTGCCTCAAAGGAGAACTTGCTTCCTTTCATCCTAGCACACATTTTATCTCAAAGCATTTCTGGGCATGAAGAAAGCAGGAAAATGGAGCCATGAGAACAGTAAATGTCATCTCACCTGTTTTACACACAGGTGAAATGTGTAACAGAAAATGTGGACATTTCACAGTCGGCTGATGTGATACTGGCTCAGTCTGGGGTCGTGCCATGGAGACTCAGACTTGTTACTTCTCTACAAAAGAAAAGGAAAACATGAGGCTGGGAGATAATGTCCAGTAGGGGATATGACCAAGCTAAATGGACTATGCTGTAGCCTAACTGAATGTGAGATTTCTATCTGATTTTATTTAGGTTTTTGTATATTAATACAGGTATATATCAAAATTAATATAATCATCTGGAATACATAATAGGTACAAAGTCAATAGTGAGCTTTATTGGATTATTCAAGCCAAATACAAGGGGAAGATGGAGCTTTAAGGATATGATAGGGGGAGGGTGAGGATTAAATGCTGCATCCAGGCAATGGGGAGATGGCCATTTTCCAGAGGCTCTGTGGTGCTTCTTGCAGCTTGGGCAGAAGCTTTGATAAGAGTGGCAGTAAGTCTAACATCTGGGCAGTTTGCAGGGTTGTCTCAGATCTTCACTGTTATAAACATTGCTGTCCAATATATTTTTTGCCCAACAGTCTCTGACAGGATTTGTTCCTCACCACTCGCCACTGTGGTTCTCACACTGACACCAGGGGTGGTTTATTCCTGCTTTGCAGTGGAAGTGCTGACAGCAGCAGACAGGGTTTCTTAGCCCTTGGTACCCCCAGACTTCCAGAGCATGAACACTGCACTGTTACAGACACCGGGCTGGGAAAAAGCCTGTAGTAACTGAGCCCGCCTTTCATATGTTGGAGATGGGTGATTTAAAGAAAGTTGTTGTGGTTTTTAAGGTTTATTGCTAACTTAATTTCTGGAATTTTTCTCTGGGCCGTGTAGACCTCACCTGTAATTTTTGGAGTTCTTTCTCTTAGCACACCAGTTCTTGCTTTCAGGATGGAAGTTCACTAATGAAGTACATGTCTTATGATATTGATGTATAGGAAAATCTTGCCTGCAAGCTTGGTCTCTCTCACCAGCATGCAAACTAAAAGCCTTTTCATTCTAAGAATTTGAAGAACTCTTTTAAAAATCAAATATGCCTGGGGAAAGGCTGCACATGGATATTGATTAGTTTTATCTGTACTGCATCCAGTCTTGGGACTGAACAAGTCCAAATGCTGTGGGAGAGCATCTGTTTGAGGTGCCCACGACAGGCCTGGAATGCTGATGGGAGTGGATGATGTGCACAGGGATCCTGTCCCAGTGGGAGAGATTATGATACATACTAGTGAAAAGGAGTAGGAGGAATACTTTTACATCCCAGCCACCTATTGACACCTTGTGTGACCATGAACCAGTGTTAACTAATGAGCTCCACTTCATTGCAATGAAAACACACACAGAGCAGTTGTTAGTCACTGTTAACAACCCAGCTTGCTGGAGGAGAGCTGTCACACACTCACTGTTGATTTGTGTGCACAAAGCTATGCATAAAGCATTTGTTTCAGTAGAAACTTACTTAAAATTTAACTTCATTTCCATATTATGATTTTCCCCCTAGTTGTTTTTTGCAATGTAAGTATTATGGAAAGGGTTTTTTTAAAAATCAAAACAATGACGATTAGGTGGTGTTCACTGTGGCAAAAGAAGGAAAACACGTTAAGTGAAGTGAGGTGGATTTCCTTTTATCTATCCATGTCAGAAAAGAGACTCTCCTTATTCCAGGTGTAAGTAGAGCTGGAGGAAGGGAATGTGTGAAGTATAACTCAGTGTGAAAGGAAGGCTGCAGTGAAGGGAAACCCCTTGGTACAGGAGGGAATGTGGAGAGCCTCCTCTGACCATATGTGATAGAGACTGGGACAAGGACTCTGCATTGCCAGTGGATTCACTTACCAGGAGCAGTATTGGAGAAGGAATATGGAGCTGCAGTTAATGCTACCATTAATATACAAAAGCTTTTATCCATCAGTCTCTCTGTAGAGCATGTCTTCCCTCTGGAGTCAATTTAGATTCTGAAATCCTGTTCTGCCTTAAATTCCAGTGACCCCTAGCTGAGGAATCCCAGTTTCATCCTGCAGCCAGGAAAAGATTCCTCAGTGTGTTCTCCGAACTGGAGCTGAGACTCTACAGAAATCTTGCTGGGATTGGTGTGTTTAAAAATGCAGGCTCTGGGACACTGTGGTTTGCATTATGAAAAGGATGTCCAAGGTATTTTCAGAAGCAGCCACCTCACAGCATCTATCAGAGCGGGTGCAGGTGCCATCATCTGTGCTGCATCAGGGGCAGGGGAAACTCTGAGTGGGAGAAGGCACCAGGGACAGAGTTACCCATCCAGAAAAAACTTGATCCCTGATCATGGGAGAGCCCGTGCTACAGGAGGGGAGCCCTGGGTGGTCCACACCTCTGCACAGGCTGCAGTGAGTTTTAACCTTGATTAAATATGTATATCAATACCTACACTTTGGGACTGGCAGCCACCTGCAAAGCATACAAGACCATTCTAATTCAGTAGGAGCTGTGGGAAGTGTGTGAAGGTGAGCCCACAGGAGATGCCAGCAATGGGTATTGAAATCTAACACACTGCAAGCATACCATAATGTTAAAAGTTCCCTGGAAGATTACAGCTGAGTTATGGCTGCTCAGTATAATTTCACTTCTTTTAAGAGTTAAGGTTCCAGAAAATACATAGAATAAGTTTAGCAAAACTTCTCTGTTTTTGTAAGCCATTGATAAAAATTAGTTTGATACTTGAACCAGAAGTATAGGTAGCTGCATAGTTAAAATTGTAAAAGTGACTAAAACTTTTTAAAATTATTTTTTAATTCAGTGGCAGCCATTAGGGTCTTTGCCCCCTCTGACCTTTGCAGACCCCAGGGGTTTGCCTGGCATGCCCAGGCCAGGGGAGAGGTGGGGTTCACGTGCTGGTGGCGTGTGTGGGTTGGCGGCAGGTGCCTCTTGGAGGAGAGGGATCAGCCGTGCCTCCTCTCCATTAGAAGGCACCAGAGATCCACCAGGGCACTCCCACGTCTCGAGCCAGGAAAGCTGGAGGTGGCTGTTGCACATGACGGGTGACTTAGAGAGCCCACTTCACTTCCCTGAGTTTCTTTTTCCAGTATGGGTGAAAAAATTCCCCTATTTGGGACATGCCTCCTGTTTCTGAGCTGACACAGTAGAAAAGCTCCATTTCTTGAGAAAACTGGGGGAAATGTTCTACCGATTTTTTTTTTTTCTAAGTGTGCCCTCTTTCAGTTGCAGACCAAAGCCCCAGCTGTAGGACACGAGGGTCTCTGTTTCCCACAGAAAATTAATCCCTCTGCTGCACCAAGCAGAGCGGGGTCTTCCCTTTGCCCAGTGGGGAGCAGAGTTGGCTGTTTCACAGGAGCTGTTGCAGAAGGGCTGCCTTCTGCCCTCTCATTTGCTGTTTCTTTGGCCTACTCAGTAATTAGGCTTTAATATTTTGTTTCTGCCAACATACAGAGATCCTGAAACTCTCCAGATGACCCAGAGAACAACTCTGGACTACTCCTTTTGTAACATTTCCACTACTGATTCCACTAATTTTACTGGGTTTGTCCTGGATTCTAGTTTTTGTTGGAAATAAAATCTGAGGAATAATGTTTAGAAAAGAATTCTAATTACTTAAGGTAAAAATTTTCAAACTTCATCTAAATCACTCATGTGAAAGGTCAAATAGAAAGGATTCTCAATCCAGCAAATTTTAGTCTATTCAGGAAAAGCTGCTTTGGACATGGAGAAGACCACAGGTGGATCCTCTGAAAGGTAAAGTTTGACCTTGGGCTGAGAAGGAAGTCTTGGGCAGCCCCTGATGCTGGAGCTGTAGATAAATCACTGACCGTTCCCTGCAGCGTGAACACCTTATCCTACCCACCACAGATGGTTTACCTGAAACCACTTTGTTACTTGACTTCTGTGTGGTAACTGCTGGATCCCCATCCTTGCTGTAGGGCTGAGCAGGTTGTCTCCCAGGACAGGAGCTGGTGTCCCGACACAGAGCTCACCTGCCCCCGGAGCCCTGCTATGTGTCGTCACCTCAGAGCTCGGTGTTGAGGACAGATGTCCCCTGGCCCAGCCCAGCTCTGCAGGAATCCAGCCTCTTTCTCCCTCTGCAGTCCATGGGTCTGTATTTCAGACAATCTGAATTGGTTTAGATAGTTTTAGGGGAGCCCCAGCTGTGTTTCAGCTCATTGGTTCTTCTCCAAGTAATACATGAATATGGCTAAAATTGGGTAATTGCTCTAAATTCGGTCTGCCCTGGGGCAAGGACTGCTCTCCCTTAGAGCCCTGCTCCGGGCACTCAGGAATGAGAGGAGAAAAGCCAGTGTCCGAAGAGTATGGACAATGGGGTGGGCAATGGGGTGGGCAATGTGGTGCCTCTCTTCTTATGGGATCCTTTCAGTGGGAATGCGAACGGGCAGGGGAGGCAGCGTGACCCCGGCACCCGGCCCTACCAAGATCAGAGTGACCGAGGCTGGGCTCTGACGGGACCCCCTCTGTGACCTGTCCCCGAGGCGGGGGTGTGTGCCCCCGGGCACGGAAAGCGGAGCCTGTATCCCCCTTTCAAAAACAACAGAAGTCACGGCACGAGGCTTGTAGAAGAGAAAGGATAACCCCGCAGCGAGGGGCGGCAGAGCGGTTCGGGCGGTGGGGTCATCAGAGGGACTGTCGTTCCTCGCCGCAGGGCGGGGACAGGGACACGGACAGGGACACGGGCACGGACACGGACACAGCCACCCTCCTGACGGCGCGGCGGCCCCACGCGAGTGTCGCTCGCGGTGCCGCAGGCTCCTCCCGCCGCCAACGGGGGCCGGCCGGGACCCTGCGGGGCTCGGGCGGGGCTGCTCCGGTTCCTCGGCTCCTCCGCTCCCGGCTCCGCTCCTCCCGCAGGCTGGTGCCTCCGCTCCCGCTCCGCTCCCCCCAGGTAGGCGCCTCCCCGGTTACGCTCCCCGGACCGGGCTCTGATCCGCTGTGCCCGTGGCGGGGCTGGGCCGGGGGCGAGGGGGGGAGGTCGCTCACTGCTGGCTCGGGACGTGCGGGGTTCGCCGGCGGCAGCTCCCCGCTGCCCGCAGCGTGTTTGGGCTGGGGGGCGCGCTGCCGGGGGCCTGGCTGCGGCCAGGAGAACCGCAGGAAACACCCATAGCTCCGTAGGAGACGCCCGGTGCACTGATGGAGAAACTCAGGGCACTTGCTCTCGTCCTTCCCGAACGCCGCTGTGGCTGCGGGGGAGTTCAGGATCATCGTTGGTTGCTCTGGGACCAAAGCCCAGGGCGATGTCCCTCCGGGCTGTGCCACCGCCCAGTCCCAGCTCCTCGGCGGAGCCACAGCTTCCCCCCGAGCAGTGCTCGGGCAGTGCAGAGGCGGTGAGAGAAATTGTCTGTGAGCCCTTGGAGGCAGCCGTCCCCTTCCCGGGTTTCGGCAGCGCCCATCAGGACTCTCAAGGTGCGGCTGCTGCCCATCCTTCGGGTGGACCTCCAGCCCTTCCCTCCGTCCCCTGCGCTCCCGTCCCCCTCAGAGCACATCCTGCTCGCGGTGCGAGTGCAAACCACGCGGGTGGCTGCATTCCTCTGTTTTGCTTTGGGTTTACGTTCATCTCTTGGGACCAAGGCGCGCTCGGCCATGTGCAGGTGTGCTGAGGCTCCGGGGCTGGGAGCCGGGACTGCCCGGCAGCTGCCTTCCCGCCCGTAAAATTCCCGCTGGGACTGAGGAGGCCCCGGGAGCGCTGCGGAGCGGAGCCGCTGCCACGGCGCTGCTGGAACGAGGGTCCGACGGAGCACGCTAGCGTGGAAGCACTGGTAGACTTGGCCCGAGGAAAAGCAATGATTTTAATAATTTTGTGACTTTGCAGCGTGAAACAGTGAAAGATTTATCATTACCATACCCCGGCTACACTTTGCAAAGGTGCAAATCCTTGTAATTATAACTCAGGCTAGCTTAACTTCAAGGACTATCTGCACTCCTTCCTCAGAGCTTGTATGTATTGACGTATTTTCAAAAACGAATTCGGCTCCAAACTGCTGTGCAAGGAAGTTTCCTTGGGAACCTGTCATGTGGGTACCTGATTTATGGCTGCTGCATCTGAAAGTCTGTTTTTCCTCTGAAGAGTAAGTTTTGGGGCTCAAAAAGAAGTGCTGCTGTGGCTTTGTTTGAGACTGAAGGCTCAATCTGTTCCTTTCAGAAGCACTGATGGGAATCGTAAACATTTGCTGCTTCGTTTGTTTTATTGCTGGATCTTGTTTCAGTTCTGAGATGGGAAATTAAGATTTTATTATGGTGAGCTGGAGAGAAGGAGCTGGGTGTGCTGGTGGAGTAACTCATAGTATCCCATGACAGGCCAAGTTGCAAATAATTCTCTTTTTTACAACATCTTTCTTATGATTTCTCCCTCTTCTGCTTCAGTAACAGAATTTTGTTAATTTAAAGTAAAAAAGTGAAGTTAGTTACTAGGCATTTCCAGAGTGTAGATCTGAGAAAATGTTCAGTGAACATATGGATGCCCTGGAGAATGCTCTGGGCTGGACCCAGTCCAGATCTTGCTGCACTGTTACTCCCTCATTTTGTTCTTTTAGGGCTTTGTACTTCCAAAGAATAAACTTGTATGTCACAGGGATGTCAGTATCAAAAACAAGCACATAAAGGTGCATTGCATGTGAATGCTTAAAAAATATAGTGGCTGCTGTACCCTACAGAGAGTGTTCAGGCTCTCTCAAGTGTCACTAAACTCTACAGAGTTCGACTCTTCAGTATTCCCATACATGTCGGGGAAGATTGGAAAATTCCTGTGCTCCCTGCTAATGAACAGACCTATCCCTTTGCAGTGGGAGAGGAGAGCCAGTCACTGCAGCCAGCACCAAGCCAGAAATCAGGTTGGCTGTTTTCTTCGTAGTTCATATCCAAAAAAAAAATCTGAAGAATCTGAGTGGAAACCTTGATTTTACATGGAATCTTTTCATTTAAAATACCAGAATGGTATGATTTTGTCCCAAATGAAAGACTTGTGTAACTGCTTAAATCAAAAGTTTGACGCTGTGAATTTCTTCTTCCATAGCTTTTACCGTTCCACATGACCTCAGTAGTCAAAAGTGCCTTTTGGTTTTATCTAGCCAAGCCAGTATGTCCATTTATTTTGGATACTGAGCTCACTACAATTAGTCACCCCTGAAGCTACAAAATACGTGCTGGATAATACAGCAAACATGAGCCAGATCCTTGGATCTTTGGGTCTGCTGGTCTGTTTCTACCCTTCCTGTAGTGGGCAGCAGTCCTGATCTGAGTTACAAGGCTGTGGTGTTACTGGTTTCTCTAGTAAGCTCCATTACAATGTGCTTTTCCCTGACAGTCTGTCTTGCCCCCAGAGCAGTGAATCTCCAGTGAGACATTTGCAAGCTGTAAATGTTTCTTCATCCTGATTGATGATGAATTTTTGCTTCCTGCCTTCTCCAGGAAGCATCAGCAGGACATTGCCAAGGTCTGGCAGGACTGACCCACAGCAGCACTGTACCAGAGGCTTCGAGTGTGGGAGCAGAACCCAGAGGAGCGGGAAGTGCTGAGCCTGGGCTGAGCACACCATGGGGGCAACCACCTCCAGCAAGTCACCACCCTTTGATGGGAATGAGGACGGTAAGAGCTTTTCCTGGTTGTTGTCTGGGACTGCAGAGTTCTCCAGTGCAGACTGACTGGGAGGGTCCCAGCCAGCGCCCGTCCTGAGGCCGCAAACGCCTGGGCGTCCCAGGTCAGCAGAGGGGTGTGGAGGTCAGCAGTAGCAGCAGTAGTGTGCCCATGGTCCCTACAGAGCTGTGGTCTGGTCTTGGGGTCCTTTTGCCTCCCCTCCCAGCAGCTGGCTCTGAAAGCAGGATTGTCAGCAGAGGTTTGGTGTTGAGGTGTCCCTGGGAGGCACCTCGAAGGCAGGGACAAAATGCTGCTGCTCTGGAGGCAGGAGAGGTTTGTTCTGGAGGTCCCAGTGCAGGGAGGACTGGTAGGAAGCATGGTGGGAAGGTGGCTGGAGCAATGCATGTTCCTGTGGGTGCTCCTGGTGGCTGCCCGGCTGGGCAGGGCTGCCTGCAGGCGCCGGGAGGCCAAGCCTGCAGGCTGGATTGGCTGGAAAAGGAGAGCTGGAAAAGTACTGCTGGGAGCAGTACTGGAGGCCAGGGTCCCTGTGCTGCCAAGATTACAGAGACAGTCATTGAAAGATTGCTCCATAAATGTATTTGCTGTTGCATGAGTCAGCTCGCTGACTGCCATATGGGCTTTGCCTAGGTACAACAACAATATGTGTATGCAGATAAATACAAATACACAGTAATAAACCTACAATATGTGAGGAGCTGGATACCCCATCAACCACTGTCCCAACGTGCCGTGATGTGCCACTGCCAGTCTGCAGCTGCTCAGCTAAACCAGCTTCAGTTTCCAAATTATTAATGCAACTGCTTGCAGTTTTTCTTTGTTTTTCATATTTTTCCCCAGTTTCTATAGTGCAAAAGAAATCTGTGCTGTGAGGTTTTCCTGGAGATTTTATTCCTGTTGCATCTAAATGCTCAGTATTGGCATCTCTTATAAACAGCCAGTTCTGCTTGCTCAGGATAATGAGCAGTTCTGTTCCTGACCACCTTCCTCAGGGTGATGTGCCCTGGTCACGGGATTTTCCTGGGAGTGGCTGGTCTCTGCTGGGTCTCTCTCTGGGTTCAGTGTTCATACAGCGTCAGCTTCTGTGACTGAGAAACACAGTGCCAGAAAAGGCCCTGTCCTGACCATGTCGGGTGGTTCACTGTCAGTTTGTTAGGTTTCAGTGGGCTCAGGGCCACCCTTGCATGCCGACACAGCATGCAGACTAGTGCAGTTCCGTTTCCATGGCCCTGCACAAATTTAAAAAGTGGTACCGCATTTTTTCTCTAATTAGCCATGTTTTAATATACGGAAGGGAGAGAAACCCAGCTGAAACAGAGATGTCCCCTAGGGAATTTTCCATTATCTTGCAACTTGGTGACCAGAGGCTATATCACCTTAGATGTCACAATCTTGTCCTCATTCTGATTTCAATTAAAATTGTAATTAATTAAGAGCTTCTGGGTACAGTAGGAAACAACACACTGCTCCATGGCACGGGCAGGTCCCTCCCCCAGGCTGCAGGTGGTGGGCACCGGTCCCATCTCTGCAGCTGTGCCACAGGGAGACTTTTCCTTTGGGACCTGTGAGGGTCAGTGGAACAGCACAAGTGGTGTAGGTGCTCCAGTGCCAGTCCTAACAATTCTTGCATATGTTGCCAAATTGCTGTTGGTATAATTTCACTATTTTCTGTGGCACCATGATTTCTGTTTGAACGTCTTCAAGGGTTCTGTTTACCTTCAGCTGAAGTGGGGTGACAGGATTATTTTTCTCTCAGCATTCCCTCTGAGCAGACAGTTGTGGATAATAAGCAAGCGAAATGAAAAGAAAATGTAATAACCGGACAGAAGGTTCAAGGCTACAAGGTGATCTGATTCCCAGTGTAGTCAAGATGAGACCATACAAGAAGCCAGATTTTGTTTGTGCTGCTCCTGGGCAGAAGGGTGTGGGAAGTGTCCTGGGGGATGGCAGCCAGATGTTCCCCCAGCTGGCCGAGTTTGCTGCAAGATAGAGCAGAAATAGGCAGTAGGTGAGGACAGTGGCGGGTTGAGAAGGACGCACTCCATTCTGTGGGCCTTTGCCGGTGTCCTCTGCAGCCCACCAGCAGCTGTTCTGGGTTTAAATCACCCTTGGACCAAGCAGAGCATCATTGTTCCTCTGCCTGGGTCTGTGTCACATCCCGCTCCCCGGTGGGGAGGGACTGGCATGGTTGTACCCAGTCATGTGGCAGTACTTGTTTTCCTGAAGCTGCAGAGCAGAGGAGGAGAGAGGCTGGGAGGGAATATAATGAAAATTGGGGAAATAGTGAGAAAAGGAAGATGAGTTGTAACAGACCATGTGGTGCTGTGCTGGGGCAGGCAACAGGGACGGAGGAACCTGAGCCCTCAAAGCGTTGACTTTCTCTGACAGATGAGCCTGGGGACTTCAGTGACGTTGACTGGTCTTTGCTAAGGATGTGTTTTGTGGCTGGTTAGGGTCTGTATTTTTTAATCTAAATATTGTTCCTTAAACCTTGGTTTAGAAATATGACCCCTGCTTACAAAACAGCATTTCATGATTATACACCAGTTGCTTCTTTATGGCAATTGTATTATCTTTCTTTGCATCTCTTAAACACAGTTTGTCTGAGCTGGCAGAGCATGTAAATTTTGTCCCTGAAGGGCAAAAGCTTTGGCTTTTTCTTTAATCAGGCAGGGAAATGAGGCTTGTCTGTAGATGTGGATTCAGAATGAACAGCACATGTTTAGTTCCTGATTCAGACACCACAAATTTCAATGTTCTTTGGGAGCAAGACTCTGGATTAGCTCCCTGTGAAAGCTGGGGCTAGTAGGAAAGCTAAACCAGAGAGGAGTTCACATGTGCTTGTACCCAGTTTGAGAGCCTTTAATAAAGTATGCAGCTTAGCTTTCTTACACCCAGCTCAGTATTAAACAAGAAGGCAGAGAGTGTGCACATGCTCATGAAAGCATTCCTGTAAAGGACAATAGGGATAAAGGGTGGGAACATACAAAATGTGGCTGCTGGCTTAACTCCTCTGGATTTGCAGCTGTTCCAGATGTTATTGCCCAGCTGTTAATGCTGTGGTCTGCCCTGCTGTGCAGAGCTCTGTGCGGGGTCCCCGTGCCAGGGAGCAGAGATGCCCCTCTCCCCGCAGTTGTGGCTGTGTGTTGTGGCACAGGGCCACTGCAGCTGACCTCTCCCCGAAGCGGGCACCACTCTCATCGTTCCTTG
This sequence comes from Edolisoma coerulescens, assembly GCA_013397115.1. Classification (NCBI taxonomy): domain Eukaryota; kingdom Metazoa; phylum Chordata; class Aves; order Passeriformes; family Campephagidae; genus Edolisoma; species Edolisoma coerulescens. The sequence goes on from VWZW01003851.1 coordinate 149,993, forward strand.
CAGGTGATAAGCATCTTCACTCTCCCTTTTAATTCTGCAGGTATCCACCACCCTTCTCCCAGATGGTCTCACTGGTAAACAGATCCATTTAAACTCAGTCATCATCAGCTTCTATTTACTTTGATATTTACAGCTGTTCCAGGTTTCAGAAGGGGCATCTGTGCCTAAAAGCTTGCGTTCCTTCCAAGTGCTGTATCTGGTCACTGCAAACTTTGCTATGGTTAGGCTGTGCCATCATACCTGAAAAGGTAATGGCAATATCTTCATGTGATACAAGGGTTTTATGGACTCAGCTTTGAATTTGGTCTCAGCAGGAGCAAGATGAGGCTAATATCTCTAACAGACAGTGCAGGAGGGCAGAGTGAGAATGTTCACTTGGTGGTTTCCTGCCTGATCTGCCATTGACAGAGACTGACCTAAGGAACTTGCCTTTGTGGCTGAACTGTAGAGAAAAAAATCCCTGTCAAACACCAAGTTTAAACAACACCCAAATCTTCAAAAGGAACAGAACATTTCCAGGGCATCCATCATTTTTCTCAGCTCATACGGAGAAAAAGTAGAAATAACATTAATAGCATCAAATGTCTGCTCAACCATTTAATATTGAAATGTTTGCTCTTTCTTGCAGTTACCTTCGACCATTTTGAGATTTTGCGAGCTATTGGGAAGGGCAGCTTTGGAAAAGTGAGTGTTTTGGGAACTAATCACCGAGTGGACAGCTGGAGACGTAACTGAGTGGAAATGGATGAGTTGGAGGCTCACATGAGAGTACAGAATCAAAGTCCATGCACTATCAGTGACCCTTGACCTGAGCTTCAATTCCTGGTAATCAGGAAGAAAGCAGAGCCCGATTCCTTATCCATTCTGTAGCCACAAATCATATTACATGAGATTAAAATGAGAAACTGATCAATCAAATGATCTGAATTTCATTAGATTTCTGAATAAGCATTTTCTATTATTTCTCAGCAAATCAACACTGAACATCAAGATGCATTTTTGAAAAAGAACTGCAGTCAACATGAAATCCTGGCAGGTTTTTTAAACACATTATTTAATGTGTTAAGTGTTTCTCTGTGAGGCACAGTGTTTGTTATTAAGCATCAGGTTCATCCCAAACTCCTGAACTATTGTGTATGCAAAGCCTGTTTTGTGCTGAGCTCTCACAGGTTCTGAGGCTTTCCTTGAAGTCATGTTTCTTTCTAGATTTGGTGACATATAAGAAAGGTTAAAATTCAAAGCCCAGTACCCCTTAAACAAAGCCCAAGATTAACTGTGAACTGAGCAACACTTCTCAGGAAAGTGAGGATCAGGTGCTGGTCCCAGTGTTTGACCTGTGCTTCTGTGGTGGAGGGGGCTCTTCCCAGCAGTAACTAGTGTGGGAGGGATGGGCATGATGGTTAGTGAGTGGCATTAAATAAAACGTTGACTTCTCTGTGATTCCCTGTCTCCTATGTTGCGATGATAAATTCCTTCCTCTCATCTTCCCCCAGAAATTTCTCTTTGGGTGAAACTCCCAATAGATTCCCAGGCAGTGTCCAATGTTGCAGCATCGGTGGGTGGAGTTGTGCCTTGGCAGTGTGGGCACTGCCAAAGCTGCTGGAAAACACTCATGTCATTGGATTTTACCTGCCCAAATTTGCTGACAAATCATCTCTGATTTGTCCCCTGATTTGCTCTCTTAGGTCTGTGTGGTGCAAAAGACTGACACCAAGAAGATGTACGCCATGAAATACATGAACAAACAGAGGTGTGTGGAGCGTAATGAAGTGAGAAACGTTTTCAAGGAGCTGCAGATTATGCAGGGCCTGGAACACCCTTTCTTGGTTAATTTATGGTAAGAGGTGGCTCCTTGGCTCCCTGGTTGAGTCAGTGCAGTCAGTTACAGACACCTTTGAGACCAGATCCTCTTCATCTGCTTCAAGCCTGTCTTGGAAGCAGCTGGTGTGTTCCACTGAGTGGGGCTCTTGTTTCAGGGGAATCCTGTTTAGTTAAACAAGCAGTTATCTCCCTTGTCCCCCGAGACAGCACAGGAGAGTTTATTCGTGTGTTCCTTTGCAGTGTCCCCCCAGGCAGGTATTGGCTATCACCATAACCCTACCTGTATTTAAAGGTGCTCTTTGCAACCAGCAGCAACTTCTGGCAGCATGGGGTTGATGGCCAGGCAGGGCTCTTTGCTGGGTGTCCCTTGACATTGCTTTCTTCTTAATTTTATTAGGACACCAGTAACATTCCAAGTGATGTGAGCTCATACGTCAGCCCCTCTCAGAGAGACACAGTCCATCAAATGAGGTCACTTACAGAGGACCAGCAGAGAGCAGCTGCACCCCTGTTGTGCTGAGCACATGGGTTCACGGACAGACTGCTGCCGTGCGAGAGACCCGACAGAGAGACCTCCAGTGCTGGGGGTCTGGGCAGGGCTGTGCTGGGCCAGGGCTCCTCCGCGCTGCCCCCATGGTCACTTCCCCCTGGTGCTCGGAGAAGGCAGAATGCCCACCTTGAGCTGTTCATGCAGTCTGCTCTGACTCTGTTATGGATCTGAGACTAAATTATTGTCAACATAAGTGTGACAGCAGTGGGAAATGGAGCAAGGAAAGGTCATGAAATTGTAATTTCCCAAGTGAAAAATTCCAAGAAATTATCAGTATTCCCAGAGGTACCACATGTTCCTTTATTACCTGTCATTTTTCAGTGCTGCTGTCCTTGAACCGTGTGTGTGCTGTTTTAGGTACTCCTTCCAGGATGAAGAGGACATGTTCATGGTGGTCGACCTGCTGCTTGGAGGGGACCTGCGCTACCATCTCCAACAAAATGTGCGGTTCCAAGAGGGAACTGTGAAACTCTTCATCTGTGAGCTGGCGCTGGCCCTTGACTACCTGCAGAGCAGGCACATCATCCACAGGTCAGCCAGGCCACAGGCTGTGCTGTGGGCAGGCTTGTTCCTCTTTGATGTGAAACGACTAGTAGAAGCTCAAGTGATAAATAACATATTCTCCCATGTATTTGTTTTTATGTGAAACATAAGGCTTCCCCAAGAAAAGTATTTCATATACAGCAGAGAGCATCTGATTTCTCCTTCTAGGGTAGCTGGGAAATGGCATATTTGATTGTCCGCTGATCCTGCAAAGAGTTGTCTCTGATAGGTTTTAATTAGCTGTAACTCATTAATATCCATCCTGGTCCAGGGAGGGTAGGTGTCAGCACTCAGAGCTCCTGTGTTCATGCTTAAAGGTGTCTCCCTGTGCCCCCCCCTCTGTATTGCACCAAAATACGAGGACTGGGCCCAAACACAGCTTTTTTGTGTGTGAGGTAAATCCCCTTCTAGAAGTGCTGAGAGTTCCTTTTTGGCTACCACAAGTTCTCATGGCCAGCGAAAAAATGCATGAGCTCTTCCCATACCTTTGAAGACCTGCAGAACAGCAGAGGAGGCAGAGGTTTCCCTGGCTGGGAAGCAGGGTTTGGCTCTGCATGGATGGATGGACACACGGCTCTTCTGCTGGTGTCACAGACAGCCCAAACCTCGGGGGCCCAGGAGTTTACCAAGTTAGCTGCTGTCAGGGAGGATGAACGGGGAGGGACTATGGGGGTCAGCAACTGCAGGGAGAAGGTCACTTAATTTAGAAATATCAATTCAGATGAGCGTTCTTGTGCAGTGTAAGAATTAAGCATGGAAGTGTAAAATTGAAATGGTCCTGGTTGTTAGTGGGGGAAGCACACACTGGTGAGGAGCTGGTGAGGATGAGTGCCTGCTCCTGTCCACAGTGTCCAGCTGCCGTGTCCAAGGTGTGAGGGCAGAACGACCCCTTGCCTGTCCCTGCAGCCACAAGAGCCTGGAGCCCAGAGCAGTTCTGCTCTGCAGCAGTTGGGGCTGGGCCCTGGGGACAGCTCCCACCTTCTCAGGAGTCTCCTCTGTCACGCTGCTTGTTTTGTGCTTTACACGCATGGATCTTTGCCCCATGGTGAATAGGAGTGGGAGAAACTGCAGGGGAGGTTGCAGTGTGCTTTTCACACAGCTGCATGTGTTTAAGGCAAATCAAGTACAACAAAACACGTATGGCAGGCTGTAAAATTTGCAAGTTATTTAATTAACACTGTAATGCAGGTTGTTTAATTAACACTGTAACCCAGTGGGATAGTATTTGATTGATAAAGTGATTCAGCTGAGTCAATTACACTGCAACAGCTGTAATTGAGAACATCAGGAGATAGGGAAGCAATGGCTTTGTTTGGCTGAACGAAGCTGTGCAGAGACAGCAAACTCAGGCTGGAATTATTTCCCACCGAGATGTAAAAGAATGGGAAATATTAATATCTTTTAGATTAGGAAATTATATAACCCGTTTATAAAAAAGAAATATGCAAATGAACAATAACCAGAATTATCTCTGGTCATTGTGCATCCTGAGAATGATCTTACTGTGCTGATGTAATTCCAGAGGCTGGATGCCAGACTGAGGGGGATCAGAAACAGCCACATTAGAAATTAAAAAATAATAATTAAAAAAAAAAGGAAACCGTTTCGCTGAGCTTAGGGGGAAAATCAGCCACTTACCTGACACTGCCCTATGCTCTGCTAACAATGCCTGTCCCCATATTCACCTGTATGATGGGATGGCACCAGGAAGGTAACCAGTGTTTATAACCCACTGGAAGCAGTTTGGGTGACAAGATGCCAGAGAACTGTAAGCTATTAGATGACTAGTAGATATATTGTGGGGTTTTGATTCCAGGTGGCTTGGAGAACTCAAACTGTATCTTAAGGATTGCATTTTTAAAGATAAAGTCCTAAACGTGCTCATTTCTTCACTTGGAACTCCTGAGCCTGGTGGGGCACAGGGTCTCGGCACCTGTTGCCTGCCTCTTGGCTGGGACCTTCTCCCTGGGGCATCAGCTGGCCAGGTGCTCAATGGGGACTGGTGTAATGAGCTCATTAAAGCCAGGTAATGGCTTGTAAAGTCACTCAGGTGGACACAGTGGCTGTATCAGAGTATCAGGTGTACATTTTCTCCGTTCAGTGAAAGTGTTTTCCTACAGCATTGCTATAGGTAATGTTTTGTGGGGTTCTTTTACTCAGGAATAAAACCTGTGGGTAACCCATTTGTATCTAGAATAAAGATGTTAAAATAATTTAATTTGTACTGAGTAAGTGGGGAACCCTTCTCAATACAATATCAAAACAGATTGAAAAGTAACAGGAGGGAAACAATAAAAAGAAGCTCTAACTTAACTGTGGGTGGACTCACCTGCGTGCTGCTCACCCAAACCCCTGCAGCCTCCGCAGGGTACCCGCTGCTGCTGATGCTGTTTGATTAGTCACTCTTGCGCCTAAATCAAACAGAACATCAGAGCTGAAAAGCCCCGAGGCTCTGAGGACACAGCGTCTCTGCCGGTGTCCCAGAGCCTGGGGTTTCCTGAGCTGCCTGCAGCCGTGTTTCCTGACACTTCTCTAGGCTAATGGCTGTCTCTCCTTCTCTGCTTCTCTTCTCAGAGATATCAAGCCTGACAACATTTTACTGGATGAGCACGGTAAGTGCCAAGTGCTTTGTGGCCATGCATAAATACAAAAGCAGTCAGAGACAGGAGACCCAAGCTGCAGTCTTGGTGCTTGCTGGTGCCATCGTTTGGTGTTGCTCTCTCTCCCTCAGCCTAACTGGGAGTGGGACCATCCCATCTTTTTGTGCTCCACTTGCTGTCTCTTGCTTTTTGAGTACCTTCAGGGCACTGGGCACCCTGTGATGCTTTGGTGTTTCTGGGGTTGCCTTGGTGTTCTAACCAACACCTCCTTTGGCTGACTGACTTGATGGTGTCTTTACAAGGCACTGGCAGGGACCATATGTTCGGTGCTGCTTGGGGTCTGTAGCCCAGCACACCCAATTTTAACATTTTCTTGGGTCTTGTTTAAAACTTACTCAAAATGCCTCATTTGAAGGGCAATGCTTGTGTCACTGCAGGGTTTGTGCAGTGTGTGCTCACAAACAGAATTAATTATGGTGCAATAGATAATCCTCACTCGTGTTATTTTCTTTTTCCTTGAGTATTTGGCATGGGGAGGGAGCTCTGAAGAGGATTTTGGGGCTGGGTATGTTATAAATGTTGCTATCAGGTTTTCTATAGCCTTTCTTAGGCAAAACTCTTGACTATATTCTTGCATGGCTCTTCAGTCACATTTTTTTCTGGTAAAGATCTCGCAGTGAAGAGTTGTCTGATATTTATTGGTTTGTAACTCATTAGAGAAACATTTTATTAGCTCATATTTTTTTAAAAAATCCAAGTAACTGGCTTATTGTGAGAAATCTTCATTAGGAGCTACAGCAAGGTGCTTGAAGAGAAAAGGCCAGTGCAGGGAAGAGGCATGCCTGAATTCGTTCCCACGTCAGAGGCTGTAGCAGAGATGCCGCAGCTCCCGAGGGAGGCGTTCCCTGGCCCGGTGTGACCGGCTGTGTGTGACCAGCGTTGCCTGGCAGCACCGAGCCCCGGCTCCATCCGGTTGCATATGACCTCTAATTTCAGAGCACTGGTTGATTATTTATTTAGGAGCTGACAGCAAAGCGGCTTTGCCTCCAGGTGCTGGAGCCCCTGTCCTGCCTCGCTCGGTGCTTCTCCGGCTGCTGCCCCACGCACAGACTGAGCAGAGTTCTGTCCTGGCGTGTGGGGGATCTGCTCCTCCAGCCGGACATGGATGTGTTGACAACGAACCCACCTTTGGCAGGGGTGAGCAGGCTCAGTGCTTGAGGAGGAGGTGCAGGAGGTGGGAAATGGAGCCTGCCTGCTTTTGATCAGGAGAATTCGGCTGAACCAAACCACAAGTTTCAGAGAGACTTGCTTCTGTGCAGCCAGCCGTGTCTGATCACCTGCATCGCCTTGTGGGACTGCTCCATTCATTGACAGGGGTTCGGTTAATGGGGAATAACAAATTAAATGCCTGAGGAAAAAAAGCAAGTAAAAGCACAGGCAGGAGCTAAGTGGGAGCATTGTCTTTCTCGTCATTGCAGATCACATCTACCTCTTTTATTTCCTTTTAGGTTCACAGGCAGCAGCTGTGCATATTATAGCCGTGGCAGCAGAGCCCGTTCCTCCCCCAAGGGGGTTTCATGAAGTTTGAATTTCTGTGCAAGGCTCTTTTGCTGCCTGCCAAAGGCGTTTGGTTCCATTTTAGTGGCATCCTCTAAAGAGGAAAATGGAGGGAGTGCTTAGTACCTGGAACACCAAATGGCAAAAAACTAGGAAGCCAAACATCAAGGTTTTGGGGATTTTTTAAACATAGTGGATTTTTTTCTGTGAGAGAAGTTCAGTTCTCTTCTCCTAAAATATGGGAAGACTCAAAACAATCATCACTAAATTACTTCTTGGAGACCTCTTATATTTTCTGGTTCCCCAGAGGGAAAATAAGGGGATATTTGGAACAACAAGGGACATCTGCAAGCAGCCTGCAAGCTGAAGTATTTTCTATCAGTTCTCCTTTCCATGGAGTATTTTACTTTATGTTTCTGATTCAGAGCTATTTCTTGTGTGAAATTAAAGCCAAGCCTGTTACACGTTAGCCTCTGTCTTTCAGGACACGTGCACATCACCGATTTCAATATCGCCACAACGCTGACGAAGGAGAGCCGTGTCACCACCATTGCTGGCACAAAGCCCTACATGGGTGAGAACCAATGGCACTTGCAAGTTCCTGAACCACCATTTTATGGGCTTGGGTGGACTGCTGTGGTGGGACACAAGTGAAGACATTTTTGATTAGAGTTTGGACTCTTTTCTTCCTGATCCCCATCAAAACATACATGGTTTGAAGTGAGGAGCACCCCAGAGAGGAGATGCAGGGTGGGGACAGGAGTCCCTCCCCAGAAATGCCTCAGGGTAGCTGGGGAATGTGTGTGTCCGTCTACGAATCCCACACGCAGACTGACACAAGCACACCATGAATACAGATTTTAGCACCATGATGCCACACTTTATAGCACGGATTTGATTAGAAACTAAGATAGTGGCACTCCTGAGATCCCCGAGCACTTCACAAGCCGCAGTCACACTGTGTAGCAATGATGAAATACTCCTGTTACCCTTGAGAAGGGAAATTATGCACAGAGGTTTGTATTTGGTCCCTCAGTACATCAGCACGAAAGTCTTGCGCTGCTGTACCACTAGCAATAATTTGAATTTTTATATGAAATGGCTGCTTTAAAAATTAACATTACTCTGCATTTAGGCCAAGTGAGTGGTTGTAAGAAAGCATTGCTCCTTGTTTTGTTTGGTTTAGAACAATTCTTGCCTCCCAGGTTGTACAAAAACCCTGAAGTATTTTTTCCCTTTAGTGAAAAATCTAATGGCTAAGAAAAAACATTTCAGCCGGTGCCTCCCCCTGCTTCCCATTAAAAGCTGTGGCTCTCAGGCTTCATTCAGTTACAATTTGGTTTTCCATGGCAAGGATGCAGTTGGCACCATGTCTGCATTTATGCTGCATATTAATGTTCCCAAAGAGCTGCTTTCATTGATGGCTGAGACTGGATTTGGGCTCTGCCAGGCTGAAGTGCTTGAACAAAGAGATGAGTGGGATGGGAGCAGCTTCCCAGCATGCAGATCTGCTGAGCTCTGGCAGGGGCAGAGGCACTTCACAGGGGAGATGAGATACTCAGGCCACCTTATGCCCAGACTGAGTGAATGAGCTTATTCTGGAGGACATTTACTATGAATGATAGGAACTCCTGTGTCAGTAAAAGGAATTTTTTCTTTTTGGGCTTTGGGGACAGAGAAGCACAGAGAGTTTCATGTGGAGAGGACTGTGGGGCTACTGGGTGGCCCTGGTGCAGGAGCTTGGCAGCACGGGAAGGGCACGGGTCAGGTGTTCTGTGTTGCTCCTTTCCACTTGGGATTGCAGCAAGGCAACTTTTTCCCCCCTGTATTTCACAGCACCTGAAATGTTTAACTCCACAAAACCCATGGGCTACTCCTTTGCTGTGGACTGGTGGTCGCTGGGAGTCACTGCCTACGAGCTGCTCAGGACTCGGGTATGTGTGTGGCTCGTGGCTTGGCCTGCTCTGTCCTTGGACGTGCCGTTGGGAGGGTTAATGCTTTGTGACAGAGATGAGATGGCCAAGCTGAATTCAAGGCTTTAGGGGTTATTACAGCAGAGGAAGCAGAGACCACGTCTTCGCCAGGGTTCTTGTGATCATTGCTGAGGGCTCAGAGAAGCTGCTGCAATACAGAACAGCATGTTGTGGCAGTTCCCCACTGCAGCTGAGGGCCTCTGGGTTGGTACAAGTGGGACAAGGCAAACAAGCAACAGCTCATGAAGTTTGGGCTGCAATGTCCTTTACTTGGAGATTCTATCCTGCAAAGAAAAAAGAAAACTTGAAAAAAAATCTTGTTGCTATTGTAACAAGACTGAGCAGTTGGAGGAAATCATGGGAAAAGCCCAATCCTTGCCTGTGCCATCAGGGCTCTGCTGCTGACTTGGGCAAGGTTGGGAGCCTTGTAGATGGACAAATACATCAGTATTTGGAAGTGTTGTGTAAAAAAGTGAGACAACATTTTTAAAATTACATTCTTCTAAACAAAAGAAAGAGGAATATTTAAAATCTTGTGAGGCTCGTAAGCTTCTTTCAGTATGAGTGTGCAAAACAAGTTTTTTTAAAACTCTATCATCGGTCTTTGCAGAATGCCTGAAACACATTTTGAAGAACAGATTTTTTTCAGTCGAATTTGTGTGTCTCAGTTGTGAGGGATCAGTTTAGCAGACATTGAGGAGCTGTGCCTGTCTGACCTGTTGGGTGACTGAAGCAATGCACCCTCTGTAAACATCTTAGTGTAATTTTTGAGTTTTCCACCTATAATGCTAAATGAATGGCAGGACTGTGCATCACGTTGATTTTTGACTTGATGGCACTACGTCTAAAGGCAGGAGCAGAAATGCTGTTTTGTACTCATACTAGATGGCACAGCCACGTTGAGATGGTGGCACCTGGGAGGTGGAGGGAGACCTTGGGGTCCATCTAGCGTTGGCACACTGCACCCGATCTCATCGCACTATTATAGCTACTATTCTTTACATGTACTTTCAATACCCTCCTGCTTTCTTCCCCCCAAAATAAGGTAAAAATCTATGAATCAAAACTTTCAAGATGGAAACACTGCCATTTTAAGTTCTCTCTCCAGGTAAGGCAACAGAATTGTTGTAGATGGAAAATAAACAGGGAGGTGACTTCACCTGCGCAGTGGCACTGGCTGTACACTGCTCTTGATGCAGGAGGGGTCCCTGGTGCTCCACTGCACCGTGTGCTCCTCTGCAATGGCTCACCTGTCCCAGTGACATGACACTGGCCACGGGGCAGAAGGGACTGTCACACTGCGTCCTGACACCCACCTGAGGCTGGTGACCCTTCCTGGGACATCCTTTTCTGAGCTGATTTTATTGCTGGGAGACATTTGTCTCCTTTTCAGGGGCATTGTCCTCAGCAAGAGTGAAGAACATTTTACAGGGAGTATCAGGAGTGCTCTAACCACAGCACTATGTGTCATAGCCTTGTAAGATAAAAACACTGAAAAGACCAAGCAAATTCCCACTGTCTGAGAACTCTGATGTCTGGGGTTTGCTCCTGCCTGTCCTGCTGTTAAATGCCTGGTTATTAGCACAGTTCTTGCTGACATTTTGTTTTTTTCAACTGAGCCATGGTCACACAAGGAGAGATGTCCCACAGGAGGCTGGGGACTGGACAGTGAGATTGTGTGAAGCTTCTGGGCTGTAACCAGATTTCCAAAGGAGTCTGAAAAAGCAGATAAATTCGAGTGCTTTTCTTGTGGTGTTTCCCACAGAGGCCATATCACATTCGGTCCAACGCTTCCACAAACGACATCGCTCGCGTGTTCAGGACAGCTGCGGTGATGTACCCGGGCGCCTGGTCCCCGGACATGGTGTCGCTGATCAAGAAGGTGAGGGTGGCTGTGGGGTGGGTGAGGGGCTGGGAAGCGTCCAGTGCTCCTGCCACTGGCAGCCTCTGCGCTACCCGGTGGGAGGCCCTTGCAGAGGGTGTCCGAGGCCAGTGTCAGTGACCTTCAGGCCACACTGCGTGACAAATGTCAGCCTTTAGCGCTGCAGCAGCACCAAGGTGATGGCAGCGAGCTGTGCTGCCTCGCGGGCTGGCAGCAGTGACAGCTGCTGCTGCTGCACCTTCTCTAAGGACATGGGCAGCCTTGGCTTCCAGAGTTTCCTCTATGACTTTGCCGTCTGGAATTAACGGACTTAGAAGCAGATATTGATATACGTGTCAATAAATTTAGCCCAAAAGTTACATTTTTTCAGTCTCAAAAAAAAATTTATCCCAATAATGGAAATATTTGCAAGAAGTGCTGAGACTGTTAAAATCCTTTGATGCTATGTGGTTTATGCACCACTGCAATTTTTTTTCAAGAAAGCTGTTATCAAAATTGCTTCAAAATCATCACTGGAATCATTTTGAAGCTGAAATACCATTTGAAATGAAGCCATAGCTTCAATAAACAAGACTATGGCTTAACAGTGGCAGCAAAGCTGAGCACTTAACCCCTGCATACCAGCACTGGCAGCAAATTTTAGGGAAGTATGTAAATAGTTTTGTAATTTCAAATAAGTGTGGGCAATAAAGTAGTACTTACTGTAGCTTTCATCTATTTTTTGTTCCAAATAATATGTATATGTATTCTGTCATTTCAAATGAAATAGATGATCAAATATTTTAATGAAAAGAGGCTGTCAGTTCTTTGCTGAGACAGCATCATGGTGTATTTTCCAGAAAGAAAATTGAAGAATATCTCTGTTTGCTGAAAATTCAATGAAGCTAGTATTTCATTAAGCCTAACAGTAATACAGGGATATTTATTGCAGATGTCCTGTGTGTTGCTATGCTGGAAGTTTTTCCCTGGCCACAGCAGGCTGCAAGCCATGGAGGCTCCCTTGTGAATAAATAATACAATGTCACAATTATTTAAATTTCCCAGTGCTCCTTTGCATCTGGTTTAACAGCCACATGTATTATACATGAAGCCAACTGTGGCTCCTTCCTGGCTCAACCATCCCCTGTGGATTTCTGTATTTATTAACAGCCCAGGCAGGTTCTTGTCGTGGCGGAGCCGCAGCGCTGGCGCTGGGCTGCGGTCCCAAGCTCTGCGGAGGGCTCTGGGCAGAGGGGACGTTGCTGTGTGGCTGCTGCATGCCAGCATGAGGGTCACCTTGCCTACACCCTCCCCAAAGGCTTTGGATCATCTGGTTTTCCTGCTGAGTTTTAGGAGTGCACAGTGTCAGGAGTTTATTGCAATGTATAATCCTTGAACAGAGGCAACCTCAACCCTTTCCTTCCACGCAATTAATCCTTACAGCAATGTTAAAAAATGATGAAAATAAGCAGTGTGAAGGCATGCTTTCACACTGGAATAAGACTATTACTTTAGTAGAGTGAGAAAAGAGGATGTTTTACTGATCCGGTATTAAAAGCAGAACAGAAAGGCCTGAGTGGAACTCCCCATTCCAAACAAATGCTTATTTTTAACATTGGACAAATTGTTTAATGCCACTGTACTGCCTCATTGCCTGCTCCTACAATGGAGATAAAAGTTGTAAAAATAGGAATAAACAGAGTTAGAGGTTGTGAGCCTGTCACATACCTTGGTGAAGGGACTCTGAGCCAGAGCAGGAGAGGCACTGGTCCAAGTACCAGCAGTGATGTGCCCTCAGCCCTGCTCCATGGAATGTGTGCCCTGTGGGGATGGTCTCATCTCTTCCCTTTAACTCTTGCTGCAGTTGCTCGAGCTGAACCCCGAGAAGCGTTTTTCTCAGCTGAAGGACATCCAGTCCTTCCCGTATCTGTCTGATGTGAACTGGGATGCTGTTCTCCAAAAAAGAATAATGCCAGAATTCATTCCCATGGTAAGGCCATTTGAGTGTAAAAGTTCCTCACACCCAGCACTGGGACATGGGACATTCTGACAAATTTCCACTGAAGTATTAGGTGTCACAAGGGGAAAAGAGAGACCAGGGCAGAGCTGTCTCTTCCCTGAGTGTGTAGCGAAGAGTAATGGAGGGAGGCTGTAGTCTGGGTGCCCCAAAACTGATATGCCCTGTTTGTAATGTTCCCAGAATTTCTGGGTGCAGAACTGGTGTTACAGCCCACCGGGCTGCGCATCTGTGTGGGATGGACGGTGCCTGTGAGCCCTCTCGTGCTGAGCCATGCTCTGAGCAATGCTGGTCCCCACATCCAAAAAGCCAGTGCGCCAGGATGGGCTCAGCAGCAGCCTGGAGATCACCCACCATCTTACGGGAATTGTTTTCTCCTGTAATGCTTCCTCTAATAAGCTCATTGTTAACAGTAAATAGCACATACACTAGATTAGTGTTCCTGGGCCTTTTAAAATTGAATTAAAACAGCACACAGGTAACAGAACCCTTATGGAGAATAGTCCAACAGCTCCAACTGGTTTTCAGCAGAAGTTGGGCTAAACTATGAACATTTGTTAACTGTATATCCACCCTTGTTGCTGGGTTTCTCTGTGGTGGGCACGAATCTGTATTGCTTGAAGACCAGTTCTGTTGTGCTACTCTCAAAAGAGGCCGGGGACACTGTCCCCAGCCAGGACACTGTCCTCCTCCTCATTGCCACTCCAAAGCATCCAAAGGGCAGAGTAGAAGCAGGAGCACAAAAGGAGCCACTGTTACACCTTGAATATGGCCCCTAGCTGAAGGGACTGATAAAGTATATCAGGAGTATGGCCAGTGCTCTTGGCTGCATGTGCAATTTAATTAGTGCATTTTTTGTACAAAATTCAGCTCCCAGATGCAGTCCAGTTTATAAGAGACTCCTTAAAACAGGCTCTGATCACTTAAGGCCACCTCTCTCTCCCCTCCAGAAAGGCAGACTGAACTGTGACCCAACCTTTGAACTGGAAGAAATGATCCTGGAATCTAAACCTCTTCACAAAAAAAAAAAGCGCTTGGCTAAGAAGGAGAAAGACACAAGCAAAAGCAATTCATCCCAGGTGAGAGCAAGCAGGTGCAAGCATGTGGTCAAGGAGGTCTTTCGTTTTTCAATGATTGCCGTCTAGCAAGACCACAGCAAACAGAATAGTTTTTTTCCCTTGTGACCAACTTTATTTCTAACACTCTCCCCCATCCTCCCTGTGGCAACAGGCAGAATGTGCATGCACTGCTTTACTGCAAGAGGAGAGCCTTAATGCCATTCTCCCCACTGCAGGGCTGAAGATGTGCCTAAATATATTGCCATGTCTCATTGAAACTGTCCTTGCAATGTTTTTCTGTGTCAACTGTGAATTTATTCCTGACCTCTTTTATTTTTCCATTCCAATGTGGAAGGCCAGCCACCTGCAGAAGCACCTGGAAATGCTCCAGAGGGACTTCATTGTTTTCAACAGAGAAAAGTAAGTTTTGATCCAGAGGCAGCAGAAGAGGCACTGGCCCTTGCCAAAGCCTTTGGCAGTTTTGGGGGGCCCAGGGCTGGGGGAGCTTGGGGGGGACTGTGGGGGCCTTGTGTTGAAGGAGCTTGGGGGGCTCAGAGCTGGAGGCACTGTGGAGCGAGTGGCGGCTCATGCCAGGGACTGGGGTGCCCCAAGACGGCTGTGCTGCTGTGGGGTCTTGGCACTGCCTGGGCTTTCCCTCACACCTCAGTCATCCTTTTCTGTCCCCAAGGGTGAGACCTCACCATGACAGCATCCAAGAGACCATGACAAAAAGTGGAGGCACACACAGGGAGGACAACCAGAACAACAACCTCTGAGAACAGCACAGCCCCTGCAGGGGACCTCCTCATGGGGCTGGGGCTCACCAATCTATGCACCTTCACAATGTCGGGCCATGGACTTGTCCTCGGCTGCTGGGACCCTGCCAAAAGCCCAGGGCACAGAGGAGAGCTGGGCCTCCCACTCCCACAGCTTTCCACCCCACAGCCAGAGGGTCCTGAGCGTGGAGAGGCTGTGGGGGCTGCCTTGCAATTGGCCACAGCTGGTTAGACTCAGATCCTATTACGTTGCCTTTCCTGGTGGCAGGAATGGGACCACAAGACAATGGATAAGACAGTATCCACCATCTTGGCTTGGCTGGCAGGTGCCACAGCCCTTGGTGTCACCATGCAGGCAACTGCCGCAGTGTGACCGAGAGGCTGAGCTGTGTTGTGCTTAGAGGTGCCCACCACCACATCAGCCGCGGTACCGGGGCCACAGCCGTGCCCGAGGGCTCTGCAGAGGCTGGGATTCCCGCATAGATGGGCTCATGGCTGGCAGGCGGAAGAGGTGGCTCCCAGATGCAGGGTCTTCACCAATGCATTGTGACAAAAGTGGCCTTTGCTTACAGACAGCTCCTGCAAACATCCTGTGAGGGTGGGCAGAGGAGGCTGGAGATGAGCTCCTTCTTTAGTTGGGAGGAGGCAGCAGAGGTTCCCTGCCCGTTTAGCCCTCTCTCCATGTATGCAGCAGGGCTGGCATGGTGGGTGGTCAGTGTGCAGACAGATGTGGACACCACGAGGTAACAACCAGGCACTGGTGAATCTCGATGCTTTACCAGTCTAGCCTGAAAAATCCATTCAGCATCATGTTAAACTGCTGCAGCTCACTGAATCTGGTGGAGTTTGGCTTCCAAAGCCAGAGGGAAATTTGAACGTGTATTTTGAATCTCTGTACCACTGAAATAACACTTGATTTAAGCAGGGATTGCTGGTGTGGTCTTGCCAAGACTGAGATTGGCCACAGCATTGCTACTGCGGTAATGCCGGGAATGACGCTATTATTTAAATGCTTTGACAGGCCTGAGGTTTCACCTCCTTGTTTGACATTTTTCCCATTCTCAGCAATACAGTGAATGCGTGATGAACTCTTTGCCTCCCATTAACCCAAAGGTCAAGGTCCTGTCTGCAGAGAGGCACGCAGCGGGCATCCCAGCATCGAGCAGCGCAGTTCGTGCCTGAAAACAAGTTTAGTTTGGTGTCTTCCACGTTCTCGCCCCTCCTGCAGTGGTGGGGGGCGGGTGTCCGGCTGCTCCCCAGCTGGCTGCCGTCACCTCCGGGGGCCGGGACCGCCGCTGCGCTCTCTCCGTGCCGGTGCCCCGCGCTCCTCCGCTCGCTGCGCCTGGGCGGCAGCACCGCCGGGCCTGCGGAAATGACCACCGGGAAGGGCCACCCTGCTCCGCCCAGGGAGCTGAAAAGCTGGAGCGGAATTAGTTCATCAGTAAGTGGGTATCGGAGTCCTCAGTGAGTGTCATTGTCATGGGAATGTCACCTTCTCCTGCTTAGTCACAACACACCTTTCCCTGCTCTGTCAGAAGACACCCCAATTAATGTCACTGTGTGCTTGCTCTCCCCTTCCTCAGCCATGCTGGCTTTCAAGCAATAGGACTTCGGAGTGGGGTGAGGACTCCATGTCTCTCTGCCTTCGACTCATCATTCCCAGGAAGGCTTTCCAAAGCATCTCCAGCATTTCCCATTGAGCCTCTGCTCTCTACCCAATCCTGCACCAGGTCTAGCACCAGGCACCATCAGGTGGGACTGCGCTGACGCTGTCCCTGTCTCCTGCACAGCACATCGCTACCATTGCCCTGCTCTAGTGCAGGTAGAGGTTCATATACCATAAATGTATTTATCTGGAATCCCAGCTCTGCTCCTCCCTAGGGAAAAATCTGCTGCTGCAGAAATACCTCTCTACTGGCTGGTCAGAAAAGCCCCAAACCAACAGAAATACTTAAATGGTAAGAATATTGCATATTTAAAAATTTCCCAAAGATTTCTACAACTATCTCTCTATTCCCCTCTTTCTCTGTACACAGAGGCACAGTCTCAGCTTAATCTGTACCAGGCAACAGGAAAAAACCTTAATTATTTGATGGAAGAACTTCACAAAGCTGTAAGCACTGCCTTCCCCACCCCGGCACAACTATTCTGGCCTGGCCCCTTAAGACTGCTGCAGGGACAGCGTGTCCTGCCCGAGTTGCAGACATGTAAAAATAAGTGTTTCAAGGTCAAGTACTAAAGAAGGGGGGAAAGTGTTTAGCATAGCTGAAACTGACCCTTAATTTTTGTAGTTTTAAAATCAATCACTTCTTTTTGGCATGCTTTGCATGCTTTAGAGGACAGTGCCTCTTTCTCTAACAAACAATACCTGATGGAAGGGGGGAACTTCACTGACAGGAGTCCACAGAAAACAGCCTCCAAGGCTGTCCAGACAGGATGACTCCAAAGCCGTGCCCAGGCAGTGCCAGGTGGAGCTGGTCCCTGTCAACACACAAGACAGGCACAGCTCTTGCCAGGCAGTCACAGCCCATGGTGGCCAGGCCAGGCTCAGCCAGAGACTGCATGGACAAATTGAACAGGCTTTTACAAATACTTGCAATGTGCTGTTTTGCCAGTACCTTCACCTTTGCCTGAGAAGCTACACCAACACCCTGACAGCTGTAGCAGTGAGCACAGCGTGGTGTTGCCTCTAGGGCCTACTGCTGCAGCCCCCTCCAGCCCCAACACCACCCAAACCCCTCTGCTGCCCCCACCCACCTCCCTGCAGGGGCAGCTGTGCACTGCTCCTGCCACACAGCGGCCTGAGGAAGAGAAGAGCCAGCCAACAACATGAGTTGTTTGAAGGAACAACTTTTTTTTTAATAAAGTGTACAAAGTAGTAAAACTCCTTACACAAGGTGCTGTGACAGCCGTTACAGAGATGATTCGAGCTCCCTCCCAGGCCTCGTGATGAAACACCAGAGCATTCAGTGGAGATGAAGGAGATGAACGTGACAGATCCACCTGTCCCTACGAGCTCAGTGCACCTGCCCTCCCCATCCAACATTCTGCCTCCGGCCAGACCCTGCCCCCTCACCTGGCTGGCCGGGTCGCCCTGCGGCCATTCCCACTGCCCCACACCATGGCATCCCACACACGTTCAACACCAATAACACTGAACCGAGCAACCTGTCCGAGCGGCATGCATACAGAGAGGAAGAGCAAAACACAACCCAACCAAACCCACAACAGTAACAACAACAGAACTTTAAGGCTATGCAAAAACAAAATGAAGCAACATCTTTAAAGCTAGGTAGCAAGTAGCATTTGTGAAACATAAGGCTTGAGGCTTATTGATTCTTCAGAACAGGTTTATTTCTTTTCATTCTTAAACACCAATGTACCATTTTCTTCCTTTGCTTGAACAGGGATTTTGTTTCCTCCTCAGCCAGGACATTTAGCTCAGGGAGGTGATGTTGGAGCGGCCTCCCGGGGGCGCGACGATGCGTTTGCTTGCTGAGCGCATGCCTTCATCAACCTGGGTACCTGGGATAGGACAAGAAAGTACGAAGGGAATGGAGAAAGCAAAGTTAAGAGCATCTTCTTCACAGGAGTGAGCAGTCAGGCAGCCTGGAGCCTTGCCAAGGCCCTCCAGAAGCTATCTACTGCAACCTGCTCCCTCTCCAACTCCAGTAGGAACCCTGAGAGCAGCAGTGGCTTGAACAGCTCTGCAGATGCTTCGTGAACAGACCCACACAGCAAGAACAGCATTGAAAGCTGTGCTGGCCTCCACAGCCACAGTGGCCTCCACAGTCTGCCTTGCTTTTACTGCAAGGTGCAGCTCCAGCCACGTCCTTTAAGGGACACAGAGGATCTTGCCCTGCCATGATCCACTCCTGTGCTTACCTTGCCCCAGGCCACCTCCAACTGCCCCCGCCACAGGCCAGGGACAGGGACGCACGGCCACTGGCTCTGTCCCCTCCCAGCCCAGCCACCACATGTGTTCACCTGACAGGCTGAATCCAGACTGATGGAGATTCCTGACAGGCGGTGTCTGACGCGTGGGGGATCCCCTGGTTGACCCCGCAGGGGTGCCCCCCTTGGGGGTGGTGGTCAGGTCAAACACAGGTCCGTCATACAAGCCCCGGGGCACAGCATGCATCTCTGCCATCTGTCACCAGAGAGAAGAAGACAGTGACACTTCTCTGAGCCCAGGGAGCATCATGCTCCAGCCATCCCCCGGCTCCTCTGTCCCCCTGCAGAAGGAACTCACGCTGCCATGCATCATAAGTCCTGCAGCACTGAGGCCTGGCACAGCCCCACTGCCCACCCTTCACCCCTGCCCTGTAAGGGGTGCAGAGCCAGTGCAACAGGCTACAACCCCGATGGGGTTTATGCTGCACAAATGGGGGAGGAGAAGGTGATTTTGGCCAATCTCTTAATTTTTAACTCAGCATTTCCCTCCAGACTCCTGCTGCAGCAGGACAGGATGAGGAGAGACATTACCACTGCTAACCTTGAGGAGCATCTGCCTCCAACATGGCACATCACTAACACAAAGGGCTCCCTATCCAAGCCTCAGCTATTTTGTACATTCAAAACACACCATCAGTTTGCAGCACTGCTTACAGGGACCAGCAAGAACAGCAAAGGAAAACCAACCAGTTATTAAGGGCAATTAGGGCTAACAGTATCCCAGCTCTTGTCTCCTGGCATGCCCGTCTCCTCACCTTCCTCCTGGCTTTGATGCGCTTGTAGACATAATCAGGGAAAGGGCTGCTGGGCAGGAATCGTCCAGTCCCCTGGGTCACATGCAGGTTGCCATCCTCCAGCATGATCTTCCCCTGGCATATGACGACCAGCGGGGCCCCACGGAGCTCCATCCCCTCAAAGATGTTGTATTCAGCCACCTGCAGCAACCCCGGGGTGATGGTCAGGAGGGACAGGAGCACTGCCTGCCCATGCAGGGTGGGTCAGTCCCCACACCTTGCTGCTGGAGTCACCAATGCGGGCAGAAGACACCTCTAACAGCCTTGCCTGCTCAGAGGCCTCCTGTAGCTCACTAGCCCACCACAGTAAAAACCCACCAGAGCTCCCAACATGAACCAGGACCTGCTAGTTTGAAGCTCAGTGTGAGAAAGTACTCCAAGAACAGACGAAGGCAGGACCTAGGCTTGAGGTAAGGCATGAACAAAGCACTGTGGCAAGGCCAGGAAAAATATTTGTGTCTGGAAGAGGAACCAAGGTAAGGAGAAATGTGTGTCTTTACACCTGCATGGGCCAGGGTCAGGAGAAGAACACCCAAGCAGGGTGAAAAGAGCCCCATGTCCTGAGCCTAGGGCTCATGGACATTCTACCCACAGTCACAACTGGCACCACCTGGAGCCTGGGCTCAGTCCCTCCTCCTCAGAGCCAAGCAGGACAGTACCAAGCTCCCAACAGCCAGGCAGCCTGTCTACAAAGCTACTTGCACACCACCCCCCAGCGTTCACTTAGATGAGCAGAGGACTTACAGACTGATGGGTTTTTGCTGTGATGATCTTTACTGCATCAGGATCCCATATAACCAGATCGCTGTCCGAGCCCACCGCTATTCTTCCTTTTCGTGGATACAGGTTGAAGATTTTGGCAGCATTAGTGCTTGTCACAGCCACAAACTGGTTTTCATCCATCTTTCCTGTGGCCTGCTCACACACAAAGAGAACTAAGTCCTTCTATGGGGAAAGGGTGAGTAAGAGCCCTGGGAAGCACCATCCTCACTCCCACACGAGGTGCTGGCTGGCTGGGCCCAAGCTTCTGAAGCTGATCTTACTAACTGGTGCCAGACAGACCAAGAACTGGGGGCACAGTTACAGCTTCTGGATGTTCACCCTGAGCCTGCAACAGGCTCCTCTCCTGCTCCAGCTTGATTCGACTCTCAAAGCCAGAGAGGGAACAAGCTGGGTGCCCAGCTCTGTGGGGCAGTAGCATGGGTGTGTGAGATGACAACCACCTCTGCCCATTCTGCCCCTTCCCTGGTGGGACTCTCACCACGGCCTTGTCCCAGATGACAGACATTCGTTCCTCTATGCCATTGGTTCCTTCTGGGATCGCTGTGAAGTTGTCTTTTCCAATGGCTTTCTGTGCGGTGCTGAAGGTACAGTGAGCACTTCCCGACACCTGCAGATCACCACTGAAGAGTGGTGGAACAAACCCACTGTCAGTCGTTTCGCAGTCAGACAGCAACAGAGATATGGATTTCCTCTGGCCACAGGCAGCCCCCAGCTCAGTTTTCTCTACTCTGCACCCTCATTTCCACAGCCCCTCAGCCTGAAGACTTCCACCTGACCCAGCCCCTGGGGCAGCTGTGTCACGTGGGGGCAAGAGACCTCTGCCATGCTGTGCTGCCCACCTGAGCATGGACAGCATCCTGTACAAGAGAGAAGTCAACGGCTCAGCTCCTAGGGAACAGGGTGGTCTTTGTGTCAGGCCAGAAGATGTCCTCTCATACCAGACTCCATCATTTGCACAAGTATGAAGAAAAAACATGCCAGTGCAAGTCACAAAACCCATTTCTGGCACTTGGTCGTCAGGTCTGCTCGAGAGAGCCCTTCTGCCACACACAGAGGAAGAGGCATCTCTGCTCCAGGACTGTCCCCCAGTCCCACAAGCCAGCCCTTGTGTAGTGCGCTGCCAGCTCCTGCATGCTGAGGGCTAGCACAGTCCTCCCCCGCCCCATGGAAGCCTGCTGCAGTGGGATGGAGGCAGTTGGGACTGCCCAGAAGCAGCTCTCTGCAGGAAGCCCAGAAATGCTTCACTGAGGCCTCTTCACCCCCTGCCCGAAGGGGTACCTGGACGGATGAGATGCCCTGACCCATCCCACTCCTAGGAAAGAGGAAGAGCCAGCAAGCTGCCCACAGACAAGGCAGGGAGAGGAGCTGTCCATGGCTCCCTGGAAGTCACCCAGCTGCTGCTGGGTCCTCAGGGAACACTGGACAGGCAGCAGTTGGAAAAGTCATTGCTGCCAGGCAAAAGGAAGCAGACCAAGGCAGGCCAGCTCCCAGCACTGCCTGCATGAGCCAAGGGGCCTCAAGCACCTGGACAGTGCAGACACAGTGACTCTCCTTGAGGCTGCAAATCTGCCCTAATCCACTGGTAATCTCCACCTTCCTCTGATAATTTCTGCCATATGTCTGATGGACTGTACAGACAGAGGCCCAAAATGATGGTTCCTGCTGGAGAAAAGCCATCCAGCCCAGCTGGAACCTCACAGTCTCTCCTCCCGCTGTGGCCTCACAGAAAATGGTATGGCAAAGGTGTCAGAACAGACACTATGAGCTGCAGGGACCAAGAACTGCGTGTGTCTTCTTTGAGGTCTGGGGTAAACTGGAAGTGGAAGGTAAGGATCAGAAAACCAGTTCAGGAGCTGGGCTCACTTTTCCTTGCCAGTTGTTAAGACCTGCACCTATATCATACATCCAGTACGAGCTGAAGTATCTCTTGTTCATTGACCACAGCAAAATGCAGGGTGAGCTGTGTATTCAGACCCCAAACGCACTGGCAGCTCTCTTACACCCAGACACGGCATCTCCACTCTGGCACAACCCAGGTTTATCCTAACATGCCCTGCTGAAGAGACACCTCTTAGTGACTGCTCATCCCTTGCTCATCTTGGCAGAGATGTTTCCAGCATTACCTGAAAGGACATCTCCATTTACAACCCCCTCAGTGCCAGCCATCGCCTGGCCAACAAATCGGGCAGCGCGCGCACCATCGGATGTACAAACACGGGCTGAGGGTGGTGCGCGACGGACACGCGGCACGACGACAGGGCCAGGAACGCGCAGTATCCTCAGCTGCTGTGCTGGCCTTGCCAGTGAGAGGATGGAGTGTAACTGTGAAAGGTCATAGCAAATTGCTGAAGTGCTTTTCTTGTTTGTCTTTGTTTGCAACGAATTCCTTCTCTAACCCTTTGCCTTCAGGATGAAAAACCACCTGTCATCCCAGCCAGATGTGCAGGAGATGCTCCTAAAGGTCTCCTGCACTCTGCAGGCTCTGCTACTGCTCCCCTGTATAGGCGTGTGAATATATCTGCTTTGTATTTGACTGGGGTCTCCACCAGTCTGTGAAACATGTGATGCCCTCCACATTGGTGCAGCATCCTGCAGCATCCCAACCCAGGCAGCCATTCCCCACTTCTCCAGCTCAGTGAAGGGTTCCATTGACAAGTCTGTTTCAGCTTGCCCTCATTTCTTTGCCTTCTTCAGGGCATTTAAAATGGTTCATGACTACTGGTATTTTTCTCATTAGTGATGTTAAGCTTACCGTGACCTCCCTCCACTCTCAAAGATAAACCAACATGGCTTGGAGTCAGAGCCACTTCACTGGTCAGTTCATTACATACCTACAGTGAAGTGGTTCAGGTTGGACTAACCTCTTTCTTCCCTATCCAGAGTCCACTTTCCCCTAGCAGAACCCCCAGCAGAGCTGTCACTCACCTGGCCAGGAGGGAGTTAATGTAGTCAGGAGTGGTTGGGTCTGGGCTCAGTGGCGGAGAGACCACAAATGCCGCAGCCTTGGCCCAGTTCTTGCTCCAGTAGTGTGTTCCGTCAGTCCCCAGACTGGCTGTGATGGGCTCACCAAACACCACAATGCCTGGAGAAGGACACAGAAAGAACAGTGTTTCGGTGGAGCCTGGTGGCATTCTCTGCTCCACAGCACTACCAACAGCCTGCCATGTCCCAAGAATACCCAGACCCATGCCATCACCATAGGGTCCTCCTGCTCAAGGGCACAGAACCTAGTGCACCAGAATCCCTCTTCACACCTCCCAGGGCAGGGGGACAGAGCCCATTGAACAGAGCTGTGGACATGCCCACACTTGTGGGGCATCCCTGTGCTCTACCACCACTGACAAATGGAGCTCCCAGCCACCTGAAAAGGCACCCAGGCACCTCCAAGGGGCCAGCACTTCAAAGGGAGGCCAGAGCTGTATGCAGCAACTCAACCCACTAGGACGTGCACTGAACAAAGTATCCTCATCAAGCCCTTCACAGCTGCAGACAAACTGTGGTGTTTAAAGCATTGTTCTGCCCTGTGCCCCACATATTGATGTTACCTGATTGACAACAGGAGGTGGCTCCATGTGGCCTGCTGCAGTGTCACCGTGCCCTTCACAAGTCAGGCAAACTCCTAAGCTAACTGCTCCCTAGCAGAAGGGGAAGCACTGCACAGCACTCGAAGCACAGTGCTCATCTTGGCAAAACAACCACGAGGGCACGGGGACCATATAACCCAGGATCCTGGTGGCAGCAGCAGGGCTGAGTGCAGCACCAGCTGCCACTCACCTTTTTTTCTGGCTTGTGAGATGAGGTCAGCAGCACTTTTGCTCATCACTTTAGTCACGTAGAGAGGACAGTTGGTCTGGCTGGCAATAGTGATGGCCCGGAAGACAGCTTCTGCTTCCAGCTGGAAGAGAGGATGGCACACAGCTGCAGAGGGGCACTGGCTGGGCAGGGAGGAGCCCCTGTTACTCTCAGCACTCCACTGATTGCTGCAGACACCCTGTGCCCTCACTTTTACCCTTGACTGCCCCAGGGCAGTTCAATCAGGGAGACCTGAGGGGGGAAGCTTCCGTCTCCCCAGGGCCTGGCCCAAATGGCAGGCTACAGTAACACAACGCCTGGCACAGGAGCACTGCCTGGACCCTGCTCCATGCCCAGCACAGGAGCACTGCCTGCACCCTATTTGGGGGCCAGCAGAGCTGCATCTGCTGTTTTTTCCACTGCCTGCTTCCAGCTCTCCCGACAGCCCGAGGAGCCCAGGGACTGCTGCTCAGCCTGCCAGCACAGCTCGCGGGCTGATGCCAGGCAGTGGGAAGGTCCACCCCATCATAGCACTCCCTGCTCCAGACTGTCCCACGGCTGCAGCAGGGTTAACCAGATGTCCCCTGCCACCCCCGTGGCAGGGTGCAGAGGGCTGCACACTGGCAGGCTGCTTGTCACTGAGGCCTGGCTGTCCTGCAGTGCAGCTGCTGCTTGCCCCAGCCTGCTGACACCTGCCCCATCTCACTGTGCTGCTGTTAGTGGAGGGCAGATTTCCACCAGGAGGGATATCTTAGGACTATTACATCAGCCTGTGCTCAGCCTGAGCTCAACCCCAGAGCTCTCCAAGTGTTTGCTCTACAATTTGGCTTCAAGTGTTGGCTTGAGAAAGTTCAAAACAGAAGCCTTAAAAAGACACAATGATCCAGCCCCCAGGGCAAGGCCTGGGACCATGCCAGCTGAAATGTCCCAGGGCAGAGAAGCAGAGCACTGCATCCAGACACACGTGCACTCCTACGCCTCTCATATTTCTGCAGATCTATTTGCTGTACAGCGAAAAGAGGTTTTCCCCTTCTTAAAGACTCTTTAAACAGAAATTTAAGCGAGAAGCCATTTTTTATCACCACACTTATGTGCTGTAGTAGTTGACGGGGTTTAACATGTGGACAGGAGCAAACAGCCACCACTGAACACCCCTCACAGCAGGGTACAATCTGGAGCAGCATCATCCTGCTCTACCAAGTCACCACCTGATAGAAGAACATGTCTTTAATGCCCACTGAGGTCCCTCCAGGACAGAGAAGACCCATGGAGCCACAGACCAATCTCCTAATGCTTTGCCATCTGCCTGCAGGCTTTATGGGGTAGCAGGGTCATTTGTGGTAGAGTATGTTCTGGAAGAAGGACACTGTTTCTTTTCAAGGGCAATGAGATCTGGATTTGGCTGAACAGATAATATGTAGAGCCTTGCACTGTTCTCAGTTGCTTTATGCTTTAATGGCGTTTCAAGATCAAACACTGAACAATGTTTTATTGGCTCTGGATGAGATCTGCACTGCTTATGGTAACAGGACAGTTCTCAAATCTGGGCACAACTACAGCATCCTGTAATTGCACCTTAGCTTGCCAACAAGTGGCAACAGGTTAGAGTCATAAAAATAAATGGCAGCTTACACACAGAGGGACTCTGAGCTACTGTATTTGACACTGAGACTCTTCCCTGTATAGGAAAATGCTTTACACTCTAGTATTTCAAAGAGAGTAAGTACTGTTATTACACTAGGCCATATATGTTGTTACTAGCCCTAATACAGCCAACTTCTTACACTTTTCATTTAAGCCAACTGATTTTATTCCAGCGGGCCCTGAAGTACAAATCTGTCCCTGTGCTTCCCTGCTCAGCTTTGCTATTGTAGTGTATCAAATTCCTATTGTTTTCCTCTTTCACATGCTGTGGGGAAGTCAAAGCACCTCTCAGCAGGGAGTTATGCGAAGGAAACCTATCTAAAATTAGACTCAACTCATATTAATGGACCAAACAGAAAAATCCCTGCAAGCTAAAATTAGAAGTAATCTCATTAGTGTTCTGACAATGATTTGTAACCAGGGAATTCCCCCTCTTTTTCCCTCCCACTCCTTCTACCAATGGCTTTGTCCATCTGACTCTGAAACACACTTCAGAGACTAAGCAGATGTAAAGCAGGAAGAGGCTGGAATCTGTCAGCACTTAAATGGGAACAGTGAATTCTCAAGAGAAACTAAAACTCATCATTAGATTCTTCTTAGGCTTCTCACACCTGTGGAGTCACCTATACAAAACAAATGCCCCCAATCCAGCCTCAAAGGCTGCTACAGCCATATAGACACTTTGGTTGACTGATTCTTCTCTGTGAGACTCAGAACAAGGGCTTCTATCTCTGCTGGGCAACTCAAGCAAGACTGAGAAATGTTTGTCACAAACATGCAGCTCGCTCTTTCCTGGGCTGCTGATGAAAAAGACAGCAGTGCCTGTATAAACGGATACCCCTGGAGGTACACACATTCTCCCCTCCCCTGATGCTTGCCTGGCCCCACTAAACACACTGAGCCCTACTGTGACCGGAAAACTCTTCAGTGAAGCAAGGCTGAACTGTCCTCTGCACCTTACCTCCTCAGGTCTGCTCAGCACGTGGCCTTCGGGGCCTGTTATTCCCATCTCCAACATCCTGGCTTGTTCCTAGGACATCGAAAGAACAGAGGGATATTACAGGACTGAAACTATCAACCAAAAAAGCAGATCCCTTCTGTGGCAAGCCCTTCCCTCAGGACCATCACCATCCTATGTCCTGTGGGACCATCAGGTATGGTGAGAGGCTGCTGTACCCTCAAGGGGTTTGAAAGAGGGAACATGGGGAAATGGGAGGGCAGGCACTGACTTAAACTTCTTCAATGAAACAAGCACAATGTGGAGACAAAAAAAGGCTACAAAACTCCTCATCCTCTCCAATTCCCAGGTCTGTGAAGTGCTATCAATTAGTAATTTTGGGGCACTTTATGATTAGGCAGGTGCTAAAATAGAGATAAGCCCTGGCCAATACAACTCCTCTGACCCCTCTCGGTTTTCATGTGAAGGAGCCATCCAACTGTGCACTGCAGCTCTAAAAAGTCCAAACAAAAACTGATTCTTGTATTCTGAAAAGATGTTCAAAGAACGACCTCTTGGCTCATGCTCCTTCAACTCCCAAGAACAAGAGAAATAGTTGCAGAGCTTAACCGAGCAATGTCTTCTGTGCCTTATGAAAATCAAAACATTTGGACCTTCTGTCATCCGGCACCAATTATAACACAGCGGGCCAATACACACAACCCACTTGATCACTAAACCACATCCCTCAGAACACTTTCCTTGCGAATTCAGCTTCATTAGCCACCTCCTTGCTTACAGGGAGAAAAAGCTCTCTTGTCAAGACAGTTCTCAATGGACTTTACCTGTCCTGGCTTGTTATGTGCAAGGCAAAGGTCTCTGCCTCTCCACACTGAAGACAGCTGCAGCTGGAGCAAACATACCATACTTGATGGATACTCACTTCCATTTAGGTAATTGCTAATTCACTATTGCAGATTCGCTTATGCACAACATATTCGCAACAAAAAATCTTGCTAAATTAGATATTGCTGCTGAACAGCAAAGATACCACCTTGCACAAGATGTCCAGCTTTAGAGCCATTGTGCTAATGGCCCACACCAAATCTGCCTGGGATAGATTTTCAGTTCTTGCCTGCCAGAAGTAGTTAGTTACCTGTGCAATTATATCCCCATTTTCTGCATGAACTTGAGCTATGGCACCCAGCTCTGCCAGGCAGCTGAATATCTCATACAGCTAAAAGAGAGATAAGAAGAAATGATTACTGAGCAGGCTGCCCATGGCCCTGACACCACTCATGGCCCTTCCACCCATGCCCCTGGCAGCAGCAGGACCCAGTGCAGCCATGCCAGGCAGAGCTCTGGCCGTGCCGGGACCAGCTCTCTGAAGGATGCAGTCACCAGCAGATATTCCACACTAGACCTGTGCCTCTGCCTGCAGTGCAGGAGCCCAGCCAGCCCACAGCACAGCCTGGGGCAGCCCTGTATAGGCAGCCAGGGTGGAGGAGAGGTGCAGCAAGGCCTGGCCAGGGGCAGCAGCCACCAGCCTTATGAGCTACCCCATGCCCACCATGGCTGTCACCCCCCACTGCTCCTTGAATCAACACAACCATGGCGGTGCAGGGGGTCTCACCTCAGTGTTGGACATCTGGTACAAATCCTTGTAGGCCATGTACACCATGAAGGAGTTAACGCCTGGGGCAGGGCAGAGAGGAGAGAGAGGTGAGCTTTGTAGGTTAGGCTGCCTGCTCTGGCCACCCTCCCCACCAGCTGCCCTGCGGGGCACAGCTCCTGCTGGCAGCCGTGCAAGACCCCGTGGGCACCCAACAGCGCAGCCACCTCTTGCCCTCCCTGGCCAGCAGACAGGGCTGGCCAAGGCCAGGCAGGGAGCGGCAGACAACGAACCTTTCTCCTGGACCATGGTGTGCAGCTCCTGCCTGACGTGGTCGCTCCAGCGTGGGATGTCCACATGCAGTGCATAGTCGCAGCAGGCCTTGCCATCAGCCCACTCCCGCCACCGCTCCAGCGCCTCGGCCAGGCTGGACTCCGGCTCTGGCACCACGTGATCCACTGTGGGGGCACAGCACAGAAGGGCTGGGCAAGGGCTCCCCAGCCGGGCCGTTCCACTGTGCCCTGGCAGCTCCACCACCCCAGGATGGTCTCCTCAACAGCTTCAAGGCAGCTCCCAAGAGGATCCTGTCACCTTCACAACATGCCTTGGCTCCTCAAGTGCATTTATTGGCAGGGAAGTGCACAGAGCCTTTGCTTAATGGCCTCTGGCACGGGACCAGAGGTTTTTACACGCTTCTGCTGAGAAACTGGCTGGAAGCTGAAGAGCCCCATCCCCACTCCCACCCCATTAGCACACCGCCTTCTCCTACACTGCAACACTAATGCACCTTTTATTGCCCACCATGGAATCTCCACACCTTACCACAGACCATTTCAGAAAACATATTTTTTTGGCACAGAGGAAGGAAAAACAGTGGGGGGAGGACAAGGAACCCAGCCCTTTATTGGAAGGATCAACACTTGCTCCTGCATCCCAAGAAACCCTGCAGTGCACACAGCTGTAACCACTGCATAGGACAACACCTGGATCTCAAACCAGTGCACAGCCACTGCATTCTCCAGGGAAGGACCTCAGAATTCCCTTTCCTTTTTCGTTAGCACTGTTTATTTTCAAGCAGTGTGAGATGCCAGCACACGGCTCTGTTCCTCTGCTCAGAGCCATCTGAGCATCATGCTGCCCTACTTCCAT
Source organism: Edolisoma coerulescens (assembly GCA_013397115.1). Taxonomy (NCBI): domain Eukaryota; kingdom Metazoa; phylum Chordata; class Aves; order Passeriformes; family Campephagidae; genus Edolisoma; species Edolisoma coerulescens. The sequence goes on from VWZW01003851.1 coordinate 179,414, forward strand.
TTAAAAGAGAAGTTATGCCATTGTTCCTTTTTGAGGGTCCCAGGGGCAACAGTGGCTGCAGACAAGCACTGCAGAACACAGGATCTGCAAGGGCACACACACCTCCTGCCCTATCACTTCATCATTACGAGGGATCCAAAGATTCATCCCAATCCTTACTCCCTAGACTGCATTGACAGAGATCACAGAAAATATGAACACACTGTCATGGACTCTGCAAACAAAGGAGACTGAGAAAAGCACAGAAAAAAGAAAGAACTGGGTGATCTTGCAGGAGTGCTGGGTGGTGTCATGCCCGCTGCACTTACTGATCATAGTGGTTCCACCAGCCAGAGCTGCTTTTGTTCCTTGGAAGAAATCATCCACAGCGGTCATTCCCTTGTATGGCATCTGCAGGCGAGTGTGGACATCAATTCCTCCAGGGATCACCATCTTCCCATTGGCTTCTATGGTTTTGACCCCTCCAGGAACAATCAGGTTGTCTCCGATCTGCCTGATGAGATCACACCAAGATACTCCCACAAAGGAAAACCAGCCACAACATAACCTCCGAACAGCTCAGCCAGGGACTGCCAGGGCAGCTCCCTGCCAGCAGGAACACCCCACTCTGTCCTGCTCCCAGACCCAGGCTTGCCAGAGCCGGCAGAGCAAAGTCACTCCACTCTGCAGCAACGCACAGGACTCTCCGGCTTGCTCACACCTATGCTGTGCTTAGTCCAGGGGTGGCTGCCATCTGTCCAGTTGCCTCTGCAGTGTGTGGTGAGAACCTGCCTAGGACACCTCATACCCTACAGGCTCACGAAACAGGCTCCAGCATGCACTTCCAGCATAGCAGTCCTAACTGCTCCCCCAGGGTGCATGCTCACAAAACCCACACCAGCCCTGCTTCCAAGTGAGCTATACCCCTAATCGCTCCTGTCTCCTGTCCTTCTGCCCCACCTTAAGTAAGGCTCATGTTTGAGCTTACTTACAGAGAAAGATGATTTCCACTGTAATGCCACAGCTGCTAGGCCAGCTCGGGGCTCATCAGGAACTTGCAATGCTGCTCACAGCACGAAGTCCCAAGAGTGAAGGGACTCCTGGGAGCTGGGAAATAGCTCAGCAAGTGCCCAGCCTGACTGGTTGCAGCCTGCTGGGCTCATGGCATAGCCTGCAAGCTCTGGGCTCACTGTCTTGCCAAGAAGTGGACAGTTCTCCCTCTCACCTTGTCTCTTCTGTGGCCCTGAAGGACAGCTTTGCTATCAGCAGGGCCACGCTGTAGTGAAGGCAGCTAAAATCACAAATACCTTAAAATGTCTTCGGAAAACAGGAAATCTAGAGATATAAATATAAATCCACTAGTAACCTAATACACAACTATAGTGCTCTGGAGCCTGTCCTGTTCGAGCACAACTCGACGTACCCAGCCCTCCTGCAGGCCAAGTCACCTGAACCTCAGCATTCCCATTCTCAGCCCCTGTCCCCTCAAGCCCTTTATGTGTCCATATGTACAACTCAGCCTTCAAATCTCTTCCTTCAGAAATCCTACTTTCATCAAGCCTTTCTCAGTCTTACTTGATAAATCAAGATTAAAGATAAGTTGGTTTTAGTGGAAAACTTCTGATTTCCTTGGCACACTGGGGAGGTAAAAATGAGAAGCAAATTCCATTTTTGCATTTCATTCAAGCTGAGTCACTTTGCAGGTTTTTTTCCCCTAGTGTAACAAAAATTCTGACAAAACCTCTCACTTTACTGTCCTCACAGCAATAAACCAGCAGCATTTCCCACTGCTTTTATGGAGATGAATCCATCACTAAAGGTTTTTAATTGCTCACTGTATTCTTACCAGAATTCACTGGTAAGAGCATTTAGCTTCCAAGGCAGTGAAATTCTGTGGCCTCCGGGCTGTAGATGAGGCTCAGTCATTTGCCCAAGCATACTCATAAAGCCTGTGCCATAGCAACACCTGAAGCTGGCTCTGATCCCTGCCTGTGTACAAGTACCTGTCAATCACAAATGGTCTTGTCCACCAGATAAAAATACAGTCACACTTCTTGAAGTATTTATCTGCTGCTGGATTTTTAACACATACCACCCTGGGAAGGCTGGATATTTAACTCTTACCACAGAGCAAGCAATGCCTTTTCAAGTCTCTCTGTGATGAACTATCATGGTTCTTTCACTTCACCCAGTGTGGAGCTGGCCCCAGCACAATACCTTTGCCAAGTTTGAATGGCAGCCTTTAACCAATGGAGCTATTCCTGCAGCTCTGAGACATACACAAAGAAGCTGGGGGAACCCAGAGGTTTCCCTGCAATTCCTGGAAATCTCAAGGATGCAGATGACTTGCAGCACAGCACTGTCCTTGTTAGTACTAACAAACAGGATCCTGTGTGGGGTCATTCATGCTAATACAGTTAACACAGGGAAAAACAGAAGTCAAAGATAAACCTTGTTCCTGGTGCAATTAGACACAACTTTGCTGCACAATGGACAGAGTATCACAATCCCACAAGCCTGACATCAATTCAGTCACTGGAGTTCCTCTGAAAATACATCAGACAATCACGTCTGTGCTCACACACACTGCAGCGAGCTGAGCCTCTGAACAGAGAGGGTTATCAAGCTTTACTGCCTGGCAAGTTGGGTACAGACCACATCCACAAAAAGCCAATAACCACCCAACTTGAAGCTGGTTTAAGGGGAGATGGAGATAATAGAAATCCCATACTTACTTTATGAGGCCATCCTCCACGTAAATGTCAGCATAGAATGACTGGTCATCATTGACTATTCGCCCTCCTTTAATAAGGAGACGATCACTCTGAAAAGGAAAGAGCACAGCAGCTGTCAGTAGCAGGTAACACACGTGCTTCATTCACTTTTGACTGTGAGGGTGGTTAGACACTGGAATAGGTTGCCCAGGGAGGTTATGGATGCCCCAACCCCGGCAGTATGCAAAGCCAGGTTGGTTAAGTCCTTGAGCAACCTGGTCTAGTGGGAGGTGTCCCACTAGAGGGGGTTGGGATTACAGGATCTTTGGGGTCCATTCCAACCCTTTAACATATTATGATTTTATGATTCTCAGCACTCTGTACAGGCGCTCTCCTACTGCTCACCTCAACCGCCGATGCTGCAGAAAGGTCACTGGACCTGTGCTAACACTCCAAACAACAGTACAAGAGCAAGGATTGAAAATGTCATACTCCTAAAGCTGTTTCTAAATGGGAGAGGGGGCTGCCAGAAACACCACCGAGGCAGACTGAGCACAAGGGAGAGTCACCAGGGACACAGCAAACATGCTTCCATAAAATACAGAGAGAAGGCCAAAGCTTCCTGCGCCGGGACATTATGCCCATAACTCTGCAGGCAGCATGAGCCACACATCAGTATTTAGAGCAAGTTTGTACTAAGGGCATGTCCTCAAACCTTATCCAGATACCACGTAAAGTAAGTTGCATTAAAGAAGACAAGTTACTCTCTCCTCTGTTACCACCTTGCAAAGACCACCAACAGGACAGGCAACTGGCTGGTAACCTGTCCCTCTCCTGCTGTGCCTGGGGTAATGCTTCTGAGGCATTTCACAGGTCTATACAAAACCCAGGAGGCACTGGACTGCACTCCAGTCTCATGATTTACCACCTCCTCCATTCTCCTTTCTATTGACCGCCGTGGCCAGCAGCCTTCTCTGAAGGAGCACAGCCAGACAGCAGAGGAACACCCCAACCAGGATTGTGCTTATGCTCTTCCTGTATTCACACTTTTGGACCAGACAACTCAGCATACACTGATGGGAGAGGATGGACACTGTCCTGTGGGGAACAGACCCTGTCCAGAGGAACTGGGATGGCTGAGGTCCTGCTATTCTACCTACCTCCACCTGCACAAGTCCGCACAAGCAGCTGCAGGCAGTACGGGGGCAAACCACCTGATCTCACATGTGCCTGCCACCGATTCAGGTGACATAGGCTGACTGCTGTGCCAGAGAACATGTTGTCTACCTGACTGCTTAAAACACCTCCAATTACTCTTCAGCTCTTGATCACGCCTTACATTCCTCCCTGTTACCCCTGGTGCCCACAGCCCAAGTTTTGGCATGTAAATACACTCCCGTTCCACAGCCGGAGCCTGGACAAGGGCCGACCAGAGCCTTCAGCAGGGCTCACATGCCAGCCTCACCCTGTGACGCTCTTGCATGGTAAATTGCTCTGCAGGGAAATGGGTTTGCTCTCCATCCGCCGCCGCCCTTGGGGCAATTTCTGAACTATCGCCACCGTGGTGGGAACTTGCAGCTTCCTTTCTGTCAATAGAAGGATGCAAAGAATACTCCTGCGTCCCGGCAGCAGCCAAAGCCCAGAGCCCCGCGTGCATTTTTACAGCAATCTCATCCACACGCAGCCGAGACAAAGGAACTGGGTGGGGAAAGGAGGGGATGCCGGCGCGCTCAGCCCTGCCGCAGCTCAGCGCGGCGCGGGGCACGGCCCCCGGCGAGGGCCGCCCCACGGCTCCACAGACGGCCGNCAGCACAGCCCAGAAGGAGCCTCACCTTCCACCAGGAAAAGAGCTCAGCTGAGGTGTTCCCGTTTCTCCTGCCACTCACCATCCTCTCCAACAAGCACACCCGAGGTCAGCCCCCCCTTCTTCCCTGACCCAAGCTAACACATCGGGCAAGCCAACACTGGAGCTGGTTCTCACTAGAGTGTGGGAGCACCAGCAAATATTGATGCTGGCCTGCCCTTCCCTGCACATCAGACAAGAGGAAGCCAAGGGAGTCGGGCACAGACAGCACAGGGGCAGGAGACTGTCGCATTGACAATTACTGAATAAACTGTTAATATGAGCTCAGGAAATATGCCTGCTCCACACTCACAAGTGGTCATTCTGTGGCAGATATGAAGGGCTGCTCAGTGCTAACTCTCTTAGTACACAAAATTGAGAGACCCACGGTGGCTGAAGCACAAACAAGGCATCCATTCAGGAGATCAGACACTGCTAGAACCCATCGTGCCCACCCCACAGTGAAGGGACTGCATCAGTACCCACCCACTGACTGCAAGGGAAAAATGCAACAAAGTTGAATAAGGAAAATCCAAGTGATACGCCTACAGGCTCTGGCATCCTTCAGGAGTGTGCCCAGGTGTCAAGAGGCAGGGAAAGAAGAAAGGAAGAGAATTAAACTGTTATGAAGAAACGAGTCTGATTTAATAGCCAGGCTTCTGCAATGCACACTACCAGAACAGCCCCAGACCACAATAAACGCACTGTTCCCCTATCAGGGCTCCCTGTGCCTCTGCACACCCACCACGGCTCCTGCCAGCCAGTGTCAGGCTGTGTCACCAGCCACTGTCAGCAGAGGGAAAAGCCCTCCTGCACCAGGAGCCACAGGAGCGCGGCCACCGAGGGAGCAGCCAGTGCCCGAGCCCCGGCCACCGCCCGGCACAGCCTCTGGGCGAAGGGCGCCGAGGCAGCAGTGAGTGCGAGATGCTGCGCGGACGGCGGCTGCACGGGCTCTGCCCGACCGCTGGCACTGACCCGTCAGGCTCATTGGCCTGACCTCCACTGCTGACAGTGCCTCCAAAGCACTCAGGCAGCCAGTGACAGCTCATCTGTCACCGGTGTGGTGCTTTCTGTGAGGATCCATTTCTGCAGGCACAAGGGATGCCTACGAGGCCACGCCTGGAGCTTCCCTCCAGCCCAGCTCTGCCAAAAACCTGCTGGATTCACCACCAGCCCTCAACACTCTCCATGCTGGTAAGCCTTTTTGCAGAACTCTCCCTGTCTCTCTGCCTGTTTGCATTTGGGATCAAGCTTTCAAACCCATTACCCATTCCCTCATGCCCACACTCTGCTCCTGATGCCCTTAAGCATCATCTGGTCATTTTGAGATCCCAAAGCATCAGGTGGTCTCTTAACATTTTTCAGAGTGATGCTGCAGAAAGAAAGGCAGGCAGCACTTCCAGAAGGCTGCTGAACCCAGCCAAGAACAGTGCTCACCTCGTTAACAAAGCACAAGGGCATAATTAGGGGAGCACAGAAGCAGGTGTATGGTTTTACTTCTTTTTCCCTTGTAAAAGAAGAGACACTAATTGCAGTGGTGTTTCATCAGAAGCTCATGTTTCCTCCTTGCTAATGTACCACACAACAGCATGGAAGAACCCCTGGCTAGAGTCACAGGGAGAGATAGTTAGCTGCCAGCTACACCATGATTCCCTGCAGTCTGTGGCTAAGAAATGGCATACCAATAGCTACCAAGTTTACAAAATCTGTCTAGTCAGTAACCGAGGCTTTCCTCCCCACTTGTACCTGATACAACATACTGGCCATCCCCACACAGACCTCCTTGTTTATAGAGGCAGCAGAGACATCACAGAGGGGGTGTGTGTGGGCTCCTGCAGGGGGATTGGGGTGGGCATGGCTCACACCAAGAAAAAAATATGAGATCTCCAGTCTGCCTGGCCTAGGAAAGGATTTTATGACAAAAGCACAAAGACAGAGTAATTTTGACTCAACCAACAGTTGTGTTAACAGGTATTTTGTGAAATCAGGACAAGATTTTAGTCTTCCACCTCTCTTTCCGCAGAAAAACATATAGTGGACAGCAAGAGAGAAATACTTTGATTACCTTTCCAAACAGCCAGAGAAAAGGAACCAATAAAAAGTCTCTCAACAGACACACAAGATCTGAAATTACTATTCTCCTGAGCTGGGCACCCCAGCATCAGCACACATGTGGAAAGTAATACCACATTTAGTGGTCTCTGATGCATGGTGCACATCACGAGACAGTGAAGAGCAACACATCCATAGCAAGCTGATGGAGCCATCACTGAGAAAGCCAAAGCCTTGGCTAACCTCCCCTCCCCGTGTTTTCTCCACTGCGCAAGCGACAGACACGCCTGTACTTCCCAGTCTTCCATCAATGACTACAGTCTTGCCTGTCACGCTGTCACACACCGCCTTTGACCGGGCTTTTACAACTCATGTTGGGAATAATTTGCACAGAAATTTATCTCACACTAACACATCGTGATCCTGGCCTCTCCACTAAAATGGCTGTCCTAGAAAAGATAAGAAACTGCTGCAAACAGATATAATAAGCAAACTGTGGTTTTTCAGATGTTACTGGCAGAAACCAACTACAAATACTGACTGCAGCACTGTTGAGTACAAGAGGAACCAGGAGGGAGTGTTTCTGCACCTCCAGAAACACAGTAGGCAGTTGAAACAATAGCTGTTGGGAAGTACAAATACCCAGTTTTCCAATATATCCTTCATGAAAGCCCAACCTGCCCATTGTTTGGGTGACAGAAGCAAGGAAGGCACTACTCCTGTTGTTTGTGAGCTCCGTCTCTGCTTCAGTGCTATCAGCTCTGAGATCTATAGGTGAGTTACCTGCCAGGGGAAGTGGCTTCTGTTATTCTCTGCACACTCTCCTGCACCAGACCTCCCCCGCCTCGAATACAATGCTTTAGATGCTTTAAAGGTAATGGGACAACACATTCTCAAACCCCTCTCTACTAACAAACACAGCTTAGGTGACAATCTGCCATCCCCATCAGCTGCTACCTGTACAGACATGCAAGAAGATTCTGGGGCAGAAATCTAGAAAGGAGGAATAAACAATGCCAACAGTGCCTGGGGGGGGCATAATCGGTAAAAAAGGACAGAACCAACTTTGTTCTAGGGGAGACACTGGAGCTGAGCTTTTATTTCTGACACTCCATATGAAAACAGAAGAGGCCACCCACCACCTGCCTTCACTTCATTGCCTCCCTCCCCTGAGTCCCCTGGTCATTTGACCAGAATTCCATGGCCATGTCTTCCAGTCCAGCTAGAATATGATAATGCTGCAGAACAGGGCCAGTGAGTCATGGAGAGCCATCCTCAAGCTGTAGAAGTCAGAGGAGAGAGCCACCTCTAACATCAGTGACACAGACACCATATGCCTGCAGCATTCCCAGCTTCAGCAGAAAAGGAAAGGATTTAATAGGGATAAATCAAGCAGCTTGGGAGATTTTGTTACCACTGAGGTGAGAGAGCTCCCATTGGATCCCAGAGGGGAAGGCACAAGCCCTTCATATTGATAAAGCATATCATAAAGAAAAAGCCCAAGAGAATGGGAGAAATCCCACCTGCAGCAGCAGCTGGGGTGTCTCCATGGTGGTCTAAGGATATAGAAAAGGCAAGATGTGTAAAGCCATAATATTGCTTGTGAAAGCAACTGAACCTAGGCTGACAAAGGAATTTCTCTTTACAGTGGTCAAGATCTTAGTGCTTCTTTGGGAGCATTTTGTTCCCATTTGTACATGCAAAAGAATAATGGAAGTCAAGTGCTTTGCTTTTCCTTTTTCTTCAGAGGGCCAGAGCTGTCCTCAGTAGAAAAATCAGGAGCTACAAGAAGCCAGCGAAAAGCCAACAAGATGAAAGACCAGATTGCCTTCCCAGGAGCAAGCCCTCTGCGGCCTCCGCAGGGCGAGCCCTGGAGCAGAGCTGCCACGGCAGAGATCAGAGCAGGAAAGCCCCAGAGGGAGCGGCACGGCGGGGTACGGGTGGGACCGGGGCTCCCGCAGCTTCAGGGCCAGCCCGCCCGCCGCCCCCTCTCCCGGGCGGGCCGGGCCAGGCGGGTCCTGAGCGCTGCAGCGGCACCGCCGCACCTGAGCCGGCGAGACCGAGGAGCTGCTCGGCGGGGACACCGAGCGAGGGGAGCGCCCTGCGGGAGGCCGGGGCAGCCGCCCGCCCCCTCCGGCCCCGCCCGGGGGGAACCCCGCTCCGGCAGCGGCACCGCCGCGCACCGCTCACCGCAGACGCTCCGGCGCGGGCTCTGCCCAGCTCAGTTCAGCGGCGGGGCCGGGGCACCTGCGCGGGCGGCGGCTCTTTGTCTGCGCGCCGCCGCCGCCCNCATCAACACCGGCCACCGGCACCGGGCACCAGCACCGGGCACCGGCACCAACACCGCGCACCGGGCACCGGCACCGCGCACCGGCACCGGGCACCGATACCGCCTTCGGGAACTGGGCACTGGCACTGTGCACTGACACTGGCTTCGGGAACGGGGCACCGACACCGGCTTCGGGAACCAGCACCAGGCACCAGCACCGAGCACCGATACCGGCTCCAGGCACCGACGCTGTCCAGTCTGCGTCTGCATCCAGCCCGCAGAGACGGCCCATGGGAGCGGCCACAACCAGGGCTCTGTGCTGGCCAAGATTCTCCATGCAACCCTGACAAGTGCGATGAACGAGGTCTGCAACACAACAGACTGTCTCAGGTTGCTGGCATGCACCTGCATCACCTCAAACTTTCTTTCACAAGCACAAGAATTGGAAACATTAAAAAATAATAAAATACACCACAGATCTGGCTTCAGGAATCCTACATGCCATGCAAACACTACAAGTGCTGGCAAGGACTCTTCCAAGGACTTCTTCCCTTTTCTCTGCTGTGACTTTGGTAGGAAGGTTTAAATGGTGGAATTGTTAACAAGTACTCAGTGTGTGCTGAAACAGACGATGCTGAGCCTGGCCCAGAGCTGGCCACGACCACGCCAAGCAAGAGCTGTACCACAATGGGATGAATTCATCTACCCTTTCCTGCTTGCCACAATCCGTTGTGCTGCCAGCAGGTCCTAGGAACCACAGCCAGCCTGAACCTTGCTTTCTCTTCCAGGCCAGCTGCAACTCCACCCAAGTGCAGAGCTTTGAACACCATCAGCAAGATATTCCTACAGATCCTGCTGCTAGGCAGCTCCACTAGGAAAATCTTCCAGCTACACCTGGCATGGACATTGCTGTAAATCCAATTTCTACTTCCTGGCAGAAAAACAAGCCATCTGACCTGGGTGACCAACACCCAAACCCTCTCTCCAGTTTGCTTTCTGAACTAGAACCTAACAACGGCATCAGGGGCCTGACAAGCACCCTGCTCACCAGTGCATGCACAGGCAGAGCCATCTCACAGCACAACCCCTGACATTGCAGCCAACTTTGACTGCTACAAAGCCCTGGGAGAAGTGGGTGACAGCAGCGTGGACTGTCAGTACCATGTGCTCTACAGTAACCCAGCCTAAAGCTTTTATTACCCACTGAGTCTCCTACTCCGTGTGCTTCTCCTAAAGTTCTTGGATAGTTTTACTGGATATGTATTTATTCTAAACCCAAAAACCTTTCACCAGTTTGAAGTCAAAGTCAGCAGATGCTCAACAACTTACTTATTACTACCAGGATGGTGAGAATATTGACTAATTGCAAGGGCTGCTTGGCCCTCCTGTTACCCTGTCCCAGCTCCTGTGCCACTGCCGGTGAGCTGCTGCACCGCTGCAATCAGCAAGAGACGGCTGGAAACCTTCCCCTCCATGGCAGATCCAAGGGCAGGGGACGTCTGCAAGCACCAGGCAGGGAATGGAGGAGCAGTGCTGTGCCAGAGCCTCTGCAACTAAGAAGCCTGTGCGGAGAAGATCAGGTACCAGACCACACTGTTCTTGTCACAAGACTGCAATGCTTCAAGAACAGGTCCTGGTCTCTACTGAAATTACACTGGCTGGGGCTGGGAGGTGAGAAAGAGCCTCAACTCCTATCACCAAACCTCTCAAAACTTCACTCAAGCATTTTCTGGAAAGTTTATGAGTATCCCCATGCCTGGTGGTGCCACATTAACTTTGTCTAGACTCAGTAACAGAAAGAGCAGCAGTTAATTAGTTAATAATAGATAAATGACCATGCAGATGCTGCTGACTTCAACACTTGGACAGTTTCAAGAGCCGAGCTTGCATCAGCCCCCTGGATGCCAGCCAGCCACAGTGACTTCAGACCCCTCATTTGAAGAGATGTGCTTTCCTCATGGTTGCTATGTGACACTCACACAAATACAATCAAACACCCTGCCCTGGGCCCAAAACATTCAAAACAGAAAAAAACTTTTTCCATACGATCTCTTCCAGGTACAGTGTGTGAGGCACTACTCACATGCTTCAAAATATCCTCTATGAGAAGCATGGTCAATTTGAAAGTTACTTAAAATGGCAATCCTCAGAGCTCAAAACCTCCTCATGGCAGCAGATGTTTGTGGACAGCCATGAGTGACAGGAGCAGGGTGAGGAGCACCAGTGGTGTGAACACAGAATAGAAGGCCCATGCTGCTGCAAGGACTTTGGCACCAAAACGGACCTCAGTAAAGGGCATTATAAACCCTACCATGGATGTAGAAAAGAACTCCTTGCCCTGGTTATGAGCACCTTTTAAACCACCAGACCAGAATCCCTCTCAACATCGGGGTCATGGCACCAGAGAAAGATACCAAGAGAAACCCTCCTCTGGCAGGTCATGCCAGCAGTCTGCCCAGAGCCCCTGCCGTGTCCTGGGGATATCTGCTTCAAGCAGGCTGAGAGCAGGCTGAGTCAATGCGGGGCTGGCTATCTCTTTTATACCTGGCTGCAAAACCCAGGTTTTTTTCTGCTTAAAAATTCTATAAAGACCAACATGTCCTGGGAAGAGCATAAGGTTTTCAAGACCACATCAGCCCAAAATAACACTCACAGCATCGTATTAAAGCCCTGGCAGTGAAATATTGGCCTGCCACCTCAGTGCCCCAGATGTAGTGGCCAGGTACCCCAGAGGCCACTGCTGCCAGCCTGCTCCCTGCTCCCACTGCACTGCCCACACACCGGGGCCAGCCACCTCCAAAGCCTTGACCACCCTGAGCTGAGAACGAGGACAGAAGGAAACCAAGGACCATTGCCACAAGGTAGTGTGAAAAATCAAACTACTTCCACACTAGGGTAAGTTTTATGGTAAAACATAAGCTCTTTGCAGCAAGCAGGAACTCTTCAACTGAATCCCTAATTTCTCTGGAAATCTAGCCCTACTGCATAACTCCCATGGAATCCAGTATCTGTCTTCTTACACAGGGGGGTGAGATAACAAACTCAGCAGTTTTGCCTAAGTGCTGGCAATAACGTCTGTCCTAGCATGAGCAGCCAAAGAACTGACTCTTATTGCTGTGCTTCAGGCATCAGATTTCCTAAAAAACACAAACACATACATGTGGGATTTTTTTCAATAAAGACCTGAATATTTAGCATTCAACTCCATGAACTGTAATGCAAGTTTAACTGTTGTATTTGTTTTGTGGGAACTAGTTCAGTGGGTTGGATTTGTTCCTATTGTTTGTAAAAGTAACAGAAATAATGTAACTCAAAATTATTCTCTTATAAAAACAAGTAAAACCAAAACACAGATGCTGAATAGGGTGATATTGAGGTGATGCATTAATGCTATCAAAGTGCCTTAGGATCCTATACAAAAATTCAGGATTTTAAACTGTGCTAAAGGCAGTGCACAACTGCAACTTCAGATTGCGCCAAGTTGCCTTGTGAGGCACAGACTGCCGTTGGCTTGGTGTTCCTGCTATAAATTACTGGCATTGGAAACCAAAAAGCTGAATGCTGAAGCCAGAGCACATTTTACAAGTGTCAGGAAAACGAAGAGAGAACCAAGTTAGTCCAAGCTTTGTTCTCCATTTGAGGCAGCCCTGCCTGTATTTCCAGGGTGTATCACAAGTTGATATCTAAGTGGTATCACACAATCAGACATGTGAGACTGGCTGACCGCAGGAAAAAGCCAAGGACTGGCTCCTGCCAGTCTTCTGGAAGGGACGAACTCTTCGCCTGCTTTCACTGCCTGCTAGTTTCCCTTGCGTTCCTTTTCCCCTTCCTCCCCAGCCGACCGAGCTGCCCCAGCCTGTGGTGAAGCCACAATCCCGTGTTTGTGGGACCACAGCCAGTTGCCTTGGAAATGACAACTTAGCTGCAGAACCACGCAGCAGGAAGGACAAAGCATCTGGGGGTTAGCACCATATGCTCCTGCCTGTATGACTGCACAGGAGGATGAAAATGCAGGGTCTCTGCATGGCTGAGCAGCGAGGAAGGACATGGAGGAGGCCTCCACAGGCTTCTGGTTGACCTTCCCAGGCACCAGGCACAAAGTGTAAGGCTCCTTTCCTGCTCCTCAAAGCCCTGTTGCCTCTGCAGATGCCCAGTATTGCGGCTCTCCAGCACCTGTTCACACATCACCAGCCCTCCGTGAACATCCTGGTCACAGGATGGCTGTGGGGTGGAGGGTGTTGTCTGTGACCTACAGAGAAACTCTCTTTTTACTTTGTGATAGTAAAGAGAACATAGTAATCTGCTCTGGCTAAACAAATAACATGACAGCTCTCTAAGAAAACTGCAGGACACTTCACAAGGGTAGAGTCCACACCAGCTATTACTGATGAAAACCAGCACTGAGTTAAATCACTCTTGTTAAAAATGGTCCCCGCGAATAGCCCAGATCAGCACGGAATCTGGCCCCACAGTGTTGTTCCTCCAAATCATAAGTGTTGTGCAACAACAACTCTTGCTGCAGCAGAACTTAGTAGCAGGGAAAGGGACCTCCTGCTTTGAGCAAAGAGCACCTGAAGGGCACATCTCTTGTTCCCCAGGAAGCCCACAGAGGCAGCCCCCGATAGCTGCAGCCTCCACAGTAGTCCCCCTGGCCTCTACCCTAATGACTGTCACTCTCTGTCCCTCAATCCACTGGCAAAGCTCAAACTCCCACTGATAAAGCAAAGGCACAGCTCCCAACTGCTCTGAGCTATATCCCCACTATGACTTCAATGCACCCCAATATATAGCCCAGTTCTGTCCTTCCAACAGACTCTGTGATAAAACAAAGTGAGGTTGGACCATGTGCCTGGGTCTGCATTATGCTGTCTAGCTGCATGACACCACGTGTTATCACCAGGCATTTATTCACCGCAGTTGTCTCCCTGTAGAAATGTTGGTGCTTTAATTGTAATTAATGTCATTATAGGAAAAAATAACAAAAAACAAACCAAAAAAAACCCAAACAAACAAACAAAAAAGGTGTATTGGTCAGTTGTACTTCCAAGAAACTGTTCACTGCAAAAATTAGAAGATAGATCTCTGTCTGTTGCCCTGGGCGCAGGCAAGTCTCTTACTTTCAGCTTCTCTAATAAACAAGTTGCTTGGGCAAGAGTAGATGACTTGAGCTCTCTCTCTCTGTTTCTTAATCTGTGAAATTATTCAAAGTTCAATTTGCCTTGACAAAACTGCCTTTGTGTGCCCCAAGTCCGCAGAGTCCAACACAGGGAAACTCCCCATGGTTGTGCAGGCAGTGGGGCTCAGTGTGCACAATTCATTTCCCATTGGACTGTCCTATTCTGGGACACCCCAAAGCTTGAAAGCTGCAGTAAGAAGTCATACAATTCCTTCTAGCCATGCACATACAAAAGCACATGTATGAAGTTGCCCACCCTCTTAGGCAAGATGTGCAGATAAAAGGGATTTGGTTCCTGATGCTTATCAGCTGAAGGCCTCAGAGGAAGAAATCTAGAGGCAGAAATCATCAGGAAGAGAGGAGCTGCTGAAGGAAATCCTCAGCTACAAAACGCCAGAGATAAGGGTCTACATAAGACCTTAAAAGGGAAGAAGACTTGACTTTTTTGAATTTTTGGCACAGCTAATAAAGAAAAGCTCACAGCAAAGCGTGCAGGCAGGCTGTCAGGAGCTTCAGCTTCTTTTCCAACAAGCAGCAGCATAAAATTGTTAATGCAGTGGTCAGTTCTGCAGCTGCTACTTAAATCATGTGGACAAGGTTGGTACTGACAGGAATAATGTTAATTTTGTTCCTGACTCTGTAAAACTGCTGTAAAGGAGCAAAGCTCAAGAACATGAACTGAGAAGCATGCCAGTAAGAAACCAAAAAGCAGAGGCTGAAGAAATTGAAGTGCAATGAAGAAAACTCAAAATAAGCATTGCCTAGCTAGACATTCCTACAGAAGACAGTGGACACTTAGGACAGTCTGATGCTTTTCCCCAAAACCGAGACAGGCCAAGTCATCACAGTTCACTGCCGTGCTTCCACTAGGCTCAAGCTGGTGAAGTTAGGCCTCCAGATCACAGATGTCTGCCGTTTATCAGGGTTTGCACTCCAGACCCAAGTGGAGGTTTCTGCAGAACCCCAAGACAGCCACTCCATCTCTTTGTGCTAAGATACAGGTGATTTTTCATTCCATCTTCAAATATGGGGGGAGGTTGCCCCTGTTCACAGTTGAAAAAGAGTGACCTTAAGATGGCTATTAAAAAGCTCAGCCCCTAACAAACTTATTCACCAACAGCAGCAAATGGCCTTACTTGCCTAATACAAAAATGAGCCACAGGACCACTGAAATCCCAACCATGACAGTCACTCAACACTATTAACTTAATCATCTTCTCGCCCAACTGCTAGTGCAGAAAGGACCAGAACCAGCACAGCAAGCCATCTCACCCTCCAGCAGAAGGACTACGCTGTGGAGCTGGATGGATTAGTTTGTCACTTTCACTTTGGTCTAAGTTGAGAAACTTTGTGCCTGGTGATACCTTCAACACTGCCACTTCCAGATCAATGTGCCGTCCCCCCACTGGTGGTGCGGTACTTCTGGTTTGTGTCCATGAGAGATAAGGATCTGCCTAGTCTGGAGCAAAACTCCCCACTGGTTTTTTTTCCCATGTTCGGTGGCGCGGGAGTAGGTATTCTTTCATACAAGTATAAAAGAGCTACTGCAGCAAACCCAGCCAGCGGCTCTGACTCTCCCGGTGCCGCGGTCAGACCGCCGACATCCCGCTCGGCGGGCGGAGCTCCGGCACCGGGGACGGCCGCGCCGCTGCCTTGCCGCGGGGGCGGCGGGGGACGCTGCGGGCAGCCGGGGCGGAGGAGCCACCGCCGCACCACCAGCGGCTCCTCCAGGGCCAGCTCCGGAGGCGAGCGGCGGCGGGACCCACCCGCGGCCCCGCACCGCCCCCCGAGACCC
>VWZW01003851.1:195378-209302 GCA_013397115.1 Edolisoma coerulescens
ATGTGGGGCTGAGGGGCGGCGGGGCCAGGGTGGGTGCCGCTCGGCCGGGCCCGGCGTGCGCTGCTTCGGCGGCCTCTGGGTCGGACGCTGCTGTCCGGTTCGCTGCGGGGAGCTGCCACCGACCGCCTTCCCGGGGCGCTCCAGCCGTGAGGACCGAGCGGACACACGGGAGCGCCTCGCTGCTGACCCTGCAGGGCGCTCGGCAGGTGGGCTGTGCCCGGACGCCCCGGCAGCAGCCCCGACAGCCGCGTGTCAGTTTTCCCCCGCCGGTGCGTGGGCGCTGCCCACGAACCAGCGTTTGTTCACCAGCCCCGGGCCGTACCGCGTTCTGCTTGGGCCGTGGTCTCTGAGAGGCACCGCGGTTAGGTGGACGCCAGAGCCAGACGCAAGCATTGTCCACTGCACAAAGTCTTCACTGCTCCCAAACGCGAGCACGGGTGTTCCAGCGAGGGCTGGGTTCACAAAAAAACACCAGACCGGCCGCAAAAACAAGCTTCGTGTGTTGGCTAGTTTAAGGTGCTGCTTTGAGAGCTCCGTTGCAACTTCATTTCAAAAGTACTGGAGGCCCAAAGGACAGAGGGACAGCCAAGACTGGGTCTTAAAAATGCTAATGGCTGTGTAACAGTAGTAGCCTGTGAAATATATCGTGAGCACCAAAACTGGAGCTTTGATTAAAATTGTTTTGCAAAGCAGTCATTTCTTTATCTAGAACAAGTGTTCATGGTACCTGCACTCAACATCTTGTCAAATGATTTCTCAAACCACATTTCTGTGTTATGAGATGATGTCAGTCATGCTTTTTCCAACCTTTTCTGCAAGAACAAAGCAGTGCCATTATCTCTGCCAGTCCTCTGAGGACTGGTGGTTCTTAAGGAAAATCCACATGGAGCCTGAACCATCCTGGAGAAAAATGACCCTGTGATTAAGCCTGGAGAGGCAGTCTGGGGGCACTGGCTGACTGAGGCTTTGAGGCTATGTGGGAGGAAATGGTTTGGGATCGTTTCCCTCCTTTTGCATGCTGGGAAGCAGTCTGCTTTTGTAACTGGACTTGTACCAGTGTCATTAACTGGGTCCGCTTTTTCTCCATCTAAGTGGAATAATCTACAGTAACTTGAATTTTTGGCTAATTATTCAGGTCTAAAGAGTTAGGAGAAGTAAGGATGCACTAAATATAAACAGACTGTGTCTGCAGACTTGGAAGAGTTACTTTAAAAGCCTTGTGTTACACAGCACAGTGAAATACTGGTCAGTGCCTGCCCTTACTTTCTCTAAAGCAGCACCAGAGAGGGTTGCATTTGGTTGTTCCTGAGTTCTTACGTGAGCTCTCATATGCAGCTGCCCCAGCATTGTAGCTTCATGATACTCAGCACCACGAGTGTCGTGCCTGCAGCAGAGCCCTGCCACCACTTGACCAGGATGTGCCAGGAGAAGAGCCCGGTGCTGTCACATTTCAGGTGCAGGGACAGCAGCAGTGGCTGGCAGCTAGGGAAGGAAGTATCCCTTCAAATAGCCAGAACACATTTGTTCTAGAGTTTTTTTCTACTCCTATTCTCCTGGCAAATGCTCTTCCTTTGTAACTGGATGCTTAGCAGCAAGACCACCAGCACTGGCCAAGCAAATGCACACAAAGTGGCTGCCCACCAGGTCTTTACCTTCCTAAGGGGCTGCCGTAGCATAAAGGAATTTATCCTCCTCCTGCTGCAGGTGGGATCCACTGAGTAGAAGACGAAACCCCCTCTCAGACAGCTTCTGCCCCTCGTGAGTGGGATGTGCTGATCCCGGAGCTGGCGGCTGGCATGCTTCACACAGTGAGCTGAGCCCTGCCTCCTCGGGGCCAAGCAATAGCACGTGAGGAGTGAGCCTTTCCTGGAGGAGCAGCGTGCCCCTGCACTGCAGGCTGCCTTGTGCACGTGTGCACTAACCACAGTGAAGTTAGAGTGAACCCCTTGTTTTGGTTGGGATGTCTCCGTATGGCTGTGCAACTTTATGAGGAATTAAAATTCTCTGGAACGGGGCCTGGCCTTTGTCTGATTCCGCAAATGTGCAAAAGTTTCAGCATTGTACTTTAATAGCAATATTTATTTAAATCCTGATTCCAATGTTTATCTTTCCTAGTGCCTTGCTGCGTAGATGGTTGCACTGAAATTATGTGCACCAGTATAGGAGTACGAGGCTTTTCTGGGAAGTGAAGGCTTTAAAATCTGACCTTTAATGAAAATCATTCACTGTATAAAAGACAATTCTTGATTTTCACTTTTTAAATTGCCATTCACTTTTAAGGTCTTTTTTGTTAGGTGTTGTAAGGCTACTAGCTCAAGAAACCCATGAAAATTGAAGTTTGTGTTCAGTGTGTGTTCACTGCACGGTTGCTTTTGAGCCCAGCAGAATGCATTATTTATATTTCTGTATATTCATGTCTTGGATCAGATGTGAAGCTTTTAATTATATGACAAAATGTCTGCCCCCTATAGTTAAGTAAATTTTCTTTTCTTTAAATCACATGTTTATATGCTCATGGACAAAAATGTTTGTCAGGCAAACAGTCATGAGTGGTGCAACTTCAAACCCTGCTGGCAAACCAGCTCTCCTCTCACTTCTCTGTACAAAGTAGATGGGAAACATAGATCAGGGAGGGGATCCAGTGGGAAGGCTGCTTCCCCTGCCTGAGGCCAGGGAAGATGGACGTGGTAGGCATGAGAGCTCACGTGCTTTGTGCTGCTGCAGGAGCCACCAGAGCCGCCAGTCCTGCAAGGGTTTCCTTGGCTCGAGGGCTGGGTTCACATCCTGACCCCAGAACAGGAGTGCTGCTCCTCGTGGGTCAGGAATCTGAGCTGAGCCCGCCAGATGGGCACTGCTGGTTGTATCATGAAGGAACAGAAATAGGCTGCTCTTCTGATCTAGGGAACAGCATTTATTTTATGGGAAGTTCTGCAGTGGCAAGCTTCTAAATCATGTCTTTCTAGTTGAGTAAGAACTGTTTAAGGCACACTGAGAAATGGAAATCAGTCATGTTACAAGGTGAGCTGCAGTGGTTATGAATGGGGGAATCGTGCAGCCTTCTGGGAAGTGGTCTTTAAGCAAATCCCTTTCTGCAAAAGGATTAGTTAATAAGATGGGACATAATCACCCTGTCTGGGGTGCGCGTTTTCTTGTTCTGTGCTCTCAAAACCCCAGTGCTGGTTTTCTTTGTCCTCACTGGCTGCTGCCAGAGCACCGGCTGGGGTCCCCATCACAGCCCGTGTGGGGAATCACAGGCTCTGAAGGCCGACAGCCCGAGCCACAGAGTCTCTAGTGAGAGGCACAACATGTCGTGTAACTTTCTCAAGCATTTTCTCCATGAGGATGTCAAACTTACTGTTATCTTTTAAAAGTTTGAAGAGGAATTACCAGCTGAATAATTCAAATAGCAAAGGTATTGGCAGAGAAGTCAAATTAGGTCATCTTGCCTGCCACTGCCAAGGCACTGTTGTCCTCCAATGGGTATTTTCTGATGACTTTGCTAATTTATTTTCCATTTGTCAGGGCAGTGGGCAGTTTCTTAATTGGAAAAACTCTGCATCTTCTGCTGGCAAACTTCTGTGCTGGTTCCCAACTCCCAGATGCTTTGTGCAACATCATTCTATCTGTAATAAAAATAGAAAATGGTTTAAAAGAGTGAAGCATGTCCCAGATTGTGACATCTTGTTCACATAATGCTGCCTGTGTCACTGGAAGTTGCTCATTACACCAGGAAGGTGTAATGAGCTCACAGGCTCCATAGCTGTGACTACAATGTTCATTAGACTCCGAGAATGTTGTTTTATTTGAAGGAAGCAGACTGTTGACATTAAGTGAGATTTGACCCCTTCCTTCAATACTGACAAGCGTGAGCCATGTCCTGAGTGAGGACATTTCCTTCCCTGATGTCAGATCCATACAGAATAGTTTTACACTGATTTTCCTGTGGGTCTGGAGGCAGCAGATCTTTGATTGCATGTGAAAAGGATGTAACAACCACATAACATTGTGAGCAGGACAAATGCACGTCAGCTTTCGTACCTCCTTTTCTTCTAAGGTCTGTGGGTTCAGCTGGAGAAGCAGCGGGGCAGTGGCAGTAGCAGGTTAACACTGATTTCTTCTGATTCCCACAGGATTTGATAAAACTGCATCCCTTTGTTACATGCATGATAAGTTGCAATGATGAAGTAAGTCCTAGCTGTCTTGTTTCATGCAAAGTTAGAGCTGCCTTCTCATACTCTGCAGTCATGATTTACAAGCGTGTCCTGTTTTTGGAGGCTGCCAGATAAACAGGGTTGTTCTACTATGATTCTTGCAGCAATGTCAGGACAGCCCCCGGCACTGCCTTTCATGTGCCTCCGGGAAAGTCAGGCTAAGTACAAATGCAGAAGAAACAGTGAAAGAGCCAAGAAAATCTGATTGTCCCACTTACATTTAGAAGCAGAGGTCAGAGATGGGTGGGCTCTTTTGTTCCCCAAGAAATGGCATGTTTATGAGGGCAGGTGACTGATGAGCCTGCTATCTCAATCAGCTGAGGAGGGCCAGTGGCTGATGCCTCCATCACCACACTCCAGTTTCTAAACTTTCAGACATAGCATGTTAGAAGATGAGATAGACCTTTGTGATCCTCCAGGCTGTTCTGCATATCAGTCCCTGGGGAACTGCTGTGTGCAGGGTGTTAGCCTTGGTGAAATCCTTTACCAAAGCCAAAGCACTGCAGAGTCAGAAAGGCAAAGCATTTGACTCTGTCAAAAGCTTGTTCAGTATTTCATGTCAAAGCGACAGGGAGAGTGGGTTAATAGTGTGGTAATTTCTACTGCAGAATGCTGTTGTGTTGTTGGAGGGAGTAACTTCAGGCAACACACACAGCCTGATTCAGCATGCTGCCAGTCTGTCATACTAACAGAGACCACAAATCTGATAAGCAGCTGGAAGTTATAATCTTCTGTGCTCAGTTATTCCAAGAATATTTCTGAAATGCAGTAATGCTTTTTGCTCCCAGATTTGTTTAGTGCTGAGCAAAACCCTATGGAAAATTCCAGTATTTCAACCTGTGGGGTATTTTTTTCCTCCTGAAATGAGCTGCTAGTCAAAATGCTAAGAAATAATAATTGTGGAAAAAGAGTTCTGAAAGTTTTCCTGTGGGGAATCTGGACTCTCCTTCTCCCTCACCAGGTCATCCAAAGAAAGACTACTATCTTCTCCTCAGTGTTGAAGGACTCCTGTGGCACTGCTGGCCTTGCAGTCAGATGTAAATTGAGTCACTCAGTTACAAAGTTGTTGGGGTCAAAAGGCACCAGAGATAAAGCTCTCACAAAGCAGAAGAAGTAATGTTTTCAAGGGGGTCAGAAGCACAGATCTGGCATCAGTATGAAACCCCAAATATTCCAAGCTGGCTAGAGTCCGCTGGGCGCCCCTGAACTAACAAGGAGGAACAGTTGGTGACTCTGGAGGTTCTGCACATCAGGTGAGCTCCAGCCACCTTCTATTAAGATGGACCAACACAGAGATATAACTCCCAATTTCTAGGAACGACCAAGTAAACTTGTAGACATCTTCTGTTGTTTGCATGTCAATAGGTATCTTCAGGATCACAGTTTCAGGAATGGTGAGATTTTAGCCACTGTAACAGCTGTCTGGCTTGGTGTGGTGTGGACCATTAGGGCCTGGATGAGATGGATTTATGTAAGAAAACACACATTCTGTGTAAGTTTGAAGCCCAGAATATTCTGCCAGACATGTGCCACCAGATTCACTTCAAGAGCAGTCAGCTCACTTCCTCTGAGTCCATGTTCTGCCTCTCAAAATCAGTTTCTTTTCACCTGGTCCTGTTTGTTCCCTGCTTCTTGTATGGCATCATCCAGCATCTTCCCTAAGCTGTGAAGCCTGGATTGGCTGGTCTTACTCTGTGTTTGGCCTCTGTTGTGATGGCAAATGCCGACTTGCTTCCAAGCATATCTGCTGTTGTGACTCCCTCTCATTCCAGCTTATCTTAGGGATGACCAGCTACTCTCCTCTGTGCCTGCTTTTATTCCCAGAAATGAATTGGAGGACTAAGCTGAGGTTTCCTTGTTTCCATGGTGTTGCACTTGACCTAATCAACCACTGCAGACCTAAAGTGTCCTTGCCTTCAACCTCTCTAACTGTGGCTTCAGGAGAGCACACTGATGCAAAAACAGGTGGTGTATCTAGAGCTAATTAGTGATTATGTGCCAGTAATTACAAGCCTATAACGAGTAATTAGATGTCAGCAGAGTAGAATTACAGTGGATTTAAAGGTACTATGTTTGCTTGTTTGTTTATGTGGTTCCTTGTGACTGTGAGGAAGCAAGCAGTCAAATATACTTTGGCCAGGCTGGTGAAGGAGACAGAGCTGCCATTTGTGCATTTTTTTTGTCGTGGCCCTGCACGCCCTGGTATAATGCATGAAAGAAGCTCTCTAAGTACCGCAGGTACCAGCCTGTGACTGAAGATCCCGGTCTGCTTGCCTGTCAGTCCATTTGCTGCTGCTTTGGAGGAAAACCGTATTCTGTAAACTGGAGTGACTGATGCCATGCAGGAGCTAGAACCTGTGCTTGCCATGGCTGGGACTACTTCTTAATTTTTCACTTAATTTTCATACCTCCAGCTGATCTAGTGATGTTAGAAATTGTGTTCAGTCTGTATTCACTGTCCCACCAAGTTCTCCTTTGAAATCACTGTCAAATTTCCTATCATTAAGGACTGGTGGGCTATCCCTTCCACACAGATGTTAAAATAGATAAAAATAGATAATGTCCATCTGTGCTGCTCACTAAATATGTCCTAGGGAAAAGCAAGTGCAGCTTACAGTCCCCCTTTTTCAGGAAACAGTAGAAAAAGGCTTCTGTACTGCCAAAATCCATCACCCAAACACAGCCTGCCCTCCACTCCTTTGTAAGACCATTCTTTTGCAAGCAGTCTTGGAATTGGTTATTCCCTCTTTTTCAGCTGCTGACGTGAAACCCAAGACTCTGTCTGAGAGCCAGAACCCAATCTCAGCTGCATCAAATACACCTGGAAGAAGTCACATGAAAAAGGGGGACTTAATCCCAAATAAATCCTGCCACATCAAGGTCAGTGTCAGCCCATGACAGACCCAAAGGTTGAGAAGAGCAAGTTGTGCCAGTTTCAGACCACCCTTCATTGCTATTTCCCAGGGAAATCCTCACCTTACCTTATGGGATTACTGTGTTGCACAGACACTACATTAAAATCAAGGTTTTGTCTGTATGCTTACACCCACCTTTGCTCAGGATGAAGGGGCTTTTCCTAACTTCTGTCTTGGTTCTTTCATCTCAGCTGCTTTTTACTTCTAAACCAGTGGACTGTGAGAGCCACACCTTGGGCAGACAGCGGTGGAAAGAGCTGAGATGACTCATCAGACTGCAGGCTGTCTCATAGGGAATTGTGCACCACAAAATTCCATTGTGCTGAGTGTCACTGCTTTATGAATTTTACTAAGTATGAAAAAATAAAGACCAAAGAGAGAGACAGTGAACAGATAGCAAGCCAGATGCTTTCTTGATGGAGAGGCTGGAACCCAAGGTCAAATTGCAGCATTTTGATGTTGGCCCTTTCCAGAGCACAGGTGAGTTATCAGCATCAATTGCTGTGAACTTTCAAAACACAGTAAGGTGTTTTGGATTGGGAAATTGTGAAAGGCAGTTTGTTAGTCTTTTCCCTATGAAAGCATATGAATGTGGTATCTGTTATGATAAACTTTGAATGCCTGAGACTGAAATCAGTCTGCACCCCAGATGTGCTAATGCCTTAACTGCAGTGCAGTTTTTATGCATCCATAAAACATACATAATTTTAAGAATTTCAGACCCATAACTGCCAAATGAACCACTCACATTGTGTGAAGCTAAAATCCTTTTCCTTTTCCCTGTACCTGTTCCATTGCTATGGAGTAAGAGATTTCTCTTGGTAGAACATGGCTAAGAACATGGCAGGTTACTTTTGCATTGTGGCCCTTCTGATTCACTATTAGTGATTTACCTTTCTGTTGTTTTTGATGTATACGTTGATACAGAATTGAGAACCTGTGTGTGTCACCCACACATTTGTGCAGGTTAGGTGCAGGTTGAACAGTGTTAGGTACCGTATCCATGGTTTGTTCTTACAGGTTTAGACTAAGTGGCCGTCCATCATCAGAATATTCAAATCCTTCATTCAGTGACTAGGCTAGCTGATAAAAATCCAAGTACCAGATACCACGGCAACCTCTGGAAGTTTCTGTGCTGAGAATGTAAAAACAGAGGCTTATCTTTCCTACCAAGCTGGAATGCTTGAATTCTTTTCACAGCCCCTATCAGTTAAGCAATTGTAACTGTACTGGCTGGCTTACCTGGGGCTTAAAGAAGAATCTTTGGGGAACTGGCCACTTTAAAAGTTCTTCGTTTCATATACAAAGAAGTCCAAACTTCTGTAGGTTGTTGTCTTTTTACTATAATACTTGGTATGTTTTGCTGTTCTTATCTCTTCTTAATTCTCGGAAGTGATGGAAAGTTTAGCATCAATGCTTTCTATCTGTATCCAAAACCAAGAGTCTGGTTTGAGAGTATGTGTTGGTTCTGGATGAAGAGACTTACAAAGAGGGCTTTCCCAGCATCACCTCTGGAACACCTAGTGCTGCAGGGGGACTGAACTCCAGCTCACACAGCTGCCCACTGCTCTCCTCTGGCTTGTCTTATAGACGTGTAATATGTGTGCATTAATCCTGTTAAGGAGTGTGTACCTTTTCTGTAATCTTTCTGTACTTTATTTTGTTTGAAACTTGAATAGTAATAGTTTCTAATGCATTCACATTTTTCCTTTGATTATTACAAAGCACTTTCCACAACAATAAGGAAAGGACCAGAGAGGTTCAGATTTTCCTGGCAGAGCTCTAACAAGGGCAGCTATGGAACAACCCAAAGTGGAGTGCTGGGGACAGTGCAGGCATCAGTGAGTGGTGTGCAACTGAGGAAGCATTGCTGGGAACATGGCAAGGAAAGCCCTAAAACATACTGAGAGAATTGCTGTGGTTCTAAGATACTGTGGTTCTGGGCTGGTTTCAGCTGGGGTAGAGTTAATTTTCTTCACAGTGGCTAGTACAGGGCTGTTTTGGATTTGTGCTGAACACAGGGTTGATAATATAGAGATGTTTTTGTTATTGCTGAACACGGCTCACACAGAGCCAAAGCCTTTTCTGCTTTTTATATGGCCACAATGGCAAGGGGGTTGGGGGTGCATGGGAGGTTGGAGGAGACACAGGCAGGACAGGTGACCCAAACTGACCAAAGGGATATTCCGTACTAGATGATGTCATGCTCAGTATCTAACATGGGGGGAAGAAGGAGGAAGGGGGGACATTTGCATGGTGTTTGTCTTGCCAAGTAACCGTGACGTGTGGTGGGGTGCCACTCTCCTGGAGGTGGCTGAACACCNCACAATGGCAAGGGGGTTGGGGGTGCATGGGAGGTTGGAGGAGACACAGGCAGGACAGGTGACCCAAACTGACCAAAGGGATATTCCGTACTAGATGATGTCATGCTCAGTATCTAACATGGGGGGAAGAAGGAGGAAGGGGGGACATTTGCATGGTGTTTGTCTTGCCAAGTAACCGTGACGTGTGGTGGGGTGCCACTCTCCTGGAGGTGGCTGAACACCTGCCTGCCCTTGGGAAACAGTGAATTAATTCCTTGCTTTGTTTTGCTTGTGTGTGCAGTTTTTACTTTACCTATTAAAGTGTCTTTACCCCAACCCATGAGTTCTCTGTCTTTTACCCTTCTGATTCCTTCCCAGTCCTGCTGGTGCAGGAGTAAGTAAGCAGCTGCATGGTACTTTGTTGCTGGCTGGGGTTAAACCATGACAGGTTCTCATCCTGAAAAACTGTTTCACACATTCTACAGTGATGACTAATGATATTTTTGTATTTTAGAATATTTCTCTGGATTTAAATTAGAGAGAGTATCACAGCTTGCAAACTCAGGACCTAAAATATAACTGCATCCAATGCTACTTGTCAGAATGATCCTGTAGAATTTCCTTGGTTTCCATTCATAAAAATCTATTTTAGATGACTAATGAGAACAGACTGATTTTCCTGTGTGCTGAGCACTTCCAAATCTGCCATATTCCCACCTTCTTTTTCAGTGTAGTCTCTCCATTCATCCTAAAAAACATCTGGTTGTATTCTCTGCATGCCTGGACAGGAGTTCAGATCTCTAACTTGGAAACTGTTGTTGAAATATGTTGTCTTCTGCCAGCTCTCAGACCTCCTTTATCTGTCTCCAGGAAGTGAAGCTCATTATGTTTCCCCTGGACCATGCAAAGCAGAGTAATAATCTTGTTTTGTAAAGTATATTTTGTGTCACGTTAACATGACTTAACTTCTGAGATGGTTGAAAACATACAAAGAATGTACAAACAAAAGACTTCCAGTTCCATTCAAATCTCTGAATGCACATAACTATGGCTATTGTAAAGAAATCAGAATTAATGAGTCACTGATCCTTACTGCAGGAGGATCTTACTGAAGATGATCCTTACTGCATTTTTATCACAGTTTGTTATAAAAGGAAATGGTCTGCTCGAGACCTGAGCATTTAAAGTACTTGGGAGTCATCAGCTGATACCCCAGCATATGAGAGAGTTTTTTTTGCTTGCTTGGGGACTCAAAAATTTACTGAGTGGGTTTGTTTCTCTGATTGTGCCATACGTGGCTCAAATATGGGTGTTTTTCCTGAGTCTGAGGCAGCTGGGGAATTTGGGCAATTTACAGCATTAGGTTAATTTCTGCATTTTACAAGGTAGGTTGGTATAGTATAAGGCCAGAAGTAAACCAAAGAGTTATCATTAATTTAGGTATGACAGGCATCAGGGTTGGTGACAGGGTCTCAGTTAGGGCTCTGGACTCAAAGCCCTGCTGGCTCTAGGCTGGCACTCCAGGTTCATCAATGCCAAAGCTGTTTTCTCTCCCAGTCATTATCATGTAGCTAGATCTGGGAACAACAAATGACACAGGGACAGGCTGACACTGTGGATTAGGATTCTTAGCGTTAGGGATCTGGAATAAAAGAGTTGTTTACCTTAGTTTATAGATGACCCTTGTTTGGCCCATGACAATGGGGTCACCTGCTTTGTTGCTGATTGCTTTTAGTTCTTGTGTCCCGGGGCTCAAAGGTATCAGTTACGTGTAGTGCTAGTTTTGTGGGCTCTGTACATCTCGGTATATGGTTTGTTATATAACTGACTGGGACAAAATTAGGCACAAAGGAGTGGGAATAGTGTTTTCATCTGCTCCAACCCAGAACTCAGTAAAATGGGACCATAGTGGGATTAGTATTATGGTCAATGTTGAGGTTTGTATTTGGAGGTGTTGAAGATTTGTTACTGGTTCTTGGAGGCTCCCTCTTTATGTTGAGAAATGTGACTGACTGACAGCCAATCCATCCCCAAGGGAGTGCCTGGTGTGGAGGAGCCTGTTTAGTGCAGCTGGGGTCCTGCCTTTGAGTGCACATCAAGCCCACCAGACATGTCCCAGTTTCAAGATCTGCAGTGGGCCTGAACTCCATGCAGCATTTGAAGATACAAATGAGCAAGAAGATGGTACAGTGACATTTTCCAATCTCCGTGCTTTCCCTCGTTATCCCTAAAATGGCATTCAGTTGTTAAACACTGACCTGCAAGATCTGTCCCTCGGCGGAAGTGCCTCTCATAAATGGTAAATGTTAGTCTATAATTAGGGAGTCTATAATCCATAGATTAGTGGCTCCATGCTCTAAAGTCTCCATCTGTTGTACACACTGAAATCATTATATCTCTAGTCTCAGTCCCGTTTCAAGCTTCTAAAATGGTTTTCACAGGATTTTCTTTGTTGTGCAAAGCAGCTTGTTCACGGCTGCAACTTGCTGTCTAGGCACTGGAGCAGATGTAGCACGATGGCCTTTTGTCAGTGTAGCACAAACTATGGGATGCACCTCTGCCCAAGCAGGAACAGGGCTTTGAAATATATATTTTGGTCATGTTCAGACTTAGCTCCCCTCAACACAAAGCAGATGGTACATTGCCAGTTATTAGGGCTTTTACTATGTTTAGACAATATCCCAAACAATGGAAAACTGTTGCCATCCAAAGAGGCTACAGAGACAACCCAGAAACCTAATGCATAGCCAGGCTTCTCTTCACTCTAGCCATGAGCACTCACCGTGCCTGCACTGGCAGAGGCACAGTCTGGGAGAGGGCTTAGTCCCTCGCTTGCCAAAGTATTTATATGATAAAATACGAGACAAAATGGAGATGCCTCAAGGGTGGCCCACACAGCTGCAACCTGGGGCCTCATACGACCACCACACACCCTGCCTGGGGACAGGCTGTCACGTACCAGAGACAGACTCACACCAGGCCTGCCCATGGCTTGTCCCAGGACAATATGCGACTCCCTTGTATTGTCCCATCCTTTTATTGTCGTGTAGCTGAAGACAACTTGCAGCTGTCCCAGAGAAACACCCAGAGCAATCTGGACCCAAAATCTGGTGCAGAGTTCTTGTCAGGAAAAGGATCCCTTGGATGGCCATGCTTCCATGTGTACACAGGAGACGGCAAAATCAGACATAACAGATGTTATAACACCTAGGCTTACCGTTCTGAGCTGTATCTGTACAGGATGCTGGTTTTCTTGCACTGTATCTTCATTCCATCAGCAAAGTACTCCTGGTTTACTCCAGCAGGTGTTTAGGCTGGGAGTTCATGCAGGAGCTTTTCTACACCCCTGCTGATCCAACTCCCATTAGCAGCAGTTTCCCTGAAATACATTTCTAATTTTATTAGATTTTTAGACGAGTGAATGCCTCCTAGTCTGGTCACTGGGCAACTACTGTGTTGCACATCATTTGGCATGAGGGATGTTTGTAGAGGCAAATGAGCTGCACCCCACAGCCTTATCCGGGGAGGATCCGCAAAGCCCTTCTGAGCTGAGCTCATCCCACAGGCCCTGTAGCACACATCTATTTTATATTGCGTATATATTATCTTTAATTCTAAATTAGTGCATGTTTATATTAAACGCCCCTTCCATTTTTTTTTTCCAGTCAAAGGAAACAAGACTGCTTGGCTCAAGTTCTTTGCTTCACTCATTATTGGAAGATTATTGTGCAAGGGAGATGAACATGTTTGAACTCTCTAATAGTAGAGAACTAAATCTAGATCCAAATTTTTGTGGTTTGGACCCATTTAATGTGTTTCAGTTTTCTAAGAGCACTTTAAAGATATGAACTGCCGTTCTTGGGAACTGAATCTTGAGAAAGATAATGTTTGGTATTTTTTAGTAAAGAATACATTAATGTACTGGGCTATTCTGTAACAATCTGATACTCTTTAGCTCAGATTTCTTGAGTGTAAAAAGGATGAGATAGCTATAAATACCTGGCTACAAGTTTGCACTTCCAAATGTGCTTTCCATTTACTTTCTAAGACTTTTCTTGACAACTTTCTTCCAAAAGGGCTGTATGGCAGCGCACACACTCCTGTGCCCTCGGACTGGAGATGCCGAGCATTTTGTCTCTGTGACATCAACTGCCATGAAGCGCCGCTGAGCACTGCTGACCCACTCCTCAAAATGAAACGGTTCTATGATTTAAAATTCATTTTAGACAGAGAAATCGCAAAGATTTGATGGGGAGGGAGACGATTCCAGAGTCTGAGCCTGTCAAGGGCCGAAGGTGCGGCGCAGACCCCCTCAGTGAAACAGAAGCGGGAGCCAGCCGCGGCCCTATAGCCGGTTACCGCCGTTCCGGCTCTGAGCTTATGGTCGCTTCCAGGGGTTACTGCTCACTTCCCTGCGCCTCTACCCAGACTTTTCCAAGCCGCTGTTTCCGCCCGCGGCCCGGTGCCCCCGCTACCCCCTGGCAGCACGCGCGCA
>VWZW01003851.1:209585-229050 GCA_013397115.1 Edolisoma coerulescens
TACCCCCCACCCCTTGCTGTGTCACAGCCCCCCGCCCCAGCGGGGCCCCCGCATTTGCCTCCGTGGCTCAGCTTTAATGTGATTCCTCTGAACAGACTCCAGACATGCTGAGTATCTCTGAGAATGTAAAGTGGTATTTTTTTTTTAAAAATGCTGCTGTTTTATTTTTTATACAAACTAAAACACCAGAGGTCATTGAATCCTATATTAAATACATAAATTAAAAAATAACCATTCATAAAACTTTACATACAATAAGGATTCTCTCCTACACGTTAATACATATAGTACAGATACATGTCCAGTGTTTATCAAAGGGTCATCCTCCCAAGTCATTTACAATTTTGTTCTGGAATAAACACCAAAAAAATCTGGAACAAAAAGTATATATAAAACCACAGAGGTGCTGATGTGAGAGAGGGCAGGGGAAGAGAAAACCCTTTGGATCACCAGCAGCTGTGTGTTTGTTCTCTGAGCCCTGCTCATGTCAGGAGAGCCTGGCCTGGGCAGTCCTCATGGGATGCCACAGAACTGAAAGCTTTGGGGTTCAGAGGATGTTTCCCACTGAGATGATGGTAGGGGGTTGGAAGATGAACACCTAAAAAAAATTCTCCATAGTCCTCCAGGCACATCAGTAAGAGAAGATGGAGCTGTGAGCCAGGCTGATAACACTGCAAGAAGCACCATTTCCTACTGCAACCCCAATTGCCTAAACGCATCTCACGTAACCAGGCCCTCATTTGAAGTGCTTAAATTCAAAAAATAGTCTTCAAAATCTCCCAACTTGGTCACCGGAAAAAAAGCAGCAAGTCAAATTGTGGTCAAGCTGATTTGTACTACTTTTTGTGGCTCACCTCCTGCTTTGGTGGGATGGCTAGCCTGGAGTGCTGCTACTCCTGACCAGCCTTGAAGGGATGCATGGGAGGGATCCAGGGCTGTATCTGCTGTCCCCAAAGGCTGCAGTAAATTGATTTTTACTTTTCTGGTTGGTTTGGGGGAGGGGAGGTTGGCTGCAGTGACTAATCTGAGGGAAGATTCTCAATCCTTTGTTTCAGTGAATGTCAGGAACAGCAGAAAGCCCAGAATTAACAGTCCAAGGACAGAGAAGGGTCCGGAAAAAAGAATCAAAAAGCTAGTTGCCCATGAGATGTAAAACTAAATCTGGAGGAGTGTACCAGCTGTGGCAGCTAAACAATCTTGATTCAGTTCCCCATGCCTAGATTGAAGTATACTTTCGTAAGCTATAGCAACAATTTCTATATACAATAGGGAATAGATAAGTATATGCGTATATATGTATATATATGTACATATACATACAGATATGTGTATATATATATATACACACATATATATACAGACATCAAACTCATTTTGATCTAGCTGATAGCAGAAAGTTTGTATTAACTCGTATCAGCAAGTGTGTTTTAGGCATGGCAGGTGTTACACTGCAAGGAGAGTAAAGAAGTAGTGGTGGTTCAGCTCCCTGGAGGGAAGAACAATCTTTGAGAAGTTTGCAGACCCAGGTATGCTGCGGTCAGACTACCAGCCCCCATCCCACCCTGAGCCCTTGGGAATGCAATACCTGCATGCATGTGTATACACACAGGAGTAAGGGAGGGCAGATTAGACAAAAAAGAGAAATTAAATAAGATAACATGGCTTAGGGAGTCTAAATGATGAAGCCTGCCACAAGACCAGTCAGGTATGCTGTGAAATTGTGTATTTCTATCTGTGCCATAAACCTTCTGTACAACTGCCAGAAATAATTGTTTCTAGTTCCTTTTTTTAAACCAAACCAGTGGTGGAAGTTATTGCACCATCATTGAAACCAAGTGCTGCTCATTCTTCTGCAAGAACTCAGTGCTTTAACCGCCAGCCCTAACACTGGGGAAAGCAGCCTAAAGGTGTGAAATTACCTGATGCTGCAACAGAGGAGAAAAGAGAGAGGTGGGAAGAAGGAATAACCAGAGAGAAACTCCCCTTTTTGTAGCTAACAAGCTGTTGTTAAGCTTCTCGGTGATTTCTAGCTGTCACAGGAGTGGGACAACTCTTCCGGGGCCTGACTCCAGAGCTTCAAGACTGAACTGCTAGCTTATGGAAAGCACATGTACATTTGGGTCAAACTTACCCACAGTCTTCTGCTATGGAAAAGCAATTTGAACAAAAAGCATGCAATGTGCCTGCAGTCATGTGATGTATCTGCCTACAAGCATATTTCTTAAAAAAATGAACCAGTGAACATAAGCTTGATGCCAGAACTCAGTAAACCCCCTGGCTGAACCAGAGTGCTTCAAGAAGATGTGGTCATTCTATAATTTAAGTTAATTTAAAGGAGCAGAAAAAAATCACTTGCTAATAACTTCCTATCTTCGATGGAAGGCTTTAACACTATTTCCTGGCACTGAAGAAATAAGGATGTTAGCAGTCTTTGTGGAGAAACTGAGCCCAGAATTGCAATGCAGTTGGGTAAATGGACACTACTGATTAAAAGCTATCCTGGCCAAAAAAAAAGGTATCTGTGAGGGGCAGGCGTCCTTGATACTAGAGGAACATCCTCCCTCCTATGGCTAAGGAACTGCTTTTGATGTGCTGCATTGCTCTGGCAAGTGTCCTCACTGCTTTGTGCCTCAGCTGTTAAAAGTAAACAGGCAACCAAAGGAGAATCTCTTTGAAAAACACTTTAAAAGCTTCTGATGTGCCTAAGATGTTGGTACATGTGATCCCTGCTTTGAAGGTGTAAATAATGCACTAGCTGTATTTTGGCCCTTAATTTTCTAGTTCATAGTACAGAAATCCGTTTCTTCCAGTTAAAATTAAGGCTCCACTGCAGAAGACACAGCCTTGCCACAGGAACCCAAAGTCCGAACAGGCAGGACTCCGCTCCCAGGGAAATGAAACCAGAGGCACTGAGAAGTGCACTGTCAGCCCATCAGTGAGAAAGGGAGGGTGGGTGCAGCTGGCTGCACTGCTCCCCTCAGCACAGGACCCTCACAGTGATTGCTGCAGGCAGTATGCTCCTCAGGGATCTTTCTGACAGAGTACTGGGTGCATGGACCTATGACCTCAGGGAGGCACAGAGTTGGGTTCCAGGCCATGTGATTAAAGAGGTAAGTAATGCTTTGAAATGAAAACTACTTTTAGTTACTCTTAACTGTGGAAAAACCTAAACAGACTAGCAATATTTCTTATTTGTAATAAGGTTGTGTTCACAAAGTTTTCCCCCATTTTTGGTTTATGTATCATTGATCAGGAAGCCAACTAACAAAGTCAGTTGACAAGCTGAACCAAAACATTTTTTCCAAGCTGGGACAAAACAGTTGGAAGCTGATGCTTTGTGAATCATGTCACATGGATAAGGGAATAAGCTTTCCCCCCTGCCCTGTCCTCCAACATTTCTTTTCTTTCTCAGAAGCTACTCTGTAGGTCCAATTCAGTGATCCTCAGTGGTTATTCTAGAGTGAAACCAACTATAGTCATTATTATCTCAATGGCAGTCTTTAAAGAGTATGAAAAGTATCTGATAATAGACAGGCTGTTCTTCATGGAGGGATGGTGAAGAGAGATAAGGCTTCAACTCCACTGGAAACCCTCCTTATGCCAGACACCCTCTTCTCCCATTCCTTGGCCAAGGCAGGTGGTGCTGTGTTACGATCTCAAGCACAAAACATGGTGACCTGTCCTGCCCATCCTGCAATAACCCAGACTGGATTTTTTCCTTTCTTCCTTCCACACTGCAGCTGTCATTTGTTCCTGAGGTTAAAGCCAAAGAGGGAGAGCAGGAGTCCCTGCAGCGAGAAAGCCACACAGTTCGAATCAAGCGCTTTGTTGTCAGCATCTCTTGAGTTTCTCCTACTCTGATCTGTTCATTTTTGATCCATTTGTCAGATGACAGGGTGGCATTTAAATGATTGCCCTGCACAGCAGGAATAGATTTTTCTATTGTAACTTTGGTTCCATGCCCAAGATACACTGACTTGATCAGCTGAAAGTGGTTCCTTCCCTTTCAGTTCTTCCTAGGTGATGTAGGTTGTCAGTTTATTTTTCTTCCCCTTTTGCAATTTCAACATACAGGATTTCATTAGATGCAGCATATATCATAGCTTTAGACAGGAACTGTCAGGTAACAAATTTTGAGTGATGGCTTTAAAATACAAGGTGGTTGCAGTCTTGGCTACAGGTTGTTCATTTTTATACTTTTGAAAATAGGTGTAAACAATATTCTCTTCATCGAGGGGTGGAAGCATTTGCCTTTATAAGGACTTATCTGTGTGGTCGGGCACTCTAAAAGTTAAAAAAAAAAAAAAAAAAGAACATCTGTATCAGATAAGGTGTAAGTTCCTCTACCTACCAATCCCAGCTTTGCCAAGATACAATCTATCAATCAGGAAGCTGAAAATGTCAGTTCTTAGAGCTATCAGTGTGAAACTGGTTTTGTCTGTATGAAAAGCATTTGTGAAAATTCTGTGTATTTTGCTAATCGTGCCCATTTAAACCCCACAAAGTGCAACCCTATGGTGCATAAAAGTCCCCATGGGCATCTTCACATGAGTAGTATGCGTAAGTTTCAATGCCTCTTGAACCAAAGCTGCCTAAAATTCACCCATAACAAGAGCCATGGCAGCAGGCGATATCCTTGGGGCATCAGAGCAAGCCTAGAATTTTGGCTAATGCAGCACTGAGGCAAACACAAACTGCTGCTGTTCTGAGAAAGCCTACCCTACCCTATGGAAAAGAACTTTGGTTCTCAGGCTTGAGACCTGCAAAAAAAGGGCATATTTTGTCTTTGTTATCTCAGTATTCAAGCCTACATAGTAAAGTTCATTGGGTGCAAAATCCACACAGACCACACTTCCTTATGTGATCACAAGTAAGTGAATATGTATGTTCACAAGCACAGAGAAAATGCAGGTAGGAAAATCCCACATAAACAGGAATTAGAGAGCTTCTGGTCTGGATACTGTATACTGCTGCACATGGTTTCCTTTATTTGCACATTCTTGTCCTTTGTTATTTCAGTACAGCAGTGAGTCCTGTGTTCACTCTCCGTGAGAAGGAAACCAGAAAGTATAATCTGTGACCACACTGTGGGTTTCTCTCTACTGGTTAAAAGGTCAGTAAAGGATAAACTGCACCAAGGCATGAACAAAACCAAAGACTTCTCACCATCAAGTGACTCCCTAGGATGAGTTGGGCTTTTTGTTTGTTTTGTCAAGGATCTGTTTCAAGTCCCTTATGATAAGGTTAAGACAGTTCATTTGCATCCAGTGGAAGTAAAGCAATTTTGCAAAGATTCCACTGACAATATATAGCTCAATAGTTGTAAGAAGAAGAAATGCTGATGGCACAGTCCCCATGCCGTGCTCACCTTTGCTGAGTTAAATCACCTGGGTAGGCAGGTGGTTTTTAATGCTAATGGGCAACACAAATCAATGTTAGTTATTCTCTCCAATTCCATGTATTCCAGCCTCGGAAAATATGACTCTGCTGAAATCCCTCTCCATCTTGCCAACACCATTCCCAAATTGCTTCTGTCTGGAGATTTCCCCTCAGGTATTGAGGGGAGAGGATCCCATAGAGGAAAATGCAGGGGTGAAGGCAGGGGATGAGGAGCTTACCATTACCTTGTTTCTGAGGAACTGCTACAAGACTTGATGCTTTGCACCTGTGGAGTGACTGGCCTTGGTAAAACACTCTACAGGTATCATGCGTGCTGTGATGCTGGGCCTGCTGCAGCTCTCTTTACAGTTCAAGGGAGTTCACAGCAGTGCAGATCCTCTGGAAAAGCATTGAGTTTATATATCCCCCTCACACACCTCACCCATAAGATTTTTCCACTTTCATAGTCAATGTCCCATTCTCTAAATCACTGTATCTCCACCACTGTCAGGGCTCCTTCCTCTGTCTCACCGTAATCCGTCTTGTTGACCCCTACCTGATGTTCATAAAGCCAAATATGCAAAAGCAGGATGGGAAAGGCAAAAGAATCTTTCATCTCCTGGGTGGTCTTAGGAGTGCCACAACCCCCTAGCAGGCTTTCTGGGACTGTAAACCACATTTCAGCTCCTGCTGATGCTTCTCATCCTCTCTACGGGGAACTGGACCCCTGTGTGCTCCGGGGACCAGCCATCATCGAGCAACAGTGAATTCAATGAGTGAAACTCATCTTGGCATTGTAGTTAGAACAGCCTTCCTGGGCTCAATGAAGTGACCCCAAAGGGATTTACACCTGCTAAACCTTAGATGTTATGTAAAACAAGAGGAAAACCCATTGAAGGAGATTGGGCCAGAATGGGGGGGTGGAGGGTGGGGAGAGAAAGGGCGTGGGGAGGGAAGTGAAGTCTTGACAGTCCCTAAGGGATCCATGTAAATTCCCCTGCAATGACAGCAGTCAGTTGTGCAGCTGGGACAGTCGTGTCAGCCCTAAACAGCAGAGAAATGTTTATGTTGTTTCTGACTATTAGTCCTGTTCACAGAACACGACAGCGAGGTGTGCATCAGCTCAGTGGAGAGCGAGAGCTGAGCAGGAGCCAGCAGCCCATGGGGGCAGGATGACTGCAAGTGAAAAACAGCAAATCTGCTAGAATTTTAGGAAAAATATGGAGTTCTGACCTTAAGCATCCCATTAGCTTTTCTAACCAGCCAATACCTGCCCTCAAATTAGGCCAAAAGGACATAAGTGTCATCAGCAAATGTTCCTGTTTTATTTTAGATAGTCGTGACTCTTCTCCTTTTCTGAGTGTAGTTCTCCCTTTCCTACTTTGAGAAGAGGGAAGAAATGGCTGCTCTGCAACAAAGAATGCAGTCTGCCTCTGAGTACATTGCAGAGCTCACTATGAGGCTACTCAAACACATTTTTTCTTTGCATGCAGACAATGAAATGTTACAAGGCACTGGAGATACTTTCATAGGCTCCAAGACAAGGGTTAATCAACATTACTGGAATTCCAATGTCAGAATAATAGGGGATTTTTTTTTTCTGTTTTGGGAGATGCTTATTTCAAGAGATATTGCTACATACTTGCAATTCCTGAAAAGCCAAATTTCTTGTCTGTAAGGTCTGTAATTCTATGTTTGACTTCCTCTCTCTTCTGTCCTGGCATATCAAACCATGAGGATAGTCTCAGGAAGCACACACTGGCATTTTTTCCCAGGACAAGGGACTTCCTATTCTAAGTTCAATTACAGCTCAATTAAAATTTTTCATAGGAATCATCCTTTTATTTTCTAATGCAAAATATGTCCCAACTATAAACAGAAATTCTTTTTTAAGCATTTTTGTGAATATTTTCATCATTTGCATCTACTGCTGAGAGCTTTTTTAAACTTCAGTGAAAAATTATTTTCAAAATGAAAGACCATTTAAAAATCAGAAAGACAACACTTCCTTATGAGTTCTAATATTAATGAAAATTTTAATTTGTAGTTCTTGGGATACGTGCTCTACTGCAAAGACTTTACTGCATGCTTCATCTTAAAAAAGACAGGTTTAGGAAAAACTGTTCAGTAGCTGAATGTCATGAACACATTTTTTACAGAAGTGAACTGAGCAAGGGATGTCTTGAGGCACCCTCTGGTTTCTTGTTTATCTACTACCATAGCCAGTACCAGTATTGGTAAAACTAGGACGTATAAGCTTCTTACCAATTCTGTAGCTGAACTAGAAGAGGCAAATACTCACTAGAGAACCAACTCCATACCCACACTGGTGGAAAATGTAGGTGAAAACTGTATATACAGAAAACTCTGAACCTCTTATTGCCCAAGTTTTTCTCATAGGCTGCACAAGGACATTATTCTAGTTGGGATAGGAACAAGGACCATAGTACAGGCAAATGGAAAAAATTCATGCAGACAGGTTCTTGCAAATGTCACTATCAGTTCCTGTGATTTTTCAAGGTGCACCTCAAATCCAAGATTTTTTTTTATTTGGAATCTCCCTTTAGGCTGACTGCTTGTTCTGGACTCATGATTCTGCGGTACAGCAAAAGACACAGTCATATAGAGTTAGTTGCTACTACTGCGTACTATGAAAATCTTGGCTTCTTAAAATTATTCTGTCCATAATTTGGTTGTTTCAGAAGAATTTCTGATTTTTTTCTCCATTATGAATAAGCAAGAAACTGTAAAGTCAAACTTTCACCACTCACAGCCACTTAAAACATCTGGCAGCCATACCATGCTGTACCATGGTTCTCCGAAATCCTGCAGCAGGAACACAGTTAAGTATGCAGTCGTAACTAAATGTGTTTAATGATCACTGGATCAAGGCAGTATGTTTTAAATAGCAGCAACTTGATAATGATATTGACTGTTGTTTACAAGAGCCGTGATCACTGATCTGTCCACATTTCTCTTAATTCTTTTCTATGGGTTGTTCCCCATTCAAGCCAACCTCCATGTATACTGCTGCCTCAGCCTGTGGAAACACTCATTTTGAGGTCTGGCCGAACAAGGATGCAGTGGATTCCAGCTGATGCGGATAATTCTGGGAGTTGTCTCTGCATCAGCACAAAACTGCAAATGAAAGCTTTGATCTAGCTGAAATGAAACACAAAGTAGTGGCTTCTCCTTAAACGGAAAAGGAAAACCCACCAAACTGGACCTATGCCATTTAATTGTAATCAATACCTTGAATTGTACCTGGAAACAAAGACTGAGCTGGTACAAATAGTGGAAGGGCATGGCAGAACATCTTTCACACAACTGTATCTCAGCTTTGTCTCAAGTGCAGAGCAGAGGAATTATTCATTGACACAGCTGAAGCCAGAGCCAAGAGAGACAGTGAGAAATTTAATGGTATGGGTCTATCCCCAAATCAGAAAATTCTGCTCTGTCATTACATGTTCTTGAGACTTTAACATTATGTTTTCTAGGCTGTGTTCTACTTCTGTTATCCTGGATCGAAAGAAAAATTGTCCTAGCCCAGCATCCTTCTTGTGGAAGTGGCTAGCCACAGAGGGAAAAATGGGACCATTACAGTTCTCTGATATCTTTCCACATCTTCACTCTACTTTTTGAACTCTGAACTTTCAGCTGCTAAGCATACTGTGACAGACTTCTTTACAACCTGTGTCCTGAACTATCAATTTTTGTTTACTTTAAGCTTATCACATGATAATTGTTTGTATTATACAGTGAACAATAGCAAGCTGTCTGTCCGTCCATTCTATGACACATTTTTTAGACCTCTCCAATACCTCCTTTTAGCAGTGTCACTTCCTGAGCCAGAAAAATCCTTCCATCTCTCTGTCTCTTCCTTCCTAGTTCTCAGCAGCTGATCATTCTTCCTGGCCCTTCTTTGTATTTTTCCTGCTGCTGGACATAGAACTCTACCTGTTTGAACATCTTGATCTATTTCCTGAGTGTTAGTTCAGAGCCCATCATAGTGTGTTTACCACTGAAGTTATTTTAACTGTTTTCCATCTGCATCCTTTTGAAAACATCAACACTGAATTTCCCCTGCTGTTTGAATTTCTCTTGGCTGTTTGATACTGTGAAATTCCTTGTTCATTTTTATTTTTACAGTTATGAATAGCACAATATCACCAGCAACTCAGCAGTACGACAACCCCCTACTGTGAACTATTACAAATTGACAACAACCTGCTGAATTCGCTGGCTCCAGACATCCACAAGAACACACAAGGATGCAATCCTCCACTCTGTGCAAGAAGTGCTAGCTTTGAGAAATAAATAAAACAGTCTTACCTTTCCAAGAGGCACATTGACATCAAGGCCAAAGAATAAAGGCAAGAGAGAAGAACAAGAATAGAAATAGAAACTGCAGAAGAAAAATAAGTTTTTGTCAAAATTAAAGGTAATGGCATTGTAAGCATCAGAATTATTTCTGCAGTCTGCAGAACAGTTAGAATAAGTATTCATTCAGAAAACACTGTTATTTCCCTAGTTACTTCTGTAAGTACTACACCACCTCCAAAGCTTAGAAAACAGATCCCAATAATTTTGTTGATGGATTACAATTGGCACCATATTGAAAGCCTGAGGTGTAACTGTCACATCATGATACCCCCATGGGTTGACAAGTCATAAAGCTGGATATCAAAAATAGCATGCATAGTATTTTTAAGTGTGTTAAAAAACAGTGCCTGCAATCCATGCTAGAAATAGCCTGGATATATAAATATATATATGGATATATATATATATAAAAATATATTTGCACACATGTATATATGTTTATAGGTATGTACACACGCACATATCAAACATTCACCATTACATGTTTAATAATGTAATGTAGCATTTTAAGATTAAAGTCTGTATGTACTGACACAAACTGAAAAGAAAGGACAGTGGACCACCACCAACAGGTGCAGCTGACTGAGTGGAACAGAAAGGTCATATAGTTCAAGAGAACTGGAGCACTACTTTCAAAACAAAGTTCATCAGTGTACTTCAGAAGCATAACAGAACCAACCTTTTCCTCCAGATCCTTAATTTGTCTCTTTTGGATGTCAGTTTTATCTTCTAAATCTCGGATCCTCTGGAAATCAGAAAAGAAAGCATCTACACTAAATTCTCAGTAAATCTGTTCCACTGAACAAGTAACTTAATGTTCCAAGTGCCAAAAGCCTAGAAATAAACAAATCCATTTCTGTGGCAGGGATAACCTTGTGTCGTACCATGACTCCATTCACTCATCCTGCCACACCACAGCTTCACCATGTGTGCAACTGCTCAAACTATGATCCTGCATATATGTAACTGCATCCTTAAATGCTGGAAATTAGTATCAATGATTGATCTGTTTCGCATTATCTATTTATTAATCCTGTTAATCTATTTATTAATAGATGAAAAGTGTAAGACCATGGTTATAATCTTTAGAATTCTATCATGATTCATTTAGATTTCTCACAGTTTGATGTGTTGAAAGAGGATTAAGGTGTTATTATTAGATCCAAAATTATAAGTGTATACAATACTGTGAACGTATTGATTCTGTGGTGAGTGACATACATGTAACTTATGGACATGGTGTGTATTTTTAGCAGAGCTGGGTACTTTAAGAAAAATTATGTAGCATGACTTAAACTTTTGTCTCCTTGGGAGGAGAGATCCCCCAGAACAGAACTCCTAAGTACAAAAAATGAGGCCTTGAATCTCAGTGTGGTTTTTTAATTAAGTCAGGTCATAAGAGAGCTGTCCAGCAAATAGCAGAAATCCGAAGAAGCAAACCAGGCGATGCCTGAAGGCCCTGGCACCTGGAGAACAGATGGCACCTGTGACTGTCGTCCTCACTGTCTGGAGATGAGATGACTAGCTTATGGCAGCTTTCAAATTCTATGGAACCACAAAATCACAGAATGAGTCAGGTTGGAAGGGACCACAGCAGTTTACCTGGCCCCACCTCCCTGCTCAAGCAGTGTCATCCTAGAGCACATGGCACAGGATTGCATCCAGATGGGCTTGGAATACCTCCAGTGAGGGAGACTCCACACCCTCTCTGGATAATCTGTTCGGTGCTTGGTCACTCGCACAATGAAGAAATTCTTTCTCATGTTCAGGTGGAACCTTCCGTACAACAGTTTCTGCCCATAGCCTCCTGTCCTATTGCTTGGCTACCTCCTCCTTCCTTTGCCTCTCAGCCACTTCCAACCCTGCCTGCAACTGAGGCTGGCTCAGAGTTGTTCTGAGAAGCCAGAACTGCTGTGGCAGTGTCCCTCAGGGCAGCTGTCACGTCTAAAATCAAGAAACTTCTTCTGCAGCAAAGGCCTGGCAAGAAAAAGTAAGGGTGGACTCAGTCTCAAGTGCCCAACTCAGGATCAGGCAAGACTGTAAGGGCTGAGCCTTCCTGTGGACCAAAACCCTCTAAGCACTGGGGATATGCTCCTTCTTTTTACTCCCAAAACATCTGAGTCAGATCTGTTTCATGGTGCAGCTCTCACATTATTCAACGTGCTGTGACAATTTGCCTTTTTGCTCTGGGACCTCACAGCTTGCAGAGCAGCCAACATTGGTCTTTGAAGGTGCAATGCAGTACCCTATCTCAGCAGTGAAAAGTACAAATGCCCACTCGTCAGGGACAAGTAGTATCTGGAAAAACAAACAGCTTTCCTGTGCCATACGAGCCAGCAGCATTTAGCCCATTTCTCTTGTGCCCGGTCCAATAACCAGGGATGACCATTTTTATTACAAAGCTAGCTAGATCCATGCAGACAGAATTCTGGATGAAAACTTTAGGTTAGAATTTTAAAACTCAAAATATGCCAAAACAATCTTGCACAAGCTAGTATCACGTGTGCTTGTATGCACAGAAAAGACACAAAGTATGAGACAATTCAAAAAGCCAGATGCCAGGCTCCCTCATGGCCTGGAGCTTGCCTAAATTTGACCTCATATTGTGTTCTTACACAGAAAGGCTGAGTAGATACCACATGTATGTTGTTCCTTCTTCTTACCTGATGAGCCTGCTGGAGCAGCTCCATCCTCTCCTGAAGAATCTGGCAATCATATTCTCTGCTTTTCCTCAGCATCTGACGTCTTAGCTTTTCTACTGCTGTCCTCAGCTCTTCCTGCTGTTTTTCAGTGAGTAGCTCCCCAAACTTTATCACTGTTTCTTGCTGCAAAGCATTGTACAAGGTGGCTTCAAGCTCCTGGATCCTCTGGTTGATGCAATACCAAAAGTCAATTAGAGATGAAACATGGTTTAAACCACATTGGGAACTGGGGGGTTGGTGGCAGATTCAGGCCCCTGCATGAGAGGCACTCCCTGTGCTCAAGTGTGCAAAAATGTGAAAAACTGAACTGAGAAAATGGTTCCATGTTCTGAAAAAAGGGTATGAACTTTTATTTTTAAAATATTTTAGTATTACTTTTCACTGAAATCCTTCGCTTTTACTCTTTTTTATGGAGTTACAGAGATAGAGTTGGATAGAATTTTCGTATCTGAAGTGTAAATTGTTTCACTAATTCTAAAATTTCAACCTATTGCGCTAAAAAACTCCAGTTGGACAAGCTGACATTAATGAGCAATATCTGCCTTAAACTGAAAAGACTTTCAGACTTCAGGGGATGTGCCTTTTTATGACATGAAAAGGCAAGATATTTTGTTGAAGCTGTGCAGATTGCATGCTAGTACATCAGAAGAATGAGGAAAAAACAAATTTTAAAAAACCCAATATTAATAAAAAATCTCTTCCTGATTCAACAAGAGTCTGTGTGCTATTGCAGAGTTGGCCAGTACGTGCTGCAGAATTTCCTTTGTACATACCATGTACGCTTGGTCGAGAGCTTGCTTCCTGTAGTCTAATTCTTCCTCCAAATAACCTTTTATTTTGCAAAATTGCTCCTACAATGAAGGATCATTTGGACAGAAAAACAAATTAGGGATGTAATGAAAGCCAACAGTGTTATAATTCCGTAATTTCTCAAATGCTGGTCCTGAATAAAATACAATACAATAGCTGATGTTTGGACTGTGAATCTTACGAGACAAATAATGCGTGCATCTCTGAAAATTATTGAGAAATCTTTGAACCCTCTGTACTTATTAATAAACAGTCATCCTCATAGAAAGAGAGAGGAAGTTTTTAAACTTTTACTATTTCTGTTTCTGTTTTTCTGCTGTTGCATGTGAACTGGACCAGGAACAATTTTTTGGATTCACCAATAATCAGAGAAAGGCTGCGTAGCTCATTTGCCAATAGACTTTCCTAGTTATTTTTTGGCCCATCAAGTGTCCCTAAAATGTGTAATAAGGAAAGTTTTCTTACCATATCACTTTCCAGTTCCATCATCTTCTGATGCAGAGCAGCTTCAGCTCCCTCAATCTGCTGGATCCACTGGAGAGGAGACAACGAGAGCTGTAACCTGCTGTGTTTTCTAGCACACAAGCAGTGGAAAGTGGGATATCTACAGCATCTTGTTAGTCTGTTTTTAGCAGCCTATTGCTAGTGCTAGGCTCATCTTGAGGCTGCTTGTGACAGAGGCAGCCATGATGTCTGCAGGCATTACTTGGCAGGGAAGCAGCAAGAGGATCACCACTGCTGGGCCACCGAAGATGGAGAAGCACATGCCCTTGGATGGACAAGGAACCC
This sequence comes from Edolisoma coerulescens, assembly GCA_013397115.1. Classification (NCBI taxonomy): domain Eukaryota; kingdom Metazoa; phylum Chordata; class Aves; order Passeriformes; family Campephagidae; genus Edolisoma; species Edolisoma coerulescens. Next base: position 223,649 of record VWZW01003851.1, read on the forward strand.
ATTTCCCATGGATAAAGGCCCACAGTAGGGCTATAGCATCTCAAAAACAGCCAAGCTGGCTTTATGGCAATTCTGTTTGCAGAGGAGGCATTGTTGAGCAGAGTCCTTGGAAGCTGTCATGGTGAAAAAACTGTGTCCTGCATTTGAGCCTTAGAAAGCAATTTTAACCAACTCTCACTTTCTTCTTAATTTTTGAAACAAGGAATGTAGACACATACTTTCAGTGAAATTTTGGCATTCAGATCCCTTTGGAAGCTTTATAAATCTCAGGACTGTAAATACCAAACTTTATCTAATTATGGCTTAAATTTCTGATGGCTTCCCATTCAGTTTTCAATTGCAAGTTTTGTTTCATATTATTTTTGTATTTGTAGTTTTTTCTACTGCACAGCTCGGGCCAGCTCAGTTTGATATTTTTGCTGCTTTAGCAAGGCATTTGGGACTGTGCTGGCACAGTTTGTTTTATTTGGGGGATCACTTCCAACACTAGAAAGTTTAACAATATTGATGACAACAACAGGGCAGAAAATGTGTTAGATGAGGCTTTAGATAACACATGAGAAAAGCAAGCACACAATTTACCTTTTCTGCCAAGGACAATACCGTGGAAGCCTGAATTATGGCCACTTGTTCTTCATTCCTTAAATTCTGTGAAGAGAGAGAGGAAAGATGAAAATTAGCAGCAGTTTACTGCATGAATAAAGACAATCCAACCTACAGACCAGGTCCACAGTTTTCAGAGGATCCCTGTAGTACTGAGTATTCGGTTTCCATTGAAACATTCAGAGTCTGTTAACATATTAAGAAGACCACTACTTTTGCCTTTCTACATGATATGGATTAACTGTATCATTCATTCCATTACATCTTAACAGAAATGTAAACTAAAATTAGACCCATTTGTTTGTCTTCATGCTAGTTTCACAAAGCTGAATTTCCATCAGAGTTTTTGTAAAAATAGTGCTGATTTACATCAGCACACGAATAGACAATAATGATCCTTTGTTTTTATTTCTTATTAACTTTTTAAAGACATATCTAATGTTGGCCAGAGATAAAGGATCTCTTTTACGTGGGCAGCTATGCCCTCTTAGAAAGCCACAGGGAATTTGATAATTCTTGCCTATTTATGAAACTGTTTGAAGGAATCCTAGTCCTGATGAAGAGTGGTGTACTCAGACTGCCAAATTAATTAAAGTGTTTTCCTGAGTGAATGGGGTGCAGTTGGGCCCAGTTCCAAGTATCAGTGGTCTCTGGACATTCTTTCCAGTCTGCTAAACCATACCTAAAAGATGCATAATTTAACAAGTATCTTAGAAAACAGTCATAATTCTATATATCACTTACTGCACTGTACAAAATGCAGCTTGTAAAGACAAAATATCTCCCATTTCAACTTACCCCATTATCACCTAGGATGTCTAACTGCTTTATGAGATCTGGGATGCTGACATCCTGCAAAGAGAGAATAAGGTAAAGGCATGGCATGCACCTTTTATCATGGCTGCAGTATCCATCTATCCTATGAACCACATGGAAATCAGCCTTTTTGTTTTATTTTATGGAAATGCATCATACATTGATTTCAGTTGCCTTTGAACCAGATCTTATCATTATGGTGAGAATTTTGAGTCTAATTGAACTGGCGTGGTCTGTCACCACACTCTTACATTAGACTGAGTTAAAATGCCTGAAGTTTAGTGCAGTTATTAGTAATGGGTTATATGGGCAGCACCCCCCACTCCTGTAAGGAGAAGCACTGCTTCACAAAACTGACCTACCTTAACCCCTTCCTTCATGCAGTAGATCTGTAGAGCACTCACACCATCTGAGAATGGGTGAATCTGGAGATTAAACGGTGGGGACCGTCTCTCTCTTTCCTGTAAATAAATTGAAAAGATGCTAGAGAATGTATTAGAATGAAGGAGATGCACACAGAAAATGCCATAGCTGCTGTTTATATCATGCTTGGCTTGCATGCTTCATTTCACAAGCCAAGGAAAGAAACATCTAGACCTAGTCTGAAAAAGTGAGCCAAGTGGGACAGGATCCTAAACCCAAGGTAACTGTTTAACAGGCAATTATTTGATAAATTATGTCACTTTGTAAGTTGGCTGTGGACAGGCTGTCACCTAGCTAAGATTCAAGTGATTTGCTTTATGAAGTGTTGAACAACTATACATTGTTGTAAATACTCCCTTTAGAAACAGGTGTTTGACTTTAGACTATTGGGAGACTCAGATTACACATTTTCCTCATCCTGGTATGTTGTACGTTCTAACATCTGTGGAAAACAAAGTATTCAAATAAACTGATCAACTTAGCTATTTATACGCCTTTATTGCTTAAAATTTACAAATATTTGTCCAGTTTTAAGGGACCAGAGACAAAAATAAGAATTTGAAGATGCTATGCTATTTCTCATTCGTTTCAGGTATTCAGGCAAGCACAGAAGTGCACTTTCACACACATTTTTGGTTTATGAACGTGTAATTCACTTGATCAGTTCAGCTCCCTGCCATATGGAAACAAGCTGTCAGATAAAACTGTGGGACAGTTCTATAAATAAGGGGCAAGTCTGACACAGCATTAATTTACGAGACCCAGGAAAGGCTCTGTGTGGCAAGTGTATTTGGCCTTGGATAGCAACTGAAAAGAACTGAAAAATAAACCAGCTTATACTGGGGAAGAGAGCAGGTGAAGTTTTGGTTGGCTGGTGCTCCAAAGAAGAGTCTGTAAAAACTGTCTAGAGGCAGTCTGGGAAGAGGGAGTTTGAGGTCCCGCAGAGGCTTCTGGAGCTCCTACATCAATGTCCAGTGTCACCTGAGAGACTGTTTGTACCCACTGCAGCTCATGGGAGAGCTGCTCAACAGGGAATGTGTCCAGTGCCCGCAAAAGGAACAGCACTTGCACGTGGGCAGACAGGCTTCTCCAAGTATTCGAAAAGTCACGCCCACAGGCGTGGTAACTAAGAGGCACACTCGTGTTAATCAGCTAAGCTTACCTGTGCACACTGGGCACCTGGCTCAGGGTGAAGTGAACAGCTGGGTATGGAGCCTACTATTTCCAGGATACTAGAGCTGACATACTTCAGCTCACAGTTAAAAATGCTGGGCCTGATTTGTTACCCTGTTGTACTGCTACAACGTTTGTGTAAACCCTTGATTGAAGTTGGTGTCCAGTGCAAGTGCACTCATTTAATTTTCTACCAGCTCTGCCGCAAGAAGCGCATCCATCACCTCCAGCTCGAGGTTGCGGAACTCCAGCAGCTCGTTCTGGTCTCGCGCATCCTGCAGCTCCTGTTGCAGACGGTTGTTTTCTGCTTCCATTTTCTCTATCTAACAGAAATATGTTAAATCATGATCTGTGTGGCTGTTACAAGAACCATGAAGTATTTGGTGAGCAGTAGCTGAGGTAGCACATGCTGTGCAAAATCTAAAGCCTAAAGATGTCTCCCAGGATCCAGATAACCCTTCAGACTGAACAATGCAAACCTTTTGAACATACCTTGTCTAAAAGCTCTTGGTTCCTCTTAATGAAAAGCTGCTTGTCTTCCACCCAGTGTGAGTCCTGTTGGATGAAGCAGTAGTATTACAGAATAATCAAATTCCATGAGGCCGGGCACATTTACTGAAAATTGGAGCCACAATATTCAGGCTTTAAAATCCTACAGGAACAAGCTGTCTTACAGAACAACAACATTTTAGGTTTACCAAGCTGTAGCAAGGCTACTGAACTTGCTGGATCTGCCTGTTTACTGACTGGCAACATTACATCTCATGGAAGTTTATACTGAAATTGTGTAGGTATTTTGTAAGCAGAGCAGGTAAGATACAAAATAGGAAAAAAACCACACAAGAATTACTTACCTGCCCTTTCTGAGCCAAAGTTTTCTCCAGATCTTCTATTTTGGCTTTATACCTCTGGACTTCAGCTTGAAGTTGCTCCTGAGCCTGTTGAAGTCAGGCACCACATTAAAGACTAACAAAACCAGCAACGTGACTGGTATTAAAAGGAAACCAAAACCAGCAGAGCCTGGGTTCATGCTGTCCGTTCCACTGAGTGAGCAACCACTAGAAAGGTTCTGATTCAGTGATATTTTGTGCCACCCCTTAGACTGGCACACAGATGACACAAGGGAACAGAGCGGTGGATCAGCCTTAACTCCCTACCCAAGCCTGTTCCACCATGGATTGCATCAGAGCAGCAAAACACAAGCTCAGGTATTTGGGGTGCTCTGCTCAAAGACCTTGATACAGCACAATCCCTAAATTACAAAAAAAGTGCTTAGTAGATCAGAGTGGCAAAAGGTAGTGGGAAGAGGCAATTTTAACTGCCAGGGAGGTGTTCAAGAGCTGACTCAAAGTACTAAACAAACTGATACGATCTCACAGCTGACTGCTGTGAGCAGGAATTTGGGCTGGAGACTGCCTGAGGTGCCTTCCAGCCTGAATCATTCCATGATTTTATTAGAGGGACATTTTTAGCCTTGGAAGGTTTACTGTAGCCTGCATCACATTAAAATTTGACTGTAATTTGCATTTCTCTGTTAGAAACATTCAGATGTTCCTAAAGTTCGTGCAATGTGTGCCTTTGTGAAAACCCACAGGCCTTCATTTGCTTTTAAAACCCAACCCCATCACACCTAGGCAAATGATGAGAAAATCCTTGTGATTCTGTGTCAGGCTGCAGACTTGTCTGCTTTGGCATGCCTGCCTGACTGCAGAGTTTTCAGGTTCAGGTGGAGGACAGCTCCTTGTAAACAGAGTGATTATGCCCATTTTTAATTGTCACTCTCTTTAAAAATGTACTCAGCAAACAAGTGAACAGACATTTCTCAGTGTTATGGATGCTGTATGTAGCTCCATTCCTTTGAGGGGTTTCTTGTCTTGACAGCAATGAAATACTGTTACTCTCGAAACAAATACTGACCCTGGCTTCTCTTTCAGCATCTATGACCCCTCCTGTCTGTTCCTGCAGCAGTGCATACGCTCTCTGCAGGGCCTGGTACTCCTTTGTCAGCTGTCGAAACCGCAGCTCTGACTCTTCTGCTGCTAAACCCTGAAAAATAAGAAGGGACATGTCTCAGCCACGGAGAGTAAAGCACTGTCAAAGCAAAGAATGCAAATGAGATTTGTTAAGCACAGTAGCTGGTTTACAGGTCCTGATTCAAATAGCTTTTTGGATCAGTGAGCTTGCTGTGATCTGAAATTTAAAAAATGGGGAAATTATACAGCATTTATATCACAGAATCAGCTGAGTTGGAAGGGACCTACAAGGATCATTGAGTCCAACTCTGGGCCCTGCAAAGCACCATCCCCAAGAGTCACGGAGAGCATTGTCCAAACACTTCTTGAACACTGTCAGGCTTGGTGCTGTGACCACTTCCCTGGGGAGACCAT
>VWZW01003851.1:229059-251616 GCA_013397115.1 Edolisoma coerulescens
AGACCATTCCAGTGCCCAACCACCCTTTGGGGGAAGAACCTTTCTCTACTATCCAACTTAACCCTCCCCTGACACAACTTCAGGCCATTCCCTCGGGCCCAGTAAGTGGTCACCACAGAGAAGAGATCAGTGTCTGTCCCTCCTCCTCCCCTCATGAGGAAGTTGTAGACTGCAACGAGGTCTCCCTTCAGTCTCTTCTCCAGGCTGAATAGACCAAGTGACTTCAGTTGCTCCTCATACAGCTTTCCCTCAAAGCCCTTCAACCATCTTTGTTGCCCTCCTTTGAACACTCTAACAATTTCATATTTTTCTTATATTGTGGCACCCAAAACTGCACACAATATTCAAGGTGAGGCCACTGCAGCGCAGAGCAGGGCAATCCCCTCCCTTGACTGGCTGGCAATGCTGGGGGCCTGATGCCCCCCAAGATATGGGTGGCCCCCCTGGCTGCCATGGCACTGCTGACTCATATTCAACTTTCTGTCACCTGCGAGGTCCCTTTCCAGGTGCTGCTTTCCAGCACCTCATTCCCCAGTCAGTCTGCAGATCTAGGCTACCCCATCCCAGGTGCAGAATCTGGCACTTTTGCCTTGTTGAACTTCATCTGGTTGGTGATGGCCCAGCTCTCTGATTTGTCGAGGTCTCTCTGCAGCACCTCCCTCCCTGCCTTTGAGGGAGTCAACAGCTCCTCCCTGTTTTGTATCATCTGAGAACTTGCTCAGTATCCCTTCCAGTCCTGTGTCCAAGTAATTGATGATGAAACTGGGCCTAAGATGGAGCCCTGCAAAACCCCACTAGTGACAGGTCACCAGTATGATGTCATCCCATTCATTATAACCCTTTGATATGTCTTCAAGTGAAAAGAAATGTGAAAGGTTTGTTTCCTTGAAAGGGAAGAGGAAAAAAAATCACCTCAAATTGCAGGATAGTCATAGCTATAGACTCTAGGGACTAGATTGTGGAAGAAACTATCAGCATTTCAGTATATGAGTAATCAAAATTAAGGTCAAACTTAAGAAGTATTTAACACTCAGTATGCACTATAAAAACCTAAGTGTTCTTGAGAGCCTGACCACTTGTTTTGAAAGTCATCATCTCTTGAAAACCTGTAACTTGTCTGTGGAAAGAGTCAGATCTTACCTCATCCAGATCATCATCTGGGGTTGCTGGTGTCCTGTCTGTTCTATATGAGGCCATAGAGGATGTTTCAGAGTCCATAGAATCATCATCATACCCAAAAACTGTATCCACCACATGTCTCTATAGAAAGAAAAACATGATTTCTGAACCTCCATGTAAACTTGTAGCATGCATTTTGGAGAGGGGCAGAGGGGGGAGTTGCTAGTTATTTAAAGGACAAGGTGTGAAAAATGAACAGTGGGCTACCCCTGCAAACACCATCTTTAAACAAACTCAATGGAAACCCATTGAAGATGAGGTCTTGTGCTGGTGGAGAATAAGTTTGCTGAATAATTTTTCTGAGGGTCTGTCTCAGCCTAATTGGAAAACATAATGTGAGCAGCAACATGCCAGAGGAAAAGTCGCTGCCCTTGCAGGAAGGCAGGAGAATTGTTTGTTAACCACAAAGCTCTTCAGAAGACACCTATCAACATGCAGATTAATGTGCAGAGGTAACATCATGAGAAGCTGAAAACGTGTGTAAAATAGGAAGCCCTCCTTCTCTCACAGACACTGCTGATACTTTTCATGTCTAGGTGCTTCTCTCGCTGATATTACTGTTGGACCATGTGAGTGAAAGCTATGCTAATACAAAACTAACGTGAAGGAACTTTTATTGCATCTTTCCAGGACGACAGTAACTGGCACAGGTTATAAACAATTGCTCAGGCTCCACAGTTTGGTTGTATGCCTGACACCTCACTGTCACCAATCTCTGTAGCCAAATTAAATCAAATTAAAACTGTGAGACGTGTCCTGTGAAGATACAGATACTTGACCCTGCAGGCTTGGTTTCAGGGTACAGATTTGAGCATTTAAATACTTGGCTTATGGGTAATTCTGACGACAAACTGATCAACGAGCAATTAAGATGCACTTCTTCTTTGAAACATTTTTCACTTTGCTGACTGGTTAAAACGTTCTAAACCTGGAGTTTGAATCACACAAAAAACATGTACCAAAGATGTCAATTAGCTTTTGCATATACTGTAATTTTTGCTCATTGTGGTGTCAAATGAAGACAATTGCCATATTCTCCAATGTTATAATCTCTTGTTTAGAAATAAAATTTACTGATGAAAATATTATTCGGTCCTTGTTGTGTCTGCTTCACAACCTACATAGAAACAATGTGATGACACAGCTAGGATTTATTGGTCTGAAATTCCCAGTGTGTAGACAGTGCTGCGTTACTTTCACAGAACATGGCTGCTGCACTAAGGGATGTCCTTGGAGGACTGAGAGCAACCAAGCAACCAGTATTTCCACTTTTTGGAGGTGGGACATGAATGTTGCAGAGTCATGCTTCACATCTAGCTGATAAAGGAGCTATGTGAACCACTCCTGACTACTCAGCTCTAAAATCGTTGTAAATTACACCAGTTTTGGACTTAACCCAATTCAGGGTGATACAAAGGTTAGTCAAAGGCATGTGGAACTGAGCAGGAGAGAATGACACAGTATCTCAAGGCAGAAATTTCCACTTGAAGAATAGAGATGCACAAGGATTTGGCTTTAGCCCACACGTGCTGTAAAAAATAGATTGCAGAAAAAAGATGGGAAGGTCTCTGGAAATGTAAATACCTCTCAGCATAACAGACCTTGAGACCAATACTCATAGAAACCAAATGGAAGGACAATTTTTACTGTTGGGGGGGCGGGGGGGGGAGGACGACAGATGGGATGGGAAGCCCCATTTTGCTGAAAATAAAATAGCTGCACACCCTTAACTGAATTTCAAAGTGGATTTAAAAAGCTCTCCCAAAGTAACTAAGGAATTTATAAACCTGATCACTAAAGCAGATTGTTATAATCCACAAAGCTCTCTTTAATCAGATTGCTAAAGCGTGTTTTCCTACAGAGCCTACTTGAACTTTGTAAATGAGAAACCATTTTTCATCTTACCTTAATTGGTTTTGAGCTCCTTTTATGCTTTCTCCGACGAATGAGTTTCTCCCTGTCCTGGAAAATAAGATTAAAAAGTTACTCTCTCTTCTCTTCTCTTCTTTGCAGCTGTTAGAAGGCCAAATATACAGAGCAGATAAATAATAGAACTTCCAGTGACTCTCTCCATATGTTCAAACACGAATCTAATTCCAGGTAGAAGGGAGGATTCATATCCAAATCTGTATGTGTGTCAGCTGAAAACCACCTGAAAAAAGCCCTTGTGCATTTGCCTTGAGCAGCTGTCAAACAACAGGAACCGATGGATTGCCCTCTAAAATCACTGGGAGGCCTCGTGCATGGGTTTGGGCATTGTACAAGGGGCTATCTGCCTTCCCTGTTGAGGAGATGCTGCCTCTGTCTCAAAGTCATTAAATGATGGGAGTGTTGAACTCACCACTCCTAGCAACGATATCTCAGAAGAGACAACAGCCTTTTTGGAATCTTTCTCCTTCTCCTCAGTATCATAATGAAAAGTCAGCTGACAAAGGAATTGTCAGCATTAAAGGACAGAAGAACTGGAAACCCACTGTCTAGCTGTACATGCTTCTCCAGCACATGGTAAGACACTGTGGGCCAGTCTCTTGTTAAGGAAACATTTTAAGCATGACTTAGTCATAATGGTAAACACCTCGGCACAGCCCTCCTTGTGAACATGTAGGTACCTTCCCAAGCTCCACAGTTCTTAGTTTGCATTCCTTTCTGGAGCTTAACTCACAGTGTTATGCTTTGAGTTGTAGGGGCTGATGCTCCACTACAAATTCAGTAAATTGCACACATGCACACCTACAGCTAAACATCTGCAGATGTAAAAAGAAGGTAAGGTATTAATGCTCAGACCTCTAGCTATAAGAAGAAATACTATCAGTGGTAAACTGTACACAACAATCATTCCTAATTTCCTAGTGCTCTGGACATACCCTTGTTAACTCATCAATTATGTTCTGCTGTTCTATGACCTGAAGCTTTAAAAATTCAGTTTCTTGCTCCTCATTAGCCTGATCCAGGTCATTGAGAGATCTTAATTTCTTTAGAGGAGGATGTGATGTTATTTTTTCTCTCTGTGGTAAGAAGAAAAGATAAAAGAGATAAAATAAGATTCAGCAACTAAAAGACCACCTTTCAGTTAAAAACTAAACATTACCTTTCATTTAAGCTATATAGACCTTTAAATATGCTTCAGCTACACCATTTTTTAATTAACGCCCATCAGCACTTCTTAACAATAAAGTAGCACAGCAAGGCTGAGTTCTTCAACCAGAACAACAAAGCTTTATCTATTTAGTTACCATGTGGCAATACAGCCTCTAAAGCCCTTACAGGTCACATACCATAGCTCTTCCCCGGCCATGCATCAAGATGCCCCCACACGTGGCAAATAGAGTTGAACCTGTCCAGTGGGTAGGCAAATAGTATCTACTCTCATGACCCCATGTCCTTACTGATATTCAATGTAGGACCACACACAGTGAGGCAATGGACATGCTTTACTCATGTGAAAGACATGCATCCAGTCGGACAAGGAAGAAAGGCAAAAACTGTGGTAACATATATTTTAACCACAGGTCAATATCCTGCCTGCTCCTGAGCATGTGTGGGAAAAGAGATGGCTAAAACCTGTGAGAATTACTCTAGCTACCCAGAGCTTGTTAACTTTCATGTTTTGGCATCCATAGTGCGAAGAGCAGATGTCAGGGAGCTAACTTAGCACATATATGCTGTGTCCACAGATATGCACCAGTGGTGCTGCCCACTGATGCCTAATGCATGCAGGTTCCCAAGTCCTTTCTCTTTGCTGGGGGAGACCCCAAGGGACTGTGATGTGCACTACCACAGCTGTGGAAGAATAATTCTGACCCATGACACCTGCAATAAGTTTATCTGTCTTCTAGGCACGGGTAAATTGCAGAGTCTTAAAGTGGATTAACCGTGTAACGCTAAAGCCCTTTTTCTGTGAGACAAGAAAGTGAACCTGATCATCTCCGCCCAATCACCAGGAAAGCTGCTCCCATTGCAGGGCACTTAGCCTGCTCAGGACAGTGGCTACTACAGGTCAGGGCAAGGTCCATGAACACCCTTAGCAGGGGAAGTTGTCCCAGTCTGCCAGCTTACATCTGGCAACCCAGAACATCTACCTCCTTTTTCATCAATGCCAAAGCAACATCAGTGCATGTGTAGGAATACAGGGCCTGGAAGCAGACTGGTAAGGCAATCCCATCTGAAGGATATGCAGACATAACTGCTTTGACCCCACTTCATGTAGCCCTGACATGGGAAATGTATAGCCCTAACCAATTTTAAACACCACCATTCTCCCTTTCCCATATCCATCTACCATGTGTATGTTTTATGGAAAGATTCTGTGTGCTTAGTGCCATATCAGCAGTTTACTTTGTCATCATCAGCTCTAAAAAGAATGTGTGCATGATGCAAAAACATCATGCTGGCTAAAAACATCACTCTTAACAGTTCCTTTTTGAGTTCCAGATGAAAAATAGCACAGTAGGACATGCCTCAATGATGTAACTATTTTTTTTTCTTTTTTTTTGAAACAATTGAAACTCAGTATTCTAACTTTGAGAATAGAGTTAAAGACTGTGATTATGCATTCATGTAAATGTATTGCCCATGTATGCATAATACACAGCGTTATGGTATGTAAATCTGTAATAATACAGACCTAACCATGGCTCTACCTTAGCAATAGTATTACACATAATATACAACACATATTCTCTATTTATATACATCATGCACTACGCAGATGTGGCCACCAATACATAGATCATCCAGTAATCCTCATTTTGCTCTTCAGTACCAACCATCTCTATATTTTCTTTAGTGACTGCTTTGAGTTTATCTTCCATGCGCTGCAAAGACTGCATAAGTTCATCATTTCTCTTTGTGAGGCACTTGTTCTTTTCCAGAAGAGGTTTACATTGTTTCTCAGCTTCTCGGACACGCTTCAACTGGATTGACAATAGCAATTAATAATTGTCATGAGAGACACATGAATATACTTGTAATTTGTAATCTTGACATCTATTTTGCAAATATGACATAAAGAACATTCAAGCTGGCTAAACTGATATGAAAGGAGTGCATTAAGATTTCTAGCTCAGGAATAAAATAAACCATCAAGAGTTGAACTTATCCTCATCCTTAAGCAGAGAAGCAGGAATATAAACAGGTTAAATAGCCAGGATCCTGATTCAACACACAGATATCACCACAGAGTAGAAAATCAGATAAAGGGATCAATTCACTGGTGTCAATTCTTCCTAGACTCAGTACTTAACTATTTTCAACCTGGTGAAATACTAAACTACAGACATTATAGACATTATTTTGTTTACAAGGTAAGTCTCACCATACACTGTTGCGTGCTCAAAAGGAGGGAACAGAAGCATTTACACAGAATCCTATAAGCCTTGCTGCCTCGACCTCCGCTGTGATTTTGTACTCACATAACTTCAATGAAATTATTGTTTAATTCTAGGATAAAAAGTCCTCCTCAGCCTCCTGGTTGACGGGCCTGATGGATGGACAAGGCATATTCATCACCAGCTTTATCCTTGGATCCTCCCCCTCTTTGCCTTTCCCCGTGGCTCTCAACCTCCTTTGTCTGCCAGTGCAAAAGCTCACGTACCAGTTCATTTCGTTCATCAACAAGCAACGTGTTCCGGTCTTCCAGCTTCCGTATCGTGGCGTTCAGCTCCGCTATCCTCTTCTGGTTTCTGCGCAAGTCCTGTACGTGGGCAGCAACGTCACACAGTTACTGATTCTCTTCAAAGTACACGCTTGGGAAAAGAATCCTTAAAAAACCCACACCAGTCAACTTAAGCTGTCATCATCAACAAATTATCTTTAGGGACTTCTACAGTACTGAATATGGCAAATATATATATATATTTTAGGAGGAAGTATCTGGTTTGGGGGATACTTTAATTGAAAATTTAAGCCATTAAAAAAAATTAAGAGAAAAGAGATGGTAATTTTTTATGACAGAGATGAAAAAGCTAAAAGATTCTCATTTTAATTGCTTCTATTTGCTGAGCCACCGCATCAGGTGAAAAAGTCAGGACAACGCTTTCAGTATCAATTGCATTTACTGTCTTATTCCTCATTTGTATATACGTAAGTATGCTTTTATATATACACTGGTTGTATAAACATCTTCAGTTTAGTCACACAATGGGTGACTTGCATGCTTTGTGAATGACACTCAAGGGCTGTCTGTGGGAAGACAGACAAAGAGGAGAATCTCCTAAGAGTCTCACAGATTCTCCACCTCCAACCTTCTCCTTGAACCTCCCTGCTCATCCTCCTAATTCTGTCTGGTTTTGAGAATGCATGTTATCTAGGTAGTTATGTTCATCGATGATTCTTTCAAAGGGGCACTGATTATTTAAGATGTGTTATATTTGTGAATAGAACAACTGATGAAAACCAACAGTACAAAGCTTTGTCCAACTAGCATGCCCTCTGAAGACTCTATGGACATTAACTTGTCTGTAGTGAGTGAGTGGGAATGTTTTCCCAGGGCCTGAGAAGGTATGTCAACAAGAAACACACATCCATGCTTCTGTTTTGCAGGGACCAGTAAAACCTGCATACAGGGCTGCTGCAGTGCTCCGAACCATCTCCGGCCCTTCCAGGGATCTCTCTCTTGGGACTGCTCATGTTACACTCTGCCTCCTTCACCAAAAAGAGCTGCTCATCCAGAGCTTCCTTTTGCAGCTGCAGCTTCTGCACATAGCCTGTCTGTGTCTCCAGTTCTTTCTCCAATGAAAATATGATCCTGTCTTTAGCCTTGATCTCATCCATCTGAATGAAAGAAACACCAGAACAATATTACTGTGTGAAGACAACAGCATTTCTCCAATTTATATTATATAATTTACTTAAGAACAGTGATCACCCCTCAAATCTGCTCTACCATACTGCACCAGGCCTGTAAAACAACACAGTCTGAGCCATACCCATAATTTGGCAGTGGAGCACATTCATTGAGCATTTTAGCAACACAAGAATACACCTCCAGGATGCAGACTGTGAATTGGGGGGTTGTATCATTCTTGGCAGTTTAAATCACTATTTCTTTCACTTAACTGTCAATTCTTGAATTTTGGTTTTCAAGCCAAACTTTCTACTGTTACAAGCAGGTCCAGCTCTCCCCATGACACTGTGTCCTGGTTCTGCCCAGGACAAGGTTAATTTTTGCAGTAGGCAGGAGGGGCATGGACCCAGAGGTTATTTTATACCATCTCATGTTATTTTCTGGGGATGGGGGAAGGACTCCCTTCCGGATGAGGGTAGCATAGCTGCAGTCAGGTCACAGGCTGCGTGGTGAGCATTTTGCACGTAAGTCACTCTCCTCTCTCTTGTGCATTTTTGTTATTAATATTGCAGCTGTTAATGTTTGTTTTCTTATTTCATTACTGTCTCCAGTAAATTTGTCTTACTTCAATTCATGATCTCATCTTTACCTTTTGTGCCTCCAATTCTCCTCTCCAGCCTACTGCAGGAGATGGGGAGGGGGAGTGAGCAAGCATCAGTATGGTTTGGAAAGTCTAAGTGGGAGCACAAATTGGGGAGTACCATTCCTAAACCATGACACAGGGAGACAATGCAACCTGCACCTTTGCTGGTGTGGGCCTCTTTTTGTTCATTTTCCACAGTAATTACTGAAGGCTACACCAAGGCCAACCCAAAAGATATCTCCTCTACTGCCATGGTTTATTATGTTTAGGATACCATAACACAGGCTGGAGAAACCAAAAAAACTGCAAGTGCTTTTATCTAACCCTTTGCACCTTGCATGTATTAGCAAATCAGAGGGCCAAATCCTTATGGATTAGGCCAATCACTCTCCTAATCTGTTAACTGCCATCGCAGTGCTATAGCTGACTCACTGTGATCTATTTATTCCTGACAAATGATAGTGAGAAATTTGTAATGCTTTTTCAAAGTGAGTTGCATTGCAGAGTTCTATTATGCAGAAAAAGCTAAGAGACACAAAAGGCAAACTCAGTGCAGCCTAAGAGAACACATGAACTGTTTGGATTACTGACCAGGCGTCGAATATCCCTTTCACTCTCCCATTTGATCTTGGAAATGGCTTCCTGGTGGGACTGATGCTCACTCCGAAGATCGCCCGCCTTGATCTTATCAGCCTGGATCATATTGTTAAGGGCCTCATCTACCTGCTTTTTGGCAGACTTCAGTTCAGTAATTTCCTGCAGAAGCTTAAGGCGCTCAGAGTCAAACTGTTTTCTGGCCTCTTCACGAGCCTCAATAGTCAGCGCTGTCCGTACTTTATCGCTGCTCCCGTCCCGCAGCGCGCACAGCGCTGACTTGAGGCGCTGGATTTCACTGTCTCGGACTTTCACCATTCTCGTCATCTCCTGCTCGTGCTGTTTGATGAGGTTCTCCCTCACAGCCTGCAGCTCCTTCATTTTCTCCTCATGGAGTTTGGCTTTTAGCTCTGTGATCTGCACAGTCTGCTTGCGTTGCTCCACTTCACGGATACGCTTTGTTTCTTGAGTCTTCTCTCTTTCGAGTTTAGCAACCTACATTGAGATACAATGAAACTCATCTGATACCAACGTAACATTATCAAAACAAGCCCACCCAGACACATCCATGTCAAATTGAGAAAGACCCTGCTGAAACCCCAGACAATCCTCCACACTCCTAAACCAAAATATAGGCCAGCTCCTGAGGCATTCACGTAGACTACATTGTTTTTACTCAAACGAAAAACCCCATCTTCTCCAGGTGTCCTGCCTCACACAATGATGCTACATGTACTTTTAATATTTCCTTAGGAAATAAGATTCTGTGTATATGTGTGTGTTTGTCTAAAAGCTTTTTAACCTAGCAGTCAAATTCACCAGAAAATTGGAGGGCTCAGAAATAGCAACATTCCTACAACTTTCACACACTGCTCCATTTGAGGGCCAGAGGTTTCTCCAACTTGTAGCTCAGTAAAATGGAGCCCTTTCCATGGAAGCCACAGGACATCCACAGTAAATGATGTATGTTGGGAAAGAATCAGACCGCTGTTTTAGGAAAGAGTTGTGTGGCCTCTGTTGAATTCTGTGATACCACTTTTTCCACGTGTTTGTCTTCTTCAGCAGACGCTTTTATTTAAAAGCAAACTCTCACTTACCTTAGATTTCTCCTGATGCAGCTCAATTTGAATGTCTGTTAGTTTAGTCCTGAGTTCCTCATTGGCAGCCTGTAGGGCAACAATCAGTGCCTCAGGCTTTTCGCCCTTGCTCCGTCCTTTTTTTGACATGGTTTCTTATCAGCGAGAGTCCACGTGTTTATTTCAAATATGGATTGCCATCTTTTTCTGTTCCTTTCAGTGCCAGTTAGTTCAGCAACTACTGCGTGACATTCCTTAAGGTCCTGGACTCAGCTGCTTTGGAAGCCCTGTGGGAAATAAGACATACTATTATTTGTCAGTTGACACTGCAGCTGGGCAGCTCACATGCTTACAGGACACAACAGAGAGCTCCCATCTCTAAACACTGCAATCTTCGTTGAAAACCCGCAAGGGATATCCCAGCACAGTCATGCTTCTGAACACCAGCCTGACACACTTGTGGGAATTCCATGTTTGCCCTCTTTCTGTTCTCAGAAAGGGGCACCATGCATTGAAGATAGGAGTTCATTTACCATAAAGATTAGCGCTGTTGAGAGTGCAGGACTAGAAGGGACAGGTTATTTAATCCGATCCTTGCAGTCTGAGGTAACCACAAAGCAGACGCTTTAGTCTCAAGGATCTACCAACAATACCATTCTCATCCCCTTCCCAACCCCTGATCCCCTGCAAGATCCTGTGCCAAACTCAAAGACTCTCCACAACACTCCTACCATCTGTCACAGGAGGAAAGGGCAAGTGAAGTCCTCATCAGCATTCCAGGTCTCTGTAGAAGCAGAAGACAAATAACGTGCAAGGGCCTGTTCAGACCAGAAATTGTTCCCATGGAGTGAGAAATGAGTGCCTATGCCTTTTGGAGGATTACGATCCTAATTTACAAATGAAGCAAGAAATTACAATATCACACCGTAATCTAGCAACTGGGGTTTTAACATCTGGTTATTGACAGTATAAAATAAAATTCTGGACATTAGACAAACATCATCATTATCCCTGTATTCATTTTAACTTGATAGCATTATTGTCCCCATTTGTGGCCGCTAGCTGAGAGAATGTTTGGAGATCTGGTATATCAGTTTGGAGATGGGCAAAGCACTAAAACATTAAGACTGCAAAGAAGGGGACAGAGCATAGTGTAATGGTAGTGGTAAAACTTTCCAGCAACAATGATCAGTGCTCCTATGCTAGATTCCAGGCAAGCTTTCCTGCATTATTGTCAGGTTGCACATTAATTTTTATACTTTATTTGCTTTAGGTACAAAACATAAGTAGAATCATAATCTCCTATGTTAAAATAGAAGTAAAGGGACCTCCAAATATGAAAGCCTGTTTAACTCAACAAAAACTTGCATGGATCAGTAGAAGTAAGGACAAGAAGAGAACTTAATTTCCCTGTGTTTCAAGAGGGAATTTTGAGGCTGTTCCAGTAACCAAACAGACATCTGAAGGCACTTCCTGCGACAGTTTACTCACCCGTGTTCTTCTCTAGAGTGCTACAATGACAGCATCAGGACATTTTGACAGCAGCTTTATACTAAGGCTGATAGAGAAAGATCACTTGCAAGCTGTAGGCCACTCTCCCTGTCATGTTCCAGCTGTGGAGTGCTGTTTGTACAACTGAGAGCATCCACAAACCTTGTTTAGCCAGAAAATCATATGGGATTTGCCATCAGTATCACAAAGCAAAGCAGGCAAAGTACAGTAACAAATCTCCTGTTATGTATGGTGATACAGTCAGTATGGAAACTGAGATGACCTAGGGATTCTGACCTGCATTTCAGAACAAAACGTCCTGTTTCAGCAATAATATTTCCATTCAAAGTCAGAGGAGCAATCTCACACACTAAAAAGTTCTCAAAATTAAGGCTGTCCCAGTTAGTTATGACACACCATAGAGGTAAGAGCAAAACTTTTAAATGTAGTCTCTCCCCCAATGATCTTACAACTTGTTCAAATATCCAATTCAATTACTGTGAACCAAGTACTTTCCAAAACACAGAAAAAAACCTGTCCCTTTTCTAACACCAGATGCTGCTGTCCATTCTGACTGCACAGCATGCTTCTGTACCCCAGCTATCACAGTCCCTTATCTTAATGCATCTCCCAGCAGGCCTCATTGCAGAAGAATATGCATATAGCTGTACATTTATACCAAGTAAAAAAACTGCTAATTATGCAACAGCTGCCCAATATGAGAACGACCAAATGCAAGAGGCATCTGAAATAGCAAAACTCATAGACACTTGTGTGAAATAACTTTACAGGAGAACCAATGCAAAACTGGTTCCAGCCCCACAATAAGAAGTTCCAAAGGAATAGATATCCAATTGCCTACCCAAGTACAGCTAAAAAAAAATCATACTTGAAATATGAGAAAAATGCCTGCAGTTGAAAACCACTTCACCAGTCTGTACAGTGCTAAAGTAAAAGGGAACTTTGCCATTGACTGGAACAGGAGCAGAAACAGGAGACCAATATGTCTCCCATGGTAACTAAATCCATAAAATGTACTTAGAGATGAGCCTGGGGACTTAGAAAAAAGAAGGAAACAGAATTCTATTAACTCTCAGAATCTTAATCAGCCATACTGCCTTTCATCTTGATGAATGAATAAATTAATGTACTCCCGTTTCTTCTTGCTCTTTGAACAATGCCACATATGTACCAGAATGCTGCCGTGATGGGTGGGTAAGGATGGGCTGAGAATTCATAGCTCTGATCTGACTAAGAACACTTCAACAGTGCTAAGCAGTATCCAGACTATTCATAATAACACATCTTAATTTTCTTTCCCAAGAGAGATCCAGAGAAGCACCATTTAGCCCAATTAAATTTTAAACATAAAATCATGTTTAAAGTAAAACATAACTGAACAGTTCCCTTTGTTGCATAGGTGCTATCTGCTCTAGGTGTTTGCTGAAGGTGGGGACAAGTACCCAGCTCTCATCTCTGCTGAGTAACCTCTCCGGTTTGGATGCTTGGGCCCTTTTCAGTGTCACTCCAGCTCTCTTCACCACAGCCTTGAGTGCTAAAAGACACATATTGTAATCATAGGTGTGTGGCATACTAGACTGGGATTCAAATGAAAATAACTTGGAACACAGTAAACAAACTGTGCAGGGCAAGCTGGAGAGAAGAACAGAAAATACTCACTGACAGGTGTTGCATGATGAATATAATTGCACTGCAGTTCAAAGTGGTGATTTATCAGACCCAGGCACAGGACTCTAGAACACTTTGGGTTATTGTGAAAATCAAGAACAGACTCAGCAGTCTTTCTTTTTCCAAACAGGAAGAAGGTATCTGAGCTAAGAGATTTACTGAGTACCTTTCAATTCAAAGCAAAGGACGGGAAACAAATGCTGCCCACACTAAGTGAAGTGTAGCTTGTCTGAGTAGTTGGTGTAGGCTGCTACACTGTGGCTGAACTTTGTATTTCAGAAATGTTTGTTTGTGGGATGAAAGTCTACCAAGGGGAAAAAAATGACAACCAATCATTATTATAATGTACATTTTAAAAGTATTTGTTTTAAATAAAAGCATGTATCTACCTGTAAAATATATAGTGAAGTATTCTGGATAATTGTATCACCCCAGGTTTCTGTTTTACTAGGCACACCAAGCTACTTTAGACACATCGTACTGATCCTGGAGTTTAACATGATATGCACAACACTCCACTTTATCAAGAAACAGCAGATCAAAATGTGGCAGAACAGAATAAATTCTGCTCAGGACTTGTTTTCTGATCTCATTCCACATGATGAAATCTCAAATACTTAAAATTTTCTGCCTTTTCAATGCAGGAGGTAAACTATTTTACCACTTCTGTAATAAAATAAAGTGTTCAGAGAGGTTGTGATGTGTCAGCCATATTGCCAACTATCATATTTGCTCTGAGTTAGGATAAAACAAACTGTATGCATGATTGTGAGGAAGTGCTATTCACAGACTTTGAGCCCTCTACAGGGATGTGCCCCATGTAATTTTCATATCCCACAATGCTAAGATGCAAGCGCTGTAATAAGCTGGGAAAGGCATATGGTTTCAAACGGACATAGGACAGGGTTAGATGGGACATAAGGAAGAAATTCTTACTTGTGAGGGTGGTGAGGGCCTGGCAGAAGCTGCCCAGAGAAGCTGTGGCTGCCCCATCCCCAAGGCCAGGCTGGACAGGACTGGGAGCAACCTGGTCTAGTGGAAGGATGGGCTTTAACCTCAAACCTTCAAATCCTCATGACCTTTCTGTGCTTCACCATCTCTGCCAACAATCTGCAACAATTTTGAGACGGGCATTTTCTAGTCCCACAAAATGGTGAAAATCCCTTGAAACTAGAGGAGCAGTTCCAGTGCTTACGAGCTGGAAATTTCATCCCAGTAGCCAGACTGGATTCATGCTTGCTCATTGATCCAGCCTTAAGCAATACTTTAAGGAAATAATATTTTCACATAAGCTAATTCCCATCACTGCACCAACTCTGTTAGCTACAAGGGGAACACTGGCCATATACACAACTCCCTATGCCTCCAAAACCTGTCTTATTTGCCTAGTGGGATTTGAATGAATCCTAAATTAAGTTCTTTGCTTTGGCTTTTATTTACCAGGTTTCATCTATGTTTTGCATTTTTTCAGAAAAAAATTCAAGCCCTAATTATTGCATACCATCCTGTGTGTGTTATGCCACATAACAAAATACATAATTAATGAAAATTGTGATTAAAAGCATAATTTACATTATTTTAGTATTACATCATAATTCAGCATGCCAACATCAACCCAAAAACTCAGCTCAGACTTGATAAACAGCTCTTCAGGACAAATCCTAACCACCCTCTGATTTTGACTGCACAAAAATCACTGTACTGTAGTTAGATTACCATAATAATTTTCAGGAATATTAAAATACCTTCTGAACTGAGCTCACAATATCCCTCGGATATGGGGCTCTACACAAGGAATACAGGATTAATCTGGTGCTGCTAGGCTGCTCATGCTAAAATTACCATTGGCCCTTGCTCTAAAACATGAACCAAAAAAACCCTATCCAAGTAGCTGGCGACTCCATGGAAACAGTAAAAAGGGGACAGAAGCATTATTGTTACGCGCAGCAAAGCTAAGCAGATTTGTTAAAACAATATTCTAGTATTCTGTGGCTAAAATACCATCTGTCTTTTTCTCACAGTTATTTTCTTGAAGTTGGCATAACACAATGCACACTGAGAACACTATAAGTGAAAAAGAAAATCCTGCCCTATCCCAAAAGGAAATGGACATTTTCCAGAATCAGTACATTTCAGCGTAAGATGCAAATGGATACTGACTGGAGACTCTGCTTGAGAATGGCAGGATTGTCCGAACAAGGACAAGCTCTATCAACCTGCCCAGCTCACTGCAAGATGGGGGCCTAACAAAACATTTCAGTAGTTTTGTACTTCGTGCATTATTTTATGCAAGTAGATCACACTCAACCACCAGACAACACACACCACCTGGAAGAGAAACACTGCAATTCATGGAGTTTATAGTATCAGGCTCTCCTTTATTTGATTTTAACAACCTGACAAAACCCTCTTTTATTTAACTGAAATGCAAATAAACAAGGAAACAACAGTGAAGAAAATTCATGCCCCAGATCCTTCTCCTGAAAACCCTTCCTCTTCCTTCTAAGGCCATATGAATGATCATCTCTTGTCTTACAGATACCAGAGGAAGCTATCTTACATTCACGACTAAAAATTGTCAGATATTTAAGTAATTTCTCTACTTAAAGCAATAAGGTTAACTTTGGAAGTTTTTGCCATTTTTAGCTCAGCTCTTGATACAGCCAACAAATGCAGACATTGGTTTCAGAACAGATCAGAAAAAAATCAGCACTCTGGCCTCCCACATGAACTTTTAACAACACAGATCTCTACAATGAACTGTTTTCTTTTTTGAATACCTTACTTCCAACCAGATTACTACCTTCTCGCAGTTTCTTATCAGCTTGCATTACAATACAGTTTCAAAAAATGTATTTTCTTCTCCCACTCTATTGCCATTAACGCCTTAAAGAACCTCATGTACACATTGCTCTAATTTCCCATATCCTGTATCCCTCTTGCCTTTTCCTTCCATTTTCTGTGAAAAGACTATGAATGTTCCCATTACGAGGGAAGTTCAGCAAAAACTAAGCAAACAGTTTGTCTCTTCACATTAGCTTTCCAGCAGAAATGAAAACACATATTTTACACTAGTCATTTCTGTACATCTTTTAGAGTCAAAATACCTCTAAAAATAAAAACATTAGAAGCAATGGTTTTTTCTCATTTGTGAATTGTTGTGAATCTTACCCTTCTATCACATGCGGAAAGATAGGTTCGTTATCCCTAGAGTCTGTGAACTCTTTAAGAATTGTCTGAAAAAACAGAAATTTTTTCCACCAGTGGCATTGCTCAGCTGAGAAACAAGTACCCGTCATGCTTTGCCCATGTTTTCCAACAAAACAAACCAAATGAAAACGTACCATGTAAAACCACACATGCTGACTTAAGTAGCTCTGCTCATAATGGGAAGAACAGAACTTGACAAACAACCAGCTAGAATAAAGTGAAACTCATGTTAAATGTAGAATTTATCCTTACAGTTTACTATTTAAAAAGTACCCCTGAAAACTTACGGGATGATATTTAGCTGAACTGTGCTGCTTTAAAAATGGACACACCAGCTTCCACCTGTGTGATAATGACCAGGGCAGCAGTATTCTCCTCCCATATAAGGAGGTGATGAGTTGGATTCTCAGCTGGAGAAGGTGTAAGCATGAAACACCACCCATTAGATCCAGCTGAGATGCTGGTTACATGATGCGACAAAGCACAAAAAAAAATTGAAGAGATTTCACTTACAAGACATTCAGGATACTGTCTTGAACATGCAGATTTTCCTTAAGGCTGAAACCAGAAAAATATTTTATGGTAATTTCAGAGAGATTTGAATAAGCATTAAGCTACCGTATATAATTTCAAATAAATTTCCAAGGACAATGCTTAAATCCTCATTGAGTTCACCTAACACAGACTATCATGCAGGTCACAGACACCCACTGCATATTCCAAGAAAACAGCAACATGTAGGTCATGTTGTGACCCACAAAAACCTGTGACATAATGCAGAAGGGATCTGCAAGCACGTAGCCTCGCTGGACATCACTGGGGCAGTGATCCAACCACAGGGAAGGCACAGATGTTTGTCAGCTATCCACTGTGCCTCCGAAACATGTACTGGACACACACTAAACCTACAGGTTTGTTCTTGAAAGCACTTCCAAATTAATTATGCAGTCTTTCCTTAGTTATAAGCTACCAAATAGTAACCAGCACATTTGTTCTTTCAGATGTAAATAATCCGACCTTTTTCGAGTGCAACAGTCCCCACATACTCTTTGTTCACCTAAGACTGATTGTAACGGATCACAATTTCCTGTCAGAGAGGGGACATGAAAAGGGGATAGTATTAAGGGCTGTATTAAATAAAGCAGATTCTCAAAAAATGACTGCATTTCATTTTGTTCCTCACCAATGCACAGAGATGGAATAGAGCAGCTTAAAGAACCTTAAATATTAAGTACAAATAAATACAGTGAAAAAAACCCCAAGGACTTATCTACAAATCACAGAACTTAAAAAAAAATCACATTCATGTTCATGAAAATCTAGGTGTATATTATGTATTAACACAATTTTAAGCCTTTTTAAAATTTTTGTACACCAAGCCTACCCCAAATACACGCCAAACAGTACAGTATTGATTCTAATTAATTTCTATCACTTGTAACATTAAGAGTTCTTAGGATTTTGCTTACATTATAGAAATGAAAAATTAAAAGTATTTCTGCACCCATTAAAAAAATCAGTTTTGTGAATATTAGCAAACCAGTGCATATACAGGGAGGAAAAAAAAAATCCAGAAGCCCCGAGTCCACCATTTCTCCCAACTTTATTTGCTTACTCATTACTGGTTACCCTAAACCACCTGGGACCTCAATGCAATTTTCAACAACTGTTTCTTCTTCTCTTCCATTTTATTCTCCATGTTATTTAGGCCTTTTGTTTACAGTCCATGCAATGTAAGACTTAACAAGTCTTTCCCTTAAACGCTTTAAGGAATATTATAACATACAATTTCAAAAAGTTCAACTAATAGCTTGAGAAATGGAGTACAGGGGTGAAGATAGTACCTCCTGGATGGAGGTGAAAGGAATGCATAAAATGAAAATGTGAGACAACATGCATTTTAGCATCAGCTGTTCACAATTAATTCAAATAGTTCATTATTTTTTATAAAATAATCTGAGATGCTGTTATACTTTGCATTATTATTTTTAACATAAAAGAAGATCTGGCATACCATACCAGCTCTTCTACCCTAACAATTTTCTCAGGTACATCAGTCTGCTTTATTATTCATTAGAGTACATTTCATCCAAAGTTAGAAATGGAATTGTAGTCTATCCAGTCTTCATTTGCATTCTTATTTGTTGGTATTTGTTAAACTGTTAACTAATAAGGTTTCATTGCACAGCTGCATACTAAAATGAGTGCTGCACTTGTGTGCCTCTTTCTTGTATAATGCTGCTGTGTGGATGGTCTCATACATCAGTTCACTTTGCTTCTCTTCCTACCACTGCTGATGCAGACTGTTCAACATCGGGAAATGTGATGTCCAAATATGATCTTCCAGAGAAAGCACAGACCCTAAAGTTTCCAGGACGTGTGACAGTTTCTCAGCAACCTACCAGTGATCCAAATGCATGGCAAGCAAAGGATACAGCATCAGCAGTTCTAGCGAGAAGAAGTGAATGCCCATGTTCCTGAAAATACTTGCATGTATTATTTTTCCTTTCAAGTCCCTCATTGGATGTTTTGGAGTCCAAGCTGCATACTGTGATCCACACTGTTCTGCCATTTCCAAAGAAGCTGTGTTTATGTTCATTTGACCTGACAGCGTTCAGTGTGGCCACACCATAGAGCTTTCTCATGGTTTTTTCCAGCATGCTGTTGAATTTTCTATTTAGAGCTCTACCTCCTGGAGCAAAGATTTCTAGTCCTCATATTTTAAAGGAGAAATTCAAATAGACCCTAAAGATACAGAAACTAGAAGTACTACCAAAATTACATTTTTCTACCCTCATGGATTCTGGATTTTGAGAGCTGATGACAGAGAACTGCACAGATGCTTTGCACAGACCTATAAAGAGAAGGCAGCAGAGAATCCATCTCTGAAGATGGGAAGATAAGTTTGTTATAATCTGATAAAGACCCGACCTTGAAGGGATTTAGATTTATAGAGGAACTTTGAAGATGCTACCTGCTTGGAATTTAAGTAAGCTATTGATTTAGAAACACATAATGCAAATGTAATTATAAATTCAAGTAAATAATATTAACATAAATATTTTAAAAATTGGTTTTTAAAACAAAAACATTTGGTTTGCAGTCTTGTAGTACAGATATTGCATTGCCATGCAACTAAGATTAAAGAGAAATCTGATAGAACCTAGAAGATACGACATCACTGCAAAGTGACCCAAAATTCAGGCATCTGGTAAGGACTATTTTGCTGCCTTGCAACTTCACAAAGCCAATAGAAAGCAAAATATTTACCACTATTAAAAATTACCATGACTGCGTAGTGAAAGCATCTTCAGGCTCACACAGTTTGGTTAAAAAGAAGAGGGGAAAACCCTGGAAGTTATCATTAACAAACAACTTGGATTTTAACTGATCAAGCTACATCTGAGTTATACCAGCCTTACAACAGTAGATTCCATCACCACACCTTTGTTACAGTTGGAGGACTATTTTTGTAACTTTCTAAACCTCAATATCAACTATTAAATTAATGAATAGAGATCAAAACTGAAAATTATTCTGGGCATCATTCTACGGCTACATTTCACAGCATTTTTCTGACTTGAATACCCTGGGGTCACTTACCCTTTGTAATGACAGAGAACTTATGCAGCATCTTTCCAGCTACATTGAAGTCTTGATAGTAAAACGTCTACCAGAACCCAGCATACATTTACAAATTAAAATAGGCAAACACCTCCTTGAAACACATCCATACGTAACCATACATACATAAGCTCCACCTTATGTTCAATTCTTAATGTGCAGGATACTGAAGTTCTTACTCAGAAGATTATTTAGCTGGGAATGGCCTCTGAAAGCAGAGGGATTATCAGAAGCCACTGAAAGGTGACAACGGCAAGGTTCTCAGAAGGGTGGCTGAGTCAATGCATTAGCAATATCACAGAGCCTGAAATTATGCTTGGCAAGAACACTGGAAATACCTGGCTCAAAATCATCTCCAAGGTGAGAGCCACTTTTCTCTACCTTAGGCACTACCAGAACAGTCAGTCAGAGAGCAGGAAGTAGGAAAGGTTGCAGTGTCTGTCACTGACAGCCTACTCCTTTCTGCTAGGAGTTCTGCTGACAAGCAGGGAATCCCAGCAGACCACAAGTTGCCACAGTTCTGGGAAACAGACAAAGCCAAAGGGGCAATCCATCAACAGCTCCTGGCAGCCACTTCCACTGGGTAACTCCTACAGAAACCGCAGCAAAAACTTTCTAGCCTTTCCTCCCTGAGGCTTCTCGGGATTTTGCTTCCTGTGGAAGCAAGGGTGGAAGTGGCTCCAATCACACAACTTGATTAGAATCACAGAATATCTCAAATTGGAAGGGACCCATAAGAACCACTGAGTCCAGCTCCCTGCTTCTCACAGGACCACTTAATACTAAACCACACGACTAAGAGCATAATTCAGATGGTCCTCGAACTCTGGCAGGTTTAGCACCCTGAGCACTTCCCTGGAAAGTCTGCTCCAGTACCAAACCACCCTCTCAGTGAAGCAGCTTTTTCCACTGTCCAGTCTGAACCTACCCTGATGAAGCTTCATTCCATTTGCTTGTGTTCTACTGCCGGTCAGCAGAGAGAGGAGATCAGCACCTCCCCCTCTACTGACCCCCTTGAGGAAGCTGTAGACTCTGATGGGGTCACCCCTCAGCCTTCTCTTCTCCAAGCTGAACAAAGCAAATGTCATCAGCTGCTCCTCCTAAGCCTTGTCCTCAAGGCCTTTCACCATCCTGGTCACCCTGCTCTGGACACACTCTCACAGTTTGATGTCCTTGTATTGAGGCACCCATGGCATCTTTTGATTGACACAGAACTACTGATAGAGTACTGGCGTCTCGTACCCTCTTCAAAAATGACCATCTCAGCACTCCCTGTTTTCACCAAAATCACATCCATTCCTAGAAAACCTTTAAAAATCACCGGGTGTTTACCTCACTGAAGTACCTATCTGAGCCAGGCTGAGTGCCAGCAGAGGCAGCATTTACAGCACAGCAGGCCTGGGTTTGAAATTCCTATGCAGAGCAGTAGGCCAGATCAATAGAAACAAAACCTGAGTCAGAGCAGAAGCAATGAACCTCACATTATTGCCTGAAAAGGAACAAATCATTCTCCTGATGGGCTTCCCTAATGCTCAGATCAAGCACGATACCCGCACCACGGCAGAATCTGACCCAGCAAATCAGAGACGTTGAGAATGGGAGTCCAACATGTCACCTTACGGTGATGCACAGGACAGCATCAGAATGCAAATGTTTTTTAAAAATGCATCTCTTTTTTTTTTTTTCTTAAAAGAGGTCAAATTAAATGTTTAAAACATATACGTTACTATGTTCCCAACCTGTAAGGTATGAGCAGCATCTTTTAAATATTTGCATTCACAGCAAAAACCAGAAACAGGCTACAAATGAGTATTCAGTGCCATAAGGTAGCTCAAATGCAGCATCTAGATCTGTCATAAGAGGCCAAAACGCAACTGACGGATGGCAATCCGGTAATTTAACCACAAATTGCACACCAGTCCAAGAGGCAGGTTTCCTCGATCAGTGGCTGTGAAAAAGGCATGCACTGCACGTACAAAGAGATGCATTCTGCGGGGTCTGTGTTTGCAAGACAGAATATCTTGTCACACTTAGACACGGCAGCCCTGACAACCCAGGACACGTACAGGTGTAATTCTGAACATTCTGCTGGGCAGGAAGCCTTGCGTACCGCCGTGGGAGCGGTGGAGCGGGCACAGATGCACCGCGAGTGGAAACGAGCGCAGGGAGCGCCTGCAGGGCCGCGCTGGCCTCGCTCCGCTCGGGCTCCGCCGCGCCGAGGCCCAGCCCGGGCTCCGCCGATCGCCCCCAGCCCCGGAGCATCCCTT
>VWZW01003851.1:251859-307216 GCA_013397115.1 Edolisoma coerulescens
TGCGCGCCCGGCAGCGCCGGCAGCGCCGCGGGGAGCGCGGCCCGATCCGGCCGAGGAGCGCCCGCGGCGCCCCGGCCCCTGCGGCTCCGTCAGGGCTCCCTGCCGGCGGGGTCTGACCAAGCTGGCCTCTGGGGGCGAAGGGCCGCAGCGCTCGGTCCACAGCCAGGGGGACACGAAGCGTCCGGAGCCCCCGAGGCCCCAGGCTGGAGCTCACCCCAGGCCTTGCGACTCCCGAAGGACACACCTCATCACTGGTCTCCAGCTGGACAGCAAGTCAACGGCCACAGTATTTGAGTGTGTGACCTTCCTCACCCTGGGGTCCACCTATCCAATCCATGTCTTTCCAGCTTAGAGACAAGGACACTGTGTGGAAACAACAGTATCAAACGCTTTGTACAAGCCCAGGTAAATAACATGAGTCACTCTTCCCTTATCCACCAGCACATTAACCCCTGCGTAGAAGGCCACCAAGTTCATCAAGAACAATTTGCCCCTAGTGACAACAATTTTCAAACGGTGTCATTGATATCCTCAGGTTGGCATGGAATAATTAGGAGTTCTTGCAAAATACATCAAGATCCAGTTTTACTGCTTAAAACTATCTGCAGTAGAAATGGTTGTTTAGTGGATACTATGGAACATAAAACAAGATGGTAATTTCTAGAGACGCCCAGAACTAAGAATGCGGGTTCCCTGTGCTCCATGCACACAATGCAAATGAATTGTGCAGAGGGCCCAGGGCTGTGACCCGTAGGTTTCCTGATGTGCCCACCTGTACAATTGGTCTCACGAAACACAGGAAGCTATGGCTAAATGGGAAAGGGTTTTTTAAATGCTTTGTCCTTGACTGAAGTCATGCCACAGACATAGGGATAAGGCTGTAAATGTATAGTGGTGAACAAGGACACTGATTCTGAAACAAAGGCATAATTATCTTTTTGCCTCCTTAACAAAATGATCCATTATAGTTCATTTGATTCCATTTGCTACAGTACACATGAAAGCTGCACCATAAAGAAGCCCAAGGATAGTAACTTCACTTATTCTTTTAATTGTGCTATCCCGACTGCTTTTCTACTGAAAGCCGAAACTATCCATCACTCCTACAGCAAGAACTCAGACACCTGTAGCTACCTGGGACTCCTCCGACATTTGCCAATCCTTCCACATACTCATGGGACCCATCTCTAAGTGCCTATTCTACTGCTTCAGTGAAACATCTCCTGTATAGCTCAAGACAAGCAAAAGTCACTAAGTAGACAGGTAGGTAACAGTCTCTGATCAGGACAGCAGCGATACCACTAAGAGGTCATCCAAAGAAGTGCAGTAAAGACCAGAGGTAACTGGCAAAATCAAACTTAAAATGTATTTTAACTCAAGCAGACAAGCTCTTCCCAATGCCTCAGTCAGGAGCAGTCCTGTGTAGTGGGACATGGCTGCCCTCTGACTGGAATGACTTGGTGAGAAGTAGAGCAAGTTCTCACACCTCAGCACAGGCACTTTCACATCAGGTGCCACTTTGCCTGTTGGGGCCCATCTGTCTTCAGCTGTGAACTCTGCTAACTCCTACCCTTCATGTGAGGGCAACAACAAAAGGAGCAATTTCCCTAGAAAGAAGTAAGTGGTTGCACATCCCATCTGCAATGTCACATCCAATGCACAAGTTAGAAGAATCAGAATTGTTCACGGTGTTACAGAAGACAGATTGAGAGGGGAGACACGACGTGTGGGAGTGTTGTTGGCTGACAAGGATGCAGGAAGGAAAAAAGGAGCAGCAACATCTGTGGACGATGTTTCTCCTTGGTTGCGAAGCTGTAAGATCTGCCGCAGCAGGGCCTTTCCTTCTTCTCTGGTCTGAAATTAATTAGTAGAAAACAGAACAATACACCTGTGAATGAATGGTTTCTGGGTCAAATTCAGTATGTAAGCAGTATAACTTAAAATAGTTCGTCATTCTGTAAGGCTACAAGCTATAAAAGCCATTCTCAATTCTTTTTTCTTCTGCTCACTAAAAATGTCACGATAAGTCACTTTTTTGGTTTTAGTCTTTCCTCCTTTTACTCCCGATTGGTGTGTTTCTTGGATATTTCAGAGAATGGAACCATCAACCACTGAAGCTGTCTAAATATTCCACCAAAAAGTAGATTGGGAAAACTTCAAATAAGGTGAATTCAGGCTGTAGAGAGCTCCAGGCAGCTTTGTCAAGGATAGGCCAAACACCCTGCACTCATGGTTAGTGTCTACCACTAGGCTAAAATTAAAAACCCCAAACTGCCCACTAACAGATACATAACATCGCAGAGTATGGAGTCGCACACAAAACCCAAGTACTATTGTATTATCTGCACTGTCTACACACAGAAGATGAGAAAAAAGAAGTTTTAGAAATACCATCACTACACAGTGTGTGGGAGTTTGTGACCATTAACTGCCTCCTCACCACCAAGATTTTCAGCAGCCTTGAGACTGCCATGTGAAGCTTCAAATTCTTTTACTTAGTGAATACCAATGAGATATGGTTCAATTTCACTATCTACACCACAATCCATGACTTTTATCAACCATACTCAGCATGAGTGATCAGGTATACGCAACAACCACCATTCAGGATGTGACCCGTATGGCAGACAGCCCTCATTCCTTCATAAAGGATTCCTTCTGCTCTGAGGAGAGCCAAGATCAAGGTCATAGATCCCTTAAGAAAGAAGCACCAAAGACTGCACAGGTACTCACATCATTGAAGGCACAGCATTTCTGAGCACACGCTGAGGCTTCATCCCAAAGCTTACACTTGAAGTAGTACTGGGCAAGGTAACGGAATGCAGTGCTTACCTCCAGGTGCTCTACTACCTCCTACAGTGAGTGAGGAAAAAACATCATCTGTAAGTGCCTTCCAAAGTAGTTCTACACCATGTTTACTTCTCCTTTTACTCCCAAGATATCATCTTACCCCACAGGAATAGATATCCTGGATGTATTTGATGTAGCACTGAGCTGCCTGTTCAGATTCATTCAGCTGTTCATGCAACCTAGAAAAGGAGAAAAGTGGGTCACTGGAACAAGGCTGCACTGTTGAAGACCTTCTTGGCCTATGAGAAAGTACCTGCTCAACCTGACCTGGACTAAAGCCAGGTCCTTCAGAATTTGCAGGACATGCAACATGTACTGCCCCTCGTGGAAAGATGATCCAGCTTGCATTCATGCTGACAGACAGGGAGGCAGTCAGATAGTGACTAGAGAGCTAAAAGCAGTGACAACCAAAGCAGGGACCTTTGTTTATTCTGTTGCATTTTAAACCTTTTAACAGACATTTGCCATTCTACTTACTCATTATTTCCTCCAGTGCTCCTTCTTCCCCTCTACAGGCCAGCTAATTTGTACAGCAGTTTCACTTTTCACTTGCCCTTTTTTCCCCCCTTCGCTTTTCCCACTTTATATTACTTTATCCCCACAAAAAAAATTAGTGCTGATGTCACAGTATTCACATTAGACCTTTCCCAATGTCACAGTCATATACCAGAGAGGAAAAATAAAATCAAACTACAATTTTGTACATCATCTACGGTCATGGGTTGTTTATAAGTTGCAATACGACAAATACAATTGCTAGCACTGCCTGCTCAAATCACCTCAGGATTCAGAAGTCCTTTGCAACCCACACTATGCTATCATTCTCTCTAGTTATCCTGATGGAAACAAAGATAAAGCTGGACACCAAAATTTGCAGTCACTACAGCCCTAAAGACACCAGTTCTTACACAGCTCCAAAAGTTCTATTACCTAACAGCAATTCCACTTGTTTACATTCTGTATTTTATCCTTAGGTATCAAAGTGCGACTTGCATTTAACACAACCCGGACAGTTCACTGAGGGTCCATACTCACTTGGCGAGTTTCACAAGTGCCATTTTCTCCACATCTCCCACAGCATAAGCTCTCCAATAGCACTGCCAAAGGAAGGAAAGTCAGTCAAGCATGCCACAAAAATCACTCCAGCTCGTGACTCCAGCATGCAAGTCAGAAAAAACAAACTACAGGGTTTGTCAGCAAAAGGGGCATGTATCTGTAGACAACTCCTTACATCAGATGCTCTAGTTCTATTGCAGCAATCCTTCCCCAATTGTAACTGCCAAAGAGTTTAGGTAGCACTGGCTACATAATTTTGCTACAATTTCACCCAGTGTTCTGGGAGACACCTCAAGTCTTACACATCAGTTCTCACCTTTTTAGCTTCCACCAACTGATTGAGTTTCTCATAGCATTCTCCTAGAGCAACCAGCATACGAGAATCATTTGGTCTGTAAAAGAGAATTCTTAAGGTAGTTTTAGCAGTCTGTCACCCTTTTGCATAAAACATCACTCATACTCCTGACCAGTCATCCTCAACATTTAACTGACAAAGCCTTTGTTAACAGTTAACTAACACAACTAAAAGGATTTGGAACAGTGAGACTGCACACATCACAAGGCATTGATGTTTTTTCCTTCCCCAACTTAGTTCTTGTATGTTAAGGAATTTACATAATTCCTTAACCAGTATCAACCATGTCTGTCAGAATGAAGACCAATAGACATGGCTCCATTCTCAACTCTACCTGAGCTGGTGGGCCCGTCGGTAGTAGTAGAGACAGTAAAAGGGCATTTTGAGGATTTCATAGGTTTGCCCCAAGCCATACCACGCTCTGTAGTCCCTTTTGTTCACCTCTATCGCATGCCTGTCAAAGAAAAGGAGATGAAGTAGACAGAAAGTCAGGATCAAAACCAAGTCCAGCAAAACACTAAGAAAAAATAGAAGATAACTATTTCAGAAACAAATACCATTTTGTGCAGTACATGAGCACTACCTATAAGCCTGGATAGCTGCAGATGTGTTCTTCATTTCCATGTACTCATGTCCCATAAGTGTCCAGGCTCCTAGATAACGAGGATTCAGTTTCAAGGCCCTCTGGAAATAGAGTGCTGCTTTTTCATGCTGGGAACGCAAGCTATAATAATTTCCTAAAATAAAAGTCACAATATTTAAATAAGTTTTAAAAATCCACAACGAACCAACAAAAACCCCAACGCCAATAGAGAAGTAGAAAAAAGGATGTAATGCGTATTATCTGCTACCTCCTAACAAATTATAAGGAGTCCTAAGAAAGACAGAACTGATTCAAACCTCAAAAGACCTAATTGCACTCTCTTCACCAGTGTTCTGGCTAATCCTTTTCCAGCTGTACCAATCAATTTATAATTCCATCCCCTTGGAATGTCATGAACTAACAAATTAATTTCCTGCTCCTGACACACAATTATTTCCATTGCAGTTTGAAGACTATAAAGGGATTTTCAGGTACATGGGTCTCCTTTCTGCCCTGGTAGTACTACAGCAGCTCTTTCAGAGAGAAATGAGGGAAAACGGTACTCTGTCATTTAGCCTGCTTTTCGGGCTGTCTGAATCCACATTCACCAAGTGGTGATTCTGACTGCCTTGCTGGCTGATCACTTCCACAAGTGTTTCCAAGATTCCCTCACACAGCCGACAGATAGCAAAATAAGATGTAAAAATAACATGTAAAAGAACCAGCTCTCACCAATTACACAGCAGGTCTCAACACGGTACTTGTCTATCTCACAGAGATTATGAGCCAGGTAGCTCAACTCAGGCTTCATGCTCTAGTGGAACAAAAGATTAAAGTGATGAGAGAGAGAGAGAGAGAGCACATTACGTTTTGAAAGAAAACCTAAGCAATTAGCAATGCATACAGTGCATCTCTTCCATGGAGTTGGAAAGCAGAAAGCCTGTATTCAGAGAGGCCAGACAGCACCAGCTGCTTTGCCAGTGTTTAACATACCTCCAACAAACACCATCACCCTGGACAGGCCACAGGAAGAGTGCTTACCCTTACATAGAGCAAGTTGGAGAAAGTGTCCATGTTTTCTATCCTGTAAGGATCTTGTTTCCTCAGCTCATTAAAAATGGATAAGGCTTTGTCGATATCTGAAGAAAGAACAGCAGATGGGACACCAACAACTATAAATGCAAAGTCTGCATTAAGAGGGTCATTCCTACTGCTTAGTGTCACTGACCTCTTATATTGTGGTAGGCAACTGCAATCTG
Source organism: Edolisoma coerulescens (assembly GCA_013397115.1). Taxonomy (NCBI): domain Eukaryota; kingdom Metazoa; phylum Chordata; class Aves; order Passeriformes; family Campephagidae; genus Edolisoma; species Edolisoma coerulescens. Next base: position 257,963 of record VWZW01003851.1, read on the forward strand.
AGAGATGATGTAAGTGCTTTTGGAAAATCCTGCATCAATGAGACTCTGATACTTCTGCAGAGCTTCCTCTATCAGCTGCAGCTCTGTATAAATGTGTGCAAGAAAGAACTCTTTCATCCATGTATCTGGCAAGGACAGGAACTTCAGCTAGCAAGAATCAAAGGAGAGGAGGAAGAGATGACAATCAGAAGTATTCTGTGAGCTACATGCGCAAACAATCCATTATCTTCCCTCCCATGACTTAGTAGATGGTCCTGAGGTAGGAGGCTTTCCTGCAGTCGCTTTCTTAAACCCATGTGGTCAAATGGGGAAGAAATTGTCTTCAAATCTGACACCACCTGGCTCTTGCTTCAGTCATTAAATTCAGAAGTCCTTTGAAAGACTGCTCTTTCTTCCTATGTTTGAACATCAATATCGTATCACTAATTTCAATGAACTAAGTGAGCAGACTCAAAATAATATAATAAAAAATGCACTTCCCTTCTTCCACAAATTGATAATGCTCTCTTCTGCGTCACTTGTACTGCTTTAAATACTTAATCAGCCAGAATTTACTGAAGAATTCCAGGAGTGGACTCAAATTCCACGCAGAAAGAAAAATAATCTACTTTGGTTTTACATCTGGAGTTTGTTTCTTTGATACAATTCACCTCCCATGTGGCTTTGTACGTTATCATTTCAGTTTTGAAAGCAGTGATCCTATATATCCTTTCAAGCTATCAAAAATGCTCAATAACTGAGGAACTAGAACCAGATTAAGAAAAAATAAAAAAGGGAAGTCTCTTAGGAGGATCTCCCTCATGTGACAAGGTGATAACCCTGGTAACAACTACTTCCAAAATACATGAATTAGAAATTTCTTAAACCACTTTGTGGATGAATGATAAGAAATTAGCCCTGCCTGTATAAAGGTTCTCAAGCTACAGCATGGCCAGCAGTTGAAGATAAAGAGGATTTAACAACATAATTTACAGTTTTGGATGGCCTTGCCAAACAGTGTCTCGCAGAATAAAGCAGTGGGCAACATCAATCCTGTGGCAACAGAAACACTGGTTACTGAATCAGGCTAAACTCTGAGATTTGTTACCACATCTTGGTATCTCCAAAGTCTTACCATCTCTTTATCTGTAATCAAGTTGCAAAGTTCCAGCCAGGCTCCCCAGTGCAAAGGCAGGACATGAGCAGCTTCAACAAACACATCTATTGCTTCTTTCACCAGGTCCAGCTTGCGCAGCACAACACCGTATCTGTAAAAAAAAGTATCAGGTTGACAAGAATCATGAAATTCTGCATATCCACACACATATATAAAAATTACATGCAGACACTCACAGATAAAGGCCAAATCCGTCCAGTTCCTGTGCCTTGTGTTTTTTGCTGAGCTCAACTCTCAATTCTCGTAGAGCTTCATTTTTCACCTGTCCTTTTTCCAGAGGTCCTACATGAAGAGAAAGTCACACAGCTAGCTTTCAATAAGGAGTCTGACCACAGCAATGCAAAGTCTAGGGTACATTCAGAATTATCACTGACATGACATGAAGGCTTCCCAGCCTGTGTTTATCTTCCCCATTTTAAAGAAAATTGCCTAGTCTAGTCACCCAGTTTAAAAGAAGATCTAATAGATGAAAATCTGTAACCTGTAATTAAGCCAATGAATCAAAAGAGAATGAAAGAAATCATGTTACAGCACACTACTATCCAAAAAATTGAAGGGAAAGCCACAAACCCAAGATGAGTTACATGAAGAGTCAACAGCAGAAGCTTCACTATATTGTCACGTGTTTCTTGACACCAGAGACTTACCCAAACTATCAACTGTCTCATCATCCTTCTTCTTTTCCCCTGACTGCGGAAAAGGGAGAAAATCCAAGATTACATTACAACAGTATATTTCCTATGTTTGCTGCAGCACTTGCAGCAGCATGTAAACTGAGTTTTCAGACATCACAGCTCTGAAAAGAACAGCCCCATCTTTACCCCAACACAGAATTTGGACTTCAAGGTAGTCATTAGGAACAGAATAAGCAAAAAAATAAGATATGCCAGGGAGGGGTAGGAGGCAGAGGAGTTCAGTGCTAGGAGGCAACTTTTTTTCTACCTTACCAGATATCTGGAGTACATGTACAAGAAGTAAGCTTTCTGGCTCTTGCAGCCCCGTAAAAAGTAGGCAGCCCTGTCATATTCCTTGAGATCGAAGTAAGACTTGGCCAGCGTGTAGGCATCCAGATCACGAGCATCCTCCTGCAGGGACACACAAGAGTTTTAAGACCTGAGAAGCTCTGACACACTTTAGGAAAATCATGGTTACAAACATATCAATGAAATTGCTCCAAAAGCTAAAAATGTAGTTTATTCATCTTCAAAGATGGTTTGAGTACTATCAGAGAAGTTCCTCCACTCCCTCACATGATCCGATTCTGGAGTTCTCAAATAATGAGTACAGACTATTTAGGAACACTTAAAATAAATTGTGAGATTCCAGAAACGAATTGTGGCAAGCTGCCAGAAGGCAAGACTTAGCTGTTCAATGAGTACGAAGGACCATAAACAAGAAACCTGCTCAGGAATTCCATATAAAAGAATATTAATCTGCTAATATACAAGAGAACATTTCCTTGGCAATTATACCTTGAAATGCATTTATGACATGTTACACTTCCATAATACACCAGCACCAGCACATACCTATGAGTTCTACTGTATTCCTACAGAGGTGGGGATGGAGACACAACTTGTTTCTCTTGTGTCCTAAGGAGCACAAGTCTAATGGCATAACACAATTTGTATTAAAATAAATTTTGCCCTTTGTAAAGAGGAATAAAAATAAAGTAGCATACGTGTGATTTCAAATTTGGCTTACAGAGCACCTCATTTAGGACACAGCAACAGATAATGCTTTCATCTGGTAAAGCACATTCAGCTCCGTCACCCCACTGAACACACGATGGAAAGGAAGTTCCCAGCATTACAGCGGGATTGGCGCTCAGCGCAGACTCCCATCTGTGGGATTTGGGAGACTGCAATCGCATATTTTCCTCCAAAGTTAAGATTAAACAGCCCACCCCCAAGAGCTGCAGCATCTTCTCCTAGAGCTCACAGCCACTTTCCCCCAAGCACAGCCTGGGCCCGTACCTCGGTGAGCACGGGGGGAGGCGGCAGCTCGCTCAGTGGCAGTGGCTCCAGGGCGAATGCAAGTTCAGCAGCCCTGAGGGAAAGAGAGCATTAGAATCATTGAATCATCAAGGCTGGAGGAGGCCTGTAAGATCATCAAGTCCAGCTGTCAGCCCAGCACTACCACTGTAATCCCTAAACCACATCACCTAGCGCCAGATGCAGACACCTCTTAAGCACCTCCAGGGATAGTGACGCCACCACCTCCCTGGGAAACCTATTCCAGTGCCTGACCACCTGAACAGTGAAAAAAATTTTTCCAATATTTCACTGAATCTCCCCTGTCTCAACTTAAGGCCATTTCCTCTGATCCCCTGCCTGCAGGCACAGCAGAAGAGACCAGCCGCCACCTCACCGCAATCTCCTTTCAGGGAGTTGTAGAAAATGATGAGGTACCCGCGAGCCTCCTCTTCCCGAGACTAAACAAACCTAGCTCCGTCCCGTCCTCCCTCCCAGCACAGAATGTGTTTGCCCGGGGTCCGCCGAGCTGCGGCCCGGCCCCGCTCACCACTTCCCGCTGTGCTGCAGCCCGCGTTCGCGGCTCCGCTCCGCCACGCTCAGTAGCTGCTTCTTGATCTCCCGCAGATCCGAGAAGTCACCGCCGCCCGCCGCCGCCACCATTGCCGCCGCCGCCATCGTGCCAGCGCGGCCAATCACAGCCCCGCACATTGCGCGCCCGCCCGCCGGCCCGGCCAATCACAACCCCTCCCGTCGGCTCTGCCAATCACAGCCCCGCGCACTGCGCTCTCCCGCCCCTATAGGGACTCTTCTCCTTGCGCGAGCGGTGCCGGGACCAATCATGGGAGCGCGCCGAGCCCTGCCGGCTGATTGGCCGCTGGTGGCGGGCGCGCGGGGCTCCCGGTGCGCGGGGCTCCCGGTGCGCGGGGCCCGTGGCCCTGCGGTGTCCGGACACTCCGGGACCAAGAAACACCAGGCTTTCTTGCTTCTCATTTAGTTATTAACTGATACGGGAAATACTCGTTATGTGCCACCCTGCCCTCAGCTTCTGGTCTTCGAGATCAGCTGATTGTTTCTGAAGGAGGTGTTTCAGTTTGCCTCAGTATTGATAACGCCTCCTCACTTAGTATAATTTCAAAATTTTTACCCACATACTGCTACTTTCTGTGCTAAAAATTATAATTTAAAAACATTCAGTAGAATCAATCGGTGTCTGGTATTAACAGTACAGAAATTGAAGTACTAGTTTAGGAATGATTGTGCTCCATAGCTCTTTAAGCTTTTCCGGAAAAGTAACGATAAACCTGTGTGCTCATCCTAGGATCAGAATGTCAACTTTAATTATCACTTTTAAAACCGAAGTGAAGAAAGAATAGTGTGAAAATTCATTTTGTATGTCATTTGCAATTTACACTTTTTGATTTTTTTCTTTTTCTGACCATAAGGGAAATAAATAAATAAAGGTCTGTTTATCTTCAGTTTTGAGCCCACTGGGTATCATGTGCTGTTTTCCTGCTGGAAACTGTAACGATATGTTCGAAGTGAGATTTCAATATGAAATACGGAACCTGCTGCAAAAATGCACGAAGTGATACTTGTGTTCTTGCTGAAATCCAGGCAAAATACCCTTTATGTCACGTTCCTGATGTGTGAGCCCTGGGCAGCTTTGATCCAGCTGTTCGTATGAGTGCTGCTCTCGAAGAACGGCGTTTCTGGCAGCTGTGGCATACTGAGCTGTTCAGTGGGAAAGCGTATTTCATTGTCGGAACCTATGCAAGTGGGTTTGAGTCCCTGGAGCAGTTCAACAGCTGCCGGAATCAGTATTTGTGGTTCCAGCTGCTCAGCAGGAGATGGCGCTCTGGGCTTTCGAAGCAGCCAGAAGAGGGTGAAAGGAAAGTTCGTATTGGCTGAGTTCAGTAATTCAATTGCTCAAGCCTTGCTTCGTAATGAGAACTCGTAATTCTTCCTGTCATTCCATTCTGTAATAGATGGGTCTGAAGTGACACGCGAGGCTGGCTTTTAGAGCCAGGAGACTAATTAAATCCTCTGTGCGTGAAAACAGATGGTATCTTGGGGAAATACAGATTAACTGAGCAGTACTAACTGGCTGCTCTAGGACGAGAGGAACTTGTGCCCCATGTTATTGCACAGCTGCCTGGATGAGATTGTCTCTAGTCCCTCAGAGAAACATGTTGACAAAACCAAGGAAAGTCGGTGATGGAAGGACGGGAATTGTGTCCATCATACCGATGGGTTGTGTAGGTGCTTTAAAAGGAATTTTTTTTTTTCAGAGTTAAAATCTTCAAATGTACAGCTGATGCTCGATGAAGTTCTGTGTGAGTGGCCTTTACCAAGTGAAGTGTCTTCCCAACACAGTGAGTTTCATCTGTTGACAGTTAGAGAAAATTCTGCATTATCTGAATTGAACTTATTTATTATGATGCTGTAAAACTGTGCTGTTTACCTTTTTTAAAGATCAGCTATGATTAGTTTCCTGTATAATTTTACACTGAGAAGTTTGATGTGGTAAGAACTTCTTTTCTACTGTTGGTTGTATTCTCCATTTAGCATAATTAATGCAACTACCACTTTTGCTTTTTGTAGTCTGCTGGGACATTTTTAATGTTAAAACTTCAAAACCATGTGACCCTAAAGTAGGAGGGAAACCATTTATACTTGATTTGCATTGAGACCAAAGGATAAATTTGCACCAGCTGGGGATAGTTTCAAGCAGTAGGAGATTGCTTGTCCCAAATGAAAAAGGCTGCCCAGAGATTTGTGTCAGCTCTGTGACACAGTTACTGAGTTCAGTAGTGTGGGGTTGCTTTTATTTGTTTAATGGGACTCTTGTCAAACTTCTAATCCCATGCAGGCAAGTTTTTCTTTCCAATATCCTTTACATTTCTTCTTTCTAGCAGTTCGTGAGCTATTTCTAATAGAAAGGAGAATTTTATTTCTGCCTAGACTGTATGAGTATGCTCTGTTAGACCTCTTTAAGTGACCTGGCATAGGCTAGAAGTTAACAATAGTTATCAATAGACAGTGGAAACTTTAGTCTGTGTCTAGTTCCTCTGGTAGGTACTGCTAATCCTTGAGCTCCTGGTGTAGTGCTTAGAGAGAGTACAGTACTGGAGAAAAGTGGCAGAGCCATTCTTGGAATGTGAAAGGGAAGATGGGCAATGAGATGAAGGGATAGGGAATTGGGAGGATATGTGAAAAGGCTGATAGAGCAGCACTAACAGATAGGAGTGCGATCTCTTGGATCCCAGTAGATGGTCCTGGTGATGGAGGGAGCAGCACAGAGCAGCTGTAGGGGAGAGGGTGGGCCAGTGCCGCCAATGCACCTATCCTGGTTGGATACTTCTAGAGCATTTATGACTTCAATAACCTCTTTGCACTTCTCCGTGCCACACCAATCTTTTCCTCAGACTGTTATGATTGTTATGAATGTTAAAATGCAGAAGGGGAGTGAGAGGTACAGAAGGTACAGAAATGTTTCAATAACTCAAAGATTTCAGATAGAGAATTTGGCAGTGCTGCTAGAACCCCACAGTCCTTTGCATGTAGCTACAACAATCCCTGAGATTTTCTGCTCCAAAGGAAGCGCTGAATTTTCTTCTGTGGAATGCAATGTAGCATAATGAAAAAAGTGTATTAAAATAATGTAGCAGAGTACTGATGGTTATTTCTGTCAGTGCTGCTATGAAAAGGTGGTGCTGGAACAGCAATATCAGAACAGGTGGCAGCAGGTATAAGTATGAAGTAAAGTGTCTTTTCTGGAAGCAAGGAGACACAAAGCCATATTGTGACATAAAAGTTACTGTGAGAAAGATAGAATTATTCATTTACAGTATGTACAAAATTGAGATGAGGAACATTTTGAAGCTGAATAATGCATTGAGGTGTAGTTGGGAAATCTTAACTTTCAGCAGTAATAACTTCATTGACATCTGAAATAACTTCTCTTGTGATTCAGCATGCAGCTGTTCTTCTGTCTATATCTCCTGCTTTTTTGCTTCAAACCTGAATTCCAGAAAATCTGCCTATGACTCAATTAATACAGCATTATGACATCAGAGTAGGCTATTGTGTAGTCAGTAATGTCATTTTCCCCCTCTCTTTTGTTCAGATCTCAGTTGTTTTCTTGGGAGGTTAATTGAGATAAAGTGACATAAAATGCCTCTGAGGGCCATGGACTAATGCAGCAAAAGTGTTTACTGTGCCTGAATCACTTCTTCATATCTGAAAAATTCATTGACTCATGCCATATCTTTTCTAGTTTTGAGAGATTTGATTTAATTGCAGCTTTTGATGAGCTTGAAAGTAGTAGCAATTAGGCATGCACATCTAGCCCATATGCTCTGAGAAAACCAGCATGCACCATTTGCTTAGCATATTGCCCACTAAGACCTCTGGATATCACAGTGAGATTGTAACGAATTATGCAGTTGCTTAGGACGCTGTTATTCAAGAACCTTCGTATTGCTGCTAAACTGCAGTTCTCGATTTAATGGAGCATGGACTTGCTCCCTTTTCAGGAGACCAAGAAATTTGTTTTAACCAGTGGTCAAAATTATGCTTAGGCTGAATGTTAGGAACTAGATTTGTTTGATTGGGTCACATTTAGTGTGCTGTTGTGCATCCTAGAAGTCACGGAGGAGAAGTTATTGATATGCAATGATTTTTTTTTTCCTACCCTCCCTCTAGGAGGGAAGTAAATAGTGCTGTTGGTAAAAAAAAAATTAGTTAAAAAGCCACTGGTAGTTTCTTTATGTGTGAGCTTTGTTACTGAGGAAGTCACAACAGTTTTCTAATGTCAGGAAACTTTGAAGTTCTTTCTGCAAATCCTTATATATATTTGGTCTGTCCAGGCACTTTTTCCCCCTTTTTCATTATACTTACTCTCCATCTGAGAAAAGAGGAGGATGTTTTATGGTGACCAGCAGTCCATTACTATGTTTTAAGGCAGTAGCTGTGGTACCCACAGCTCCTCCTGATTGTAAGAGGGGACTTATGGTTGCTCAGTGCATCACAAAATGAGAATGCTTGGAGCATTTCCATTTTGCGTCAGTGTTACTGAGAGGATATATTTAATAGGAAGGATGTCATCATCAACTTGATCTTTTCAAATAAAACACAATGTTTCTTTGATATTCTTTTGAACCTTAGTGTTTAATATTTTCTGCATACTGCATCAGTGAAAAAGCAATTATTTAAATACCTGCTATAAAACCAGTGAATCTCCAGAAAAGAATGTTCCGGCTGTTTTCTGCATAAGAGTTCCAAATGAAGGCATAGTGCAAAGTAGAGTTGTATGGACTGGAGAACAAAAACAAAGCAGAGGTGGATAGTTGTCAAAAGGGTGTGGCTAACATCTTCACGCATATGCTGAAGGTGTTGGTACTCTGTATACCCTTGTAGAATTTACCTTGAAAAATAGCTTGCCTTGGTAGCTATGGGCGGCTTATGAGAGTTGATAAGCATCATCATCACAGCTCAAGAGCAGAAATCCTAAATAATGTTTGAGCAAGATGATAAAGTAAAGAGAGTCACCTGGGTTTGGTTTGGATTTCGTTTTGATTTTGCTTTTTTCTTTGGTTTGTTGCTTTTGGTTTCGTTTGTTTGAGGGTTTTTTTAATAGCCAGAGTAAGTAAAAGCAGGTAAGTAAATGAAGGATAGTTGAAGAGTTTATAAAGCAGAACTCTTGGGTTGTGTGTTGTCCTTTACTCCTACAGGAAAAAACTAGAATGTGACAGGAAGAAACTTGCATAAAACATGGTACTTTAGAAGGCTTTTTGGACTACTACAAACACCTTCTTCATTTGTGAAATATTTCTGGTTCATCATCTTTGTGGGCCCTTTGTGGGACTCTCTGCAGTATGTCTGTGTCTCTCCTGTACTGGGGAGACCAAAACTGGACACAGCACTCCAGGTGCGGCTTCATCAGTGCAGAGTAGAGGGAAAGGATCACCTCCCTCGACCTGCTGACAATGCTCTTCCTAATGCACCCCACTCCATCTGCAGGAAGGTCACACTCCTGGCTTCTGTGCAGCCTGGTGCCTCCAGGATCAAGGTCCTTTCCTGCAGAGCGGCTTCCTACCCCAGCATATGTTGGTGCGTGTGTTAAGAAAGTAATTTTCTTTCTGCTTCATAGGTCTGTTGTTAGAATGAAGTTTAAAATGGCTTTTAGAAGGTTATTTTTTACTGTTGTGGTAATAAAATGAATTTTAATAAACTTTTCAGTATAATTGTGATGACTCCTGAAATTTCACCAGTTCTTTTGGAATGTAATGATTTGTAAGCCTTGCTCAAGTGAAGAATTTCTGAGGACATTGTGACTATCCAAGTAAAGGGCAGTGCTAGATTACAAGGCTTTTTTAACCTGTGCTAATTAGATTAAAATTTCTAGCTTGTTAACTGAGGTGTACTGATTTGGATGGAAGATAAAGTAGTGCGCAAGTAGACTTCTACCATGTTGATGAGTTGCTGCAAAAGTGTTTTCTGTTGTCACTGGATGTGATACAAATACAAAATTTATTTCCTTGGTGTATCAGTGTATCATATTAGACATCCTGAGGAAAATTACGTTAAGTATTACTAAAGTGTGTTCTGCACATAATTGACTTTATTTTCTTTATTTGAGAGTGATGCTGTTCTGAAACAGAACTTAGCATATCTAAATTGTCTGGTGCTAGGCTGCATTATGATGGATTAGAAAGTCCAAAAAACCCAACAGCCACTTCAGTGACAGCTTGTTTCCTATGAATTTTCCACAGGTCAACAGAAATTGAGGTAATAGACTTCCAGTTTAACTCTGACACTGATATGTTCAGTGCTACCTCTAGCCATTGAAGTATTTCTTTTCTGTAATTCATGCTTTTAAACTGTTTCTGAGAGAGTTTTGTGAATTTTGTCTAGATGCCCAGGTTGTTAAAGTATTTTAAACATGTGTATGGATTATGTCTTTCTCCCTCCCTTTTAAGAGCAGGAAATATAAAATCCCCACAAAGCCCACTAGATTGCATCTCAGTAATGAAGATGCAATATAAGGGAATTTGTAGGGATATTTTTGATAAAAGTAGATTACTTTTCTATCACCATGAAAAGTTAGGATGAATCCCAGTAATCATGAGCGCATATCAAAATACAACATTACAGGAATTCCTGGTAACTGCCTTGGTTCAGGAGAGAAAAATACACTTCATGTAGGTTTGCTCGCAGTGGCGCATGATTTACTGCTTATCCTCATTCTGTGTTGACATGATCTGGAATAACTTTTATGGCACTTGAGGCCATCTCTTCCAAGGTTGCATAGTGTCATTTGGTCAGATGACTGAAATCATTAAGTTAATAGTGATTTACACTACTACAGCATCCTCTGTGAAAGATATCCCTTCATCTGCTGAAGGAAGGCAGCTGAACATGCATTCTGCTCTAGTCTGTTATCACTAAAAGCAAAGCAGATTAGCTTAAATCACCATGGTGTTTCAGTGGGCTAGAAATGTATAGCCATTTGAAAATACTCAGGTTTTAAAATTGCTCAATATTTGTCTGAAGTCATCTTCCCACACTGCTGTTGCACCGTTAAGGGAGATGAGTAAGAAGATTCTATATTCAAAGGCAAAGAGGAGGCTTTTCTTGCTCACTGAATCAGTGCTTTCTGCCTAACTGAAAATTGAACCTAAATCAAGTGCCTGTGTTGCTGCTTAGTAAATTGAATTTCTTCTAGTAGTTTCACTTCAAGAAATGTTGGTGCCCTGTCCTCCTTCAACCTCTTGGCCACTCCAAAGAAGCAAGCTACAAGAGGCATGTTGGTACCCAGCTCATATGACTAATTCAGTTCTACACACATATCAAATCAGTAACCAGCAAAGAAGGATCCAAGGAGGACTGAGTCTGAGAGTCCGGAGTTTTCAGTGAGTGACAGGTACAATAAGCAGGGATGATTGCACTGAATCCAGCCAGTTTGTAAATGGAGAAGTCAGCACTGGTAGCATGTCACAAGAGTGTAAGCACAAGATTTATTCAAGGAATATTTAATTAAACTGGAAGGTAATGGAAGATACAGTGTATAGCTCTTCCATTACAGAAAGTACTAGATTGCTTAGATGATTTATTACTGGGGAGAAATAATGGCTTCATGTTTTTTCCAAGACACAGAATGAAAGTGATACGACGAATTAAAGCTACACAGATTGTGTTGAAACAAACTTAAGAATTTTCCCTAAGCGGAGTTGTTTGTTGACTGTACACGCAAAAGCAATAAATTCTGATAGCCTGTGTGAAAAGTTTCAGGTATTGTTGTTTAAAAAGTACTTTTGACAAGCAGTACAAATTCAGTAATGGAACCACAGGCTGTAATTCAATTCCTTGTGCCCATGTATTTTGTGAATTGACAGTTATTGGTAGGCATGGCAGTTCCTTGATATAATTTGTCTAATAGTATATTCTCTATTAAAATGCTTCTATGATTCCCTAGAAAGACTTGTCATTCTTTTTTCTTCTTTTCTCTTTTTTCCCCCTGTGATTTTGGGTGTTTTGGAATGGAGAAAACTTGGGTGAACGTGCTGCTTGGCAGCTGGAGATTGACAGTGCTGCATGTTTACGTTGTTGGGCAATTATGTGTTTTGTATTCTCTAGAAGTTGTGTAAGGGGAAGCTGATCTTTTCAATGCATTTTTCAGGGGCATAGTTTTAAAAACCAGTAGTCTAGTAGCTGGGGGTTAATGGAGCAATACCTTCTGCAACAAGGTGCCTTGCAGTGAGTGAATGTCATTTTTCTTCCTAGACTAGGCTATATTTTTTTTCCAAGTGAAAACTTCTTCTGACAATCATGTTGTGCAGTGAGCACTTCTGATCCTTTACTTTTGGAACATTTTGCTTATTTAGAGATTCTGTTCTGTACACTGACTTCAAAAAGTCCAGTGGAAAACAGCTCTTTCTACTTTATATTACCTAGTAATTAATATATTCTCTCCAGACCTTGAACAATGCTTCATGTTTTCTGTTTCCCAGTATGTGGCTTTCCATGTGGAACCTTTCTGATGGTTTGACCACAAAGTCACTCTTTTCATTTACTGATTAACCCCACAAATAAAATTAAGGCTGGTGAAAGATACTATGTGAAAGAGCATGTATTTTGAGATGACAGTCGTTTAGAAGTAAGTATTGTATTGGGTGGGACAAAAGGACAGATTTTGGTAAAGTTGGTTAGACTTCAGTATCAAAAATTTTGTGTGCAGTGTATTAAACCAACTGAAAGTGTGTACTCGTATTTGTAATCCAGCATTATAATTTGTGCTGTCGTGTAAATACTTTTGCACAAGCAGTTACCAGTTTCAAGAAGGCTTTTGGTTGAAGACACTGAAATATAGAGGCAAACTTTGTGTCTTAAGCTTGAAAGAATGGAGACTTGGTATGAGAAAAAGGGAGAGAAAAGTTGTCAATTATCACCCTCCTTTTTATGCATAAGTGAAATGTGAGAATTTAAACTATGTAATAAGTTCCTACAATAAACACCTGGGAATGGGGGTGTTATAGGAGAGGTAGAGATGCATGTATTTTAAGAATATAGGTCTTGAAACACGCTTTAAATAATAAGAAGTTAACCAAAGCGTTAATATTTAGACAGCTCTTAGGAGGAGGGCATTTGAGGGGGGAGGATATAAAGACTTTTCTTTAATCAGGCTGTTTGGGGTTTTTTTTTAATACTGTACCATGCAGTATTTGTGGAAAAGACATCATATTCAAATCAGCTACCATGTTCACTTATATTTATGCCAAAGTCCTTTGCAGGACTGTCTGCTGTTAAGAATCTGTTTCTTTTGTGACACTCGAGCTTCTCAAGGTATACAAAATGGAGCAAAGAAACTTTTATCCAAACAGGAGGAAAATTTCACTCAAGTGTACAGATTATTACTTTGTTCTAGAGCATCAGAAGATATATTTGGTTACTTCTTCTGACAAAATGTTAGCGTATAGGTGGGCTGCCCCAGTGAAATCTCTTATAATCAGACCTGCAGTATCCAAACCAGTGAGACAAGGTGCTGTCCTTTAAGCTGTCCTCGTATTGAGCCGTGTCATGGCCAGAAGGGAGATAGGGCACCAGAACTCTGCTCATGCCATTGTCTCTCCCAGAACTTTTACAATTGGGTTGTAGAAGCCATACGGTCAAAATTGTTTTACCCTCTATAATAAAAGGGGCACCTCTCAGAGTTCCCTTCTTTTTGAAGGAATCTCTGCTTTCGAGATATCAAAAGTTAACCAGGACATTGGGCACTTCTGCTCCAAATGCATGTGCTGTTTCTCATGTGTAGTTAGAATTCCTGAGTTCACTTTTATTTCTGATTTTTGTATTCTGGAATATCTCTGATAAGATGTTTCTCTGTCTGCTATAATATTCCATGCTGTTCTGCTTACCCATCTAGACAAGAATAATGACAATTCCATGTCACTGCTGTTGTTTGTCTTACAGATACCAGTTTCCCTTAGCACGTGGATGTTGTAACTGTTCTTGTCAGACCATAGAGCCAATCAGTACTAGCTGCAGTACTGCCTGTTCCTAGTCAGTTATGGAATTTAATTTTTGTCAGAAAATACTTAAACTATTCTGTGGCATCTTAGGTATAGTTAATATTAGCTTCTATTCTGCTTGAGATGTCAAAGCCCTAGGTTGCACCCATCTGTGTAATGTGAATATGATTCTTGTTTCTTTCAGTACTGTTCTTCTGTAGATCTATTTGTTTCTGATCTTGTTAGATAAAACATTTCAGAGGAAAGATTTGACTTCGTTTTGCAACATCCACTCTACTGTGCAGAAAATTTGTGGTGTAGCTGCTGTATGCTGCCTTTAAAACGAAGATAGAATTCAAGACAGTAAAAATAATTTCCTGGTTAAGGGACCAAGACAGTGTTGCAGTTTTATTTAGGGAACATATAGAACGGGAAGTGGTTTCAATTTTTGTCATGAGAAGTGTATGCTGCAACATGTAACGTTGCCATGTCAAATCTCATACCAGTTACAGGAGTTCTTCGTTGAGTATTTTACATTTGTTGATTTCAATTTAGATTTGTATTCTCTGCAGAATAAATACAGGGTAAAAACTGTCAGTCTGATATGACTGATGTACTCTTGAGTAATGAAGCCTGGGACTGAAATGGCAAAAAGGGTGGATCTGCTGTTGCCAGTATGAGGGCTGCTGAGTTTTACAGGATGGAGCAGCTGTATTTAAAGATGCTTTTCAGCCACTCTTAAGGCAACTGTGAAAATAATACTATTAATACATGTTGGAAAACCAGTGAGGTTTTAATAGAAGTAAATGTGGCTTCTCCAGCCTGTGGGCTGCTGGTCCCATTTGGGAAGGCATCTACATTAATCTGACATCTTGTTTAGCACAGATAACACTAGAGAGTCCAATTAAAGTATTTCAGGAAGACATCCCCATACAAGACTACACTGATTGTCCGCTAATGTGTATTGAATTTTAGCTAAATAGAGCCCCGGGTGCTGTGCTGGAAAGCAGGGAAGCTTGCTGTTCAAGCTCTTAATTTCTTTTATATTGATTTGGCTACTAATGATATAACCTTCTACTCTAATTAACTGACATCTGCATTAGGCTGAAAAAGAGCCCCCTGCTTGAAGCTGTCCACTTGCTTGTGTTATGAAATGTGTCCTTCTGTTATGTTATATTTTGCCCAGATTAGCTCAGTCTGTGCAAAATAGACCATCTAGAGGATTGACTTTCCTTTTAAATACCTTGTAAAGCAAGTTTTTCTTTCTGTCTCCATTTCTGCCTGTTTTTCCAGGACTTATGTTTCCGGGAAGCCTGTCCAGAGCTGGTTCACTGACTGGGTGCTTTTCTAAACCTTCCTTCCCCATGGACTATTAGCTCCTTTGACTGATTTGAGGCTGCCAAGAAAGGTGTAAATTGAGATAAAGATGGGCTATGAAGACCTGAGGATAATGGGTCATTTTGTATGGTTTAGGCTATGAAACAACTGTAAGATGTAAGTGACTTAAATCAAGCTAAAAAACATTGCTAGAGTGGAATAGACAATCTGCTTATGAAACCATGCTGCCAAAATTACAAACCACCAGTTCTCAGTTTGGGAAATTTTGATGTCAACATATGAAAAAAATAAAATACATGGTTTTTTACATCACTTAATAAGTTAAAGACACTAGTTTGCAGAAGTTCATCATGAGCAGCTGTTTGGGTTCATCATGTGTGCTGTTGCCGCATATGTGTTCGCCCATTTTCTTTAGGAGAGGGTTGGGAGTCTAAGGAAAAATTATGTGAAGTCAGGATTCTCTCACATTTTTACCTTCATAGACATTACTCCAAATATTTTAGTAAATTGCTTCATGACAAGTCATAATCTTCCTCTCAGGGCCTTTCTGTGTTGAAAATGTATATAAAACTGGCATCTTCACTGTGATTTGTAGTTCTGTATTAGTTCCATTTACACTGTGATTTGTATTTGCATATTAAGAATGAAGTGTTCCGTGCACAACAGAGCTGTTGTGATACCACTGCAGCTCCCAGTTGGGAGTAGAATAGCAATTGGTTGTGTAGTGTATTTGTGGAACTGGATTCCTTGTGCATTAAAATTTTTGCACAAGAATGGATTGAAATTGAGAAAAAAAGATGGGAAATCTCTTAGCTGATTTCTGCTAGAACTATCATGACAGGTGCACGTACTCTGATTTGGAATGATGGGTGTGAAATCCAAAGAGCTTGAGGCTGGAAGAATTAGCTGCTAATCTCACATTTCTACAGAAAGACTGAGCGATTCCTGTTTTGTAGCCCTGAAAACATAATGGAGCCCTGGGGATCATTGACAAAACAAGCTTCTTAGAGCCACTAGCACTTAGCAAAATTGGCTTCAGTTAATCAAAAGATTCTTTAGGGAGAGGAAAAAAAAGGAAGAAGCTGATGGTTTGGAAAGCTGGAGAACAAGTAACTGTGTGCAGATGGTTAAAGAAATTTCAGTTTCTTGAGGTGAGGCTCAGTGACCGATAATATCAGTATCTAATGGGCAAACTTATATTGAAGATAAAGTAATTTAAGTACTAGACTGGTGGGGGGAAAAAGGTGAAAGGGAGGAGAGTACAGGGATACTTTGCTCACCCTGTGCGGACACAGAGCCATTGACCACAACTCTCTGATTGCATCCATCCTAGCCAATTCCTTATCCACCAATTTGTCCACCCTTCAAACCCCTATTTCTTCAATTTGGAGATAAGGATGTAATGTGATTTACTAATTAATTTTGATTCAGCCATATTATCAGTAGAGCATTTCTCAGTCTTTTTACAGTTATCTCTGTATATAAATAATCTTCTCTTGTGTTCTCAGGCTCACTAGCAACTCTTTTTGCAAAGTGCTTCTAGAGGGTCTGGTCCATACCTCTTAGCTCTTCAAGCATCTCATGGTGTGAACTCTGTGATTCTAGCCATACAGTAAAGCAAAGGCAAAGATGATTTTCTCTGCATCAGGGTAAGTGATTTGAGTGTTGTCATTTTGTCATCTGATGGGGGGAGGAGCAGCTGAATGGCATGCCTTACAGGAAAACAGGTGGGACCAATGGGAAGGAAGATGATCCAAAAATCACACAATTGTTTTGTGCTAGCTTAATGTCTGCTTATTCTGCCCAAAGGTAAAGACATAGTTATCAGTGCCATTTATCAGGTACAGCATTTTAGTATAAACTTGTTTAAAAAAGGGTAGAGCCCCTTTGTCATCTTAATTAGACAGTAACCCATTGGTTCCAAGTGGGCCTTCATTTTCTAATTATTTAGTACATAATGTCATTAAACATCTTTGAGTGGACAGGATTGCTCTAAAAGCTTTAGTTCCAGAGCTCTAATATTAGGCTTTTGGCATTCATCCCTGTGTGTGAAAAGCAGTCCGTTTGTTTACCAGGATTTTAGATTCCCATTACTGGGGGAATTAGCAGTGAGCTATTAGTCTGATTCAAGCACTTAACAATTGCTGATCATCTCCTCCTAGCTTGGGGATAATGGAGGTGATCAGCTGTAAATGGAAAGTATGTGGGGCTATTTTCATGAAGGCACTTCGAGAAAGTGCAGCATCCCCTGACCTCTGCTAACCCTGGGGTTTGCAAGAAACCCAAACACCAAGTCACTTCCTGGAGGAGAGCTAATCACCTATCAGAAGAGCTTCCATTAGAGACTAACCAAGCTCAGCCTCAACCGACCGTGCCTCAAATGAAAAAAGGTTCAGCCACAAAGTCCCTGGGGTAGAAGTGATTAGCTTCTGATTGTATTTACCAGGATCTGTTTCAGTGGGGGAAGCAGCTGTGGAATAGCTGTGGGTTGTGATTCCACAGCAGTGCTGAACCATCCTGTGGAGCTCAGCAGTGCTGGTTGGCTTCCTCTTTCTCCACTGTTGTCCCCAGAAGCTTTGCCTGGTTCATGGACACCTCAAAGATTACTCTGACAATTCTCCTTTTTATTCTTGTGTAAAGTTGCCTACCATTTTGGCAAATAGAGTGACATGATTTTTAGGATGTATTGAAAAAGACACTTTCATTCTTTACAGATGCTGAACCTGCAGCACTTTCCTATCAACTGAAAGTTACCCTTCACTGTCAGCAGATTTCAAGAGGTGTGCCAGGGATCTGTAGCCAGGAATCACTGTTGGAAACAGTGCTTTAGCTTTTCCTCATCTGCAATAACATATTGTTCCCCCTTCTAAAAGGAAAACTGCAGCTACTTGATTCTTATTAAAACATAGGCATTTCTTGAAGGCAGTGAGAATGATTTGAATGAGGCAAGGACACTAATTTTGGACTTGCAAACTCAAGGTTTATCTCTGGCATCATCTTGCTTATGACCTCGGGCAAGAAATGTGTATTGCTTCTCCCACTTGTCACAAGAAACCACTTGTCTAACAGTTAGCTGAGCTCACTGCTGGAGGACTATATGAATGCCCTTTGTAAATGCTACATTAGATCATGTTAAGGGATCTAAGGCTCTATCAGAGTTCTAGAAGCCACATCTGAAGTACCTGACAGTGAGTGATGTCTGTAAAAGTTGTCAAGATTGCTTTGTAAGAGATTCTAACTCTGTTCTTTACATTTCTTTCCCATAATGCCTCCAGCAGAGGAGACAAGGAGTGTAGCTTCTATGAAATGCAAAGGAAGGCAGGAGACTTCTAGAGTTGCAAGACGAATTTTATTAGTCAGACTTTGCATTATTTTACTCTTTAAAAAATAATCTACATTAAATAATTAGAAGGTTCCCTCCTCATATATGCTTGCTGAAAGTTAATTGTTAAGACTGTCTGGATAGAGAATTTTTATTGGATTATTTTTGTGTTTTGCGGATTACCTTTTGTGAGACCACAGGTGGTCACAGCATGTTGTATTCCACTTTCTGGCAACAGAAGCTGGGGTAGGGGGGGCCGGGGTGTTAATTGCCCTGTAGTATGGTTAGTAGGCTGTTCTGAATGGGTTTAAGAAATGTGCCAGTCCTGGAACATTGGTCGTGGTAACAGAACTGAATTGATAGTGATACTGGCATGACATTTCTAGTAGCAGTTAATTTGTGCATGCATATATGTTGTGTAGTTGAAAAACTGTGATATTTGGAGATCAGGTGTTAGAAAAGTCTAAATGAAAATGGGTTTGTACTCACAGCAGTGTGAGTACCTTTGAATGAAGGTGTAGTTAGAAGTGAATTTTGATTACAGTTATTGATGAACAAGGTAAGAGGCAGCTGTGTATATAAAGGTGCATGAAAAAGGGACACAGGACACTTGGGAAAAAAACCAACAAACTGACATGTTTTGCTTCAATTTCAATCTAGAGCGTGATTTGTCCGAGTGTCAAGCATTTTCCTGTATAATCCAGGATATGACAGAAGACTGCAACTGCAATCAATAAACTTCTTAGTAGGGATTTAGTGCCCTAAACGTGAACAGTAAAATGCTAATTCCTTTTTCCATATCTATCTGTCTTGCAGCACTAAGTTTGGGAAAGAGGAAAGATCACAGCGCAGATGAGTGGATGATCAATGCAGTACATTGTGTACCAGTGTGCGTGGTACAGGTCACTCAGACATCTACCCCATTATTCTCACAAATATTCTCTCTGTTGTGTGGAACAGTGGAAAGAATAACATTTTCTTCTTCTCTGTCACTCTCCACTAACTTCTGGAGATGACAGATGCTATTACATTACGGTCCAGAGTCTTGACACATTTTTAAGTCTCACCATATGGAGGATGGTCTAATGTAGATACTATATTATGGTTACACGGACTCTGTTTTTATTAAATAATGGTAGCAAACATGGAGAAGCAGTGCTGTCTCTTGCTCCAAATAGCCATATTTCAGTAGGTAATGAGAAATACCAGCATTAGTACTCCTGTTTATTAAGAAGACATATTTGTTCCTACTGCATGTAAATAATACATTGCTTCTCTGTGTGACAGAGAAGATGCTGCTGCTGCATGCATGATTTCTTTGCTCTACCTGCCTAGGAAATAAACAGAAGTCTGGAATTGGAAATGGAAATATTACCACTGCAGAAGGATAATTACTTTGATACACACAGCAATGTAAGATTCTGTAATAAGGTGTCTGACAGTGACTGGGAACCACAGCATATTACCTAGCTGGTGCTTCCCTGGCAATAGATAAAGCACAGGATTAAAAAAAGTACTCAGCTATTCTGCCTCTGTTCGGGATTGTAATCTTGTTTGGATGTGTATAGTACTGCTCAGATCTGCTGCCTCTCAGGATGAGCAACGGGCACTATATGTGTGCATGGAGAAGCTGGTTTGAGCTGAGTTTCTGGCTATTTGAAAATGTAGGCTGGCTGACGAGGCAACTCTTGCACACAATTGATTGTAGACTGTTAACCTATGCTCAGAAATCAATATTCACTTAACACCACATTTTAACAGACAGTACAAACAGCAGTACAAACTAACAGCAGTTACACAGCGCACACGTGTACATTCAGAATAAACAGGTCATGAAATAGCGCTTGGCAGAGGAGTAAGATGGGGCAGGCAGCTGGAAGGGGACAACGGTAACTTGAATATGTGGACAGGTACAAGGAGGTTTTTACAACTGAATGTCCCAGGGTTTTGTGGTCAATACACCTTCAGTGAGCCAAATGCATTCTCTAAGGGTTACCAAGAAGGTTTGTCCTGAGGCCAGGCAAGATCACCTTTTGCTAGATAAGACTAAATCTACTGAAGTTGAGCACCATTCATCTTGAACAACAAAACCCAAGTGTGTTGCTGGCCGTGATAATGGATTATATATATGTTGAAGGGACAAAACAGAATGGAGCATAAACTCTAGTATAGTGTTCTTGATCTGGATTGGTATTTTTCATATACTTGAAAGAATGGATTTGAAAAGGGAACTGAAAGTAATCCAGAGACGGTGTTTACCAAGGACTTCACAGGTATGTTCATTGAGCTTTACTTGCAACCCACCCTGAAGCACAGGCTTCTAGTCTTTAGGATTATATGTTCTACTCTATGCCCTCATCGGCTTGAGAAGCGGATACCAACAAACCTCATTAAGTTCAACAAGTCCAAGTGCAAGGACAACCCCCAATATCAGTACAGAGTGGGCGAGTGAATGGACTGAGAGCAGCCCTTGAGGAAAGGACTTGGATATATGGGTAGATGGAAAATCAGACGAGTCAGTAAAATGCACTTGCAGCCCAGAAAGCCCCCTGCAGCCTGGGCTACATAAAAAAAGGCATGGCCAGCAGGCTGAGAGGCAATTCTTTCCTTCTACCCCACCTCCCCACCTGGAGTTCAGCGTTCAACTCTGGGGTGCCCAGTACATGACAGACATGGACCTGTTCAAGCAGGTCCAGATGAGGCCATGAAAATTACGAGAGGGCGGGAACTCCTCTCCTGTGAAGAAAGGCTGAGACAGTTGATGTGGTTTGGCCTGGAGAAGAGAAGGCTCTGTGGAGACCTTGTTGTGGCTTTTCAATACATAAGGGGGGATGATAAGGACAGAGAGAGACTTTTTACCAGGGCCTCTAGGGACAGGCTATGGAGCAATGGTTTTCAACTGAAAGAGGGTATGTTTAGATTGAGTATTAGGAAAAAATTGTTCCCTGTGAGGGTGGTGAGGCACTGGCACAGGTTGTCCAGAGAAGCTGTGCTTGCCCCATCCCTTCAAGTATTCAAGGCCAGGTTGAAAGGGATTTGCAGCAACCTGATCTAGTGGAAGGTGGTCCCCGCCCATGGCATGGGGGTTGGAGCTAAATGATTTTTTAAGGTCCCTTCAAACTCAAATCATTCAGTGATTGTATGCCTGAGGAGGAGCTCCAGGTGGGGTGGTCGGAGACAATGTCAGGTCATCCCTACAATCAGAAACCATACTCTGCAGAAGTTCTGACAGAAATCAGACCTTTGATTGAACCTATTAAGCTGGAACATTAGCCTGTTACTCAAAATGTGTACACAGCAGAAGCAATGGTGATAACTGTACCTGCAGAGCTCAGTGCAAACTGACGGAGGGAAAGTGGGGTTGCAAGTATGTGGGAGGTTTCCAGTGATTGCCATTCTGGGTTAAGGCCATTCATCTTGTCTGAAAGCCTTCTGTTTCCCAAAGGTAAATCTGTATTGGGACATGCCTGGATATGGAATAATATTAATAATATGGGAAGGAAAGATTCCATTTATGCCACGTTACTGTGGGCTCAGCAACAGGGGCAGGAACAGAGCCAGAGAAGGCCAGGAAGTAGCAGCTCCAGAATATACAGAGGAGGCCATAGGCATACTGCTCTGTTCGGAGCTGTCTTGCTGTGTCTTCCCTTCAGCCACCTAGGAAATAAAAAGCAGGGATGAATCCCAGTTAGACACATTTATGCTCAATCTTCTGGCTGCAGAACCTCCAGTTCTGAGCACTAATGTGAGACTATTGAAACTCCTGTGGCCAGACATGCAGCCTCGTATTTCTGCTTGTCTGTGGAAGGAATAACTTAAGGTAGAGTAGTCCAGTGTTCTGCAGGCACATGGCATCCCTTGGTTTGATGTCCAAAGTCACGTATTTCCAGATCCAAGGTTTTTCAACTACTGTCTCTAGGCTACTCGACTCTCTGCTTTGTGAAGGCAAGAAAGCACTGCGTACCTGGGACATTGCTGAAGAGAGAGATGTGCTGGCACTGTCTCCTTGGAAGCTTAGGGAAGATGAATACAGTAAGTCTTCCTGTCTTTCTAGAGCTGTCTGCTTCAGGTGCATTTGAGACCAAATGGTATTTTCTGCAAACAGAAGTAAAGCAAAAGTCTTACTGTGCTTTTCTTGTGCACACCTTGGAGTCTAGTGAACAGAAATCTAGAAAAGCTGTTTTAGGAAAGGCACTCAAAGGCTGTGTGGCCTTGATTTAGAAAATACATATTCTCTGTTTGGTGAATGGCCTGTCAGTTTGTGGGTTTACTTTTGAGATTGAGCAGACTGCGAAAACAGTTTGAACTGTACTTGAAGACTTTTGGGTCCCTCTGTGACTTTCCCAACTCTGTTTTGTAAGGGCCAGGTTTGTAGTATCTCGGATGAGATTATTAAATTGTAGATGTGTCTATAGTGCTGGGTGTAAGGCTTTTATATACTGCAGGAGGTAGGTTTAAATATTAATCATTTATGTAATTATGCTGTTTTCTTTTATATCCTTTTAAAGCTTTTACAAACATAAAATATTTAAATCTCATTAAGGTATGTTGCTAAAATGCTAGGGAGATAAAAGAAATACAGATTTAGGATTACACAGTTGCATGTAACAGGACTTTTGCAACTGCTATGCTGAATCTAGTAACAGGCTGCGTCAGGAGCTACTTATCTTGACTGAGTAAGAGAGGGCTGGAGGTGAGTACAGAAACAGAGGATGAGGAGGGGAATCCTGACCCCATAATCCTGGTGCACAGGTGTGGTTACTCAGCAATCTACGGATATAGCATGTCTGACCTCCCCTTGGTGATGTTTTTGCAGCGCCCTTCACTTGAATGACGTTTGGAAATAGCTTCAAGGGTGTTTGAGATGAACAGAAATGTTACCAAAAGATACAGAAACACTTCTTAGAGCAGATCCAGGCTGGTACCATAGGTTGCAGAGATCACGGAGACGTTGCAGAAGAAGATAGAACTATACACAAGAGCAATGCAACACAGGATCTTGAAACCACAGGAGTTAAATTTCCCTCTGCTGAGCTGTTTCTCTGTGATGTGACTGATGCTTACCAAGGCATTTGTTGCTCTCAAACATGCCGAGTATCTGGTCGCACTTCTCCTTCTGGTTGCCACTGTTCTCACATGTACACCACAAGGAGACCTCCACACTGGAGTTACTGACATAGTTGGGTGTCATGGGTGTGCCTGTCCCAAACCCCAAGATGAAAGAAGCATTATGAATCATGTTATACTAAAGGAAATGCTGCCCTGGAGGCAGAAGCCTTCCACTGTGATAAGCGCGTTACCCAGGCGAGGTCAGGAGTGCCAGCTAGGTGGCCCAGGCTTGATGAACCTACCTGAAGTCTGCTGGGCTGTGAGAAAGTGTTGAGATTGCTACCCCTGACTCAGGCACTCTGTGAGATGTACTGAGAACTGAAGCTGGTGCAAGCATTAAATTGTGAAGGATTTTTATTTTAGGGTGTGAAGGACCTGCGTGGACTCAGCTGTGGTACTGACATGGCAGCAAAAGGTACTTTTGCTTCTTGTGTAGCTGGCAACACTGTGTAGCCAGGTGCCGTTTGACAAATACAGCACACCTGCAGTGTGCCGCTCAGGCAGTGTTCATTAGCTCAAAACCAGCTGAGCCATCTGGAAAAATTGAAGGTATAGTCTAGATTTACAGCTTCTGAGGTACTGCTGCTCTTTACATCCTCTTTTGAGCCACTCTGAAAAAGTATTAGTAGGTTGGTAGGTAGTAAACTACTAAAACCAAAGATGACCATCCTTCTAACAGCTGGTAGTGCTATGTTCTGGCTGGCCCTGAGAACATAGTGTGCACAATACTAACAAGCCATCAGGAGTCTAAAAGTCAGGCAGTGATGGAGTGCCATATTTAATCACTGCTGTGATGGGATGTAACTCCAGCATTAGGAATGACTTAGTTCACACAGGCCCACAGAGCGCTGTTTATGAGGCACTTAGAACGCTTTGCACCAGCTGATGATGCAAAGAGGTGCTCAGAAATCTCAGGCAAGGATGGGGCAAAGTACAGCAAAAAATGCCATGGAAGAGCTCTCTTTGGACTCCATTTACCTCAGAGGCAAGGGAGAGCACTAGCAACAATTAGTAAGGCATATTCACTGGTATACTGAGCACTGCCTGCTGCAGGAGACCAGGATGGTCCTTCACAGCATCAGTGTGCCTGCAAGTTTGTGGCCTGAAAGCATCCACCCTGTATGTTCCTGTGGATATCACTTACCAATCATCCCCATGTAAGCCTGCAGGCATGCAGCATGGTTGTGCAGAGAGCAGCCATCTGGAGACATGTCTACAGGTTGACAATTTTGTTGGAAGTCAGCCAGTCGGGATCTGTAGGAAGGAAAATGAGACCATCAGTGTCGATGTTGTTCTCTTGGATAACATCCTCTGCTGCCTGACCTACTTGCAGATATGGTCTTCTAAGCAGGAGTCCAGAAGCCAGAGGCAATTTGGTTTGGTGTTATACTGGAAGGAACAATCAGGAACAATAGTTTTCCGGCGTCTTTCTCCACAAAATTCATCTTGACATGGACAGAACAGGATCCTTTTGGTGAAATCCTCAGGAACTTTCTCAAAGAAATTCCTTAGCCCTCTGTGGCACTTGCGCCGGTCACACACATCCTCACTTCCTGCTCCCTTGGTGCAGATGGAGGCATAGTCTGTGCGTAGACGAAAACACTTCTTGCTCAGATTACAGACATGTGTTGCTTTCAGGCATGGATTTGTTGCATCTCCTGCTAACTGTGAGCCTATAAAGCCAAAAGAAACACAAAAACCATGAAGCAAGTCTCTGGAAGAGATTCTGTGTGGAAGCAGGAGTACTCCTTTCTTGATGGTCAGATTCAAAAAATCAAAAAGAACGAAGCAAACCAGTCCTTCTATGTGCCTGCAGTATGACACTGTAAGTATACTAGTTACAAAAGAATATTTTTTCATTGGTTCATGGCAGGGTGCCATTGGTTCATGGCATTTCAGAAAATGGATCATTGTTGATTATTACTGGTTTCATGGGCCTGGATCTGTGGCTATATTTACACTTGGTAGGAGTGACAAATTTAGGCAAGCAGTCAGAGCAGGCATTCCTCTGATTAAAGGGGCCATTACCCCAAATTGTTCCTAATAATCTTCAACCTATGAAAAGATAAGAGAGGGCAGCATTATATTATGAAACCATTACAATTCTTACCTGATACCAGAGCTGACAGTTTATCATAATCTGTCTTCCAGTGTTCTTCATTTGCTGGATTCTCATAGGGAGAGGTCTCCAAATTGAAATAACCTAGGCAAGATACAAGATATTTTATACAGTGGGAGATGAGAGAAATGCTTTGTGACCAGCTTATTTATTTGTTTGTTTGTTTATTCTTAAAAGGATATTTTTCTTATTTATGCCTAGTTCTTTCCTCAGGCTGGAGTTCAGAAATGCTCTGTCTCACTCAAAGCTAAATGCCAAGAATGGTTCTTCCGGAAATGCGAAGCTATTACTGTGTAAAACCCTCATTACATTTTGTCCAGCTGCAATTTCATCTATGTTGTCATTTGGATTTTTTAGCTTCAGTAAGTGCGAGGAGCTGAGCAGCACAGGCAGGCTTTAGTGGGAGGTCAAGTAGAAGCACTCACAGAGAAAGCAGCAAGGGATGCCATGGCAAATGTGTGTCACAATCACATGCGTTTTCAGTGAGGGACAGACAGGACCATGTTGAGGTATTTTTCACAGCACTAAATCTAACTATCTCAGTGTAGCTGTCTGTCTCTTAGGGTTGCTGGTGTATTTGAAGGGCTGGTCCCATACCAGATCAGTTTTCTTTGCTTACCAAACAGAGCAGTAATGAATTCTCTTTACTAGGAGATATGGTTCCAGAGCAATTAGCTATGGTGCTGGGAAGTGGACTTTCACAGTTGTTTTCAGCTGGGGGGCGGGGGTAAGCCTTACTAGTAACTTGTAAATTTGTATTATTTCATCTCACCATCTGTCATGCTGGAGTGAATGGTCCAGAAAATGCGTAAGCAGTGCTCCTGTCTCTTCATGCGCCGGTGACACTTGCAGTGCAGCAAGGAGCTGTTCCCGAGGTCAAGCTCTGCATTCAGACATCTGACCCTGCTATCGTGATCCAGTGAAAGGAGGCGAGTCTTGGCCAGGGCACAGTTTTCCAGGGTCCTGTATGTGGCATTGCAGGTGGAGTCGGAGAGGCACAGCTGCTCTGCCACAACACAGTCACTGCTGGGCAGAGCCATGAGGTCTCCTGATCAAGTAGAGAAAAGACTGTTAGAACCCCAGTCAAGATGAATGCCACACAAGCACTTTGTCATTGTTCTGCAGGGATCCTGTTTTCAACAAGGACTCCTTGCAAGAGATAGAACTTGTTGGGATCTTTCATGTGGAGTAGTAAGGAACAAGAGCAGTCTCCATTTAGAAAAAAAAGGATGAGTATAAATGAAAGAGGGAACAAAAGGTTAAATAAAAGCCTCCAAAATATTTTTGTTCAACTTGGCCAGGATCAGGCCAAGAGCAACCAGGGATTGCTCTGTATTTTATGGACTAGTAAATCCCTGTGAAACCTTGGGGCTGCTTTGAAGAAGCTCTTCTATCTGGGCACTGAAAACCGCAGTGCAATAAGCACATAGTAACACCATACTGTGTACTGTGAGTCAGTGCTGCTGCAATTACTAAAGTATGTGCTGGCCATTAAGAGATGTACTGAGAAAACCATTTATAGCGTATAAAAACAACTACTTTAATGAGCCTGAAGACTTAAGAATGTGTATTTTTTGCATAATAAAATGAATCCTTAAAAAAGGATGCAAGCAGCTTCATATGGAAGTGCTGATATGCAGTCAATTAAAGTACATGGAACCCAGTCCCTAAAATCCCTGCCAAAAATGCAGATGAAGGTTTGGCCCATAAGAACCTCATGAAGTTCAACAAGTCCAAGTACAGGTGCTGCACCTGGGTCAGGGCAAGTCCAGACTGGGAGATGAACCAATTGAGAGCACCCCTCCAGAGAAGGACTTGGGGGTTCTCAGGGTGAGCTGGTCACGTACCCTTGCAGCCCAAAAAGCCAAACACGTCCTGAGCTGCATCAAAATCAGCACGGCCAGCAGGTCGAGGGAATAGGTTCTGCCCCTCTGCTCTTCCCTCGTGAGATCCCACCTGCAGTGCTGCATCCAGCCCTGGGGCCCTCAGCACAGGAAGGACATCAACCTCTTAGAGTGGGTCCAGAGGAGGCCCAAAGACTGTCCGAGGGCTGGAGCACCTCCTGCTATGAGACAGGCTGAGAGAGCGTGCGTTATTCAGCCCAGAGAAGGCTCCAGGGAGACCTCCACTGGCCCCCCTTCCAGTACTTAAAGGGGACTTATAAAAAAGGAGGGATAGCAACTTTTTATACAGGCAGATAGTGATAGGACAAGGGGGAACAGTTTTAAAATAAAAAGGCAAGATTTAGATCAGATGTTAGGAAGAAGATCTTTATTCAAAGGGTGGTAAGGGCCTGGCACAGATTGCCCAGAGAAGCTGTGGCTGCCCCTGGATCCCTGGAAGTGTCCAAGGCCAAGTCGGACAGGACTTGGAGCAACCTGGACTAGTGGAAGGTGTCCCTGCCCATGGCCTGGGGGTAGATCAAGATGATCTTTAAGGTCCCTTCCTGCCCACATCTTTCTATAATTCTATGATTATGTTGTCATGGGTAGGTGAATTCAGTCTGTAATCTTTCTTAATTTCATATATTTTCTTTTTTTCCATTTCTTCACATATGCAG
The DNA here is from genome assembly GCA_013397115.1 of Edolisoma coerulescens. NCBI lineage: Eukaryota > Metazoa > Chordata > Aves > Passeriformes > Campephagidae > Edolisoma > Edolisoma coerulescens. The sequence continues at coordinate 286,051 of VWZW01003851.1, forward strand.
TATATATGAATCTACATTAATAGTACAAGTACAATGAAGTCTTGGAACAAGACAGTTTGCTAACAGAATTTTTATATAGACTGGTATGTTTCTTCCCTTCAGGTCAATATTCCTTGGCTGGCTTTAGGAAATGACTGTGCTGAGCCTTACACCTATCTTTAGTGTTCTTTGGGTACATCATCTTACCTATCATCCTCTTATTCAGCAGGTGCAGTAGTACTATTTCAGTCTGCCATCACTGTAAATTAGGGGGAAATCTTGGTACAACTCATATTGCTCAGTGTACCATCTTCACCACATAATTTGTTCTCTCACTTCCTTCACTTTTGCTAGCTTCATCAGTTTATTTGCTGTAAGCAGTAGGAACACATAATTCCATGCCAGCCTGCTTCTCAAAGTTTCTACTTTCCCTACAGCCCAGTAATATTATCTAGGTACCTCTGTCTCACTTGCACAAGTTTCTTTGTTCTTCTAGCAACTTACTGTACTTTGTAGTTCAGCTGCCTCTTACACAGAGACCTGATGACTTTTCAAGCTCCCTGAAAAATCTCTCATCAGGAATGCTTTGTATCCAGCACAGTGGGTTCAGGTGAAGCTGCTCTAAACGTCAAATCTAAAACATAATGTCCTCTAGAGATATCATTTATTAGCTGTGCATTGTTGTAAGCCCTGAAATTTGGCAAGTTATTTCATTTTTTTAAAACCTTGTGTAAGTAGTCCAGTAACAATGTGAAACAATGAGAAAGCTAATTCTTTCCTAGATCTGTGGTCTAGGTTGCAGAACATGTTAAAGATGTACGTGTATGGAAATCTCATCTGTAGTTTAAAAAAAACACGTTAAAAGGTAATAACCAATTAACACATTATGATTATTTATACCTTAGAAAAAAATGGATAGGTAATACAATACACCTTTATTCTCCCTTTTCAATGTCCTGTCATATAGATATGTCTGTCTTGTTGCCCCTGGCACACCACGCTATTTAAAGAGACAATAGTTACAGAAGGGAAGCCCTTCCTTTATTAAACAGTTACCAAAGAAGTATTGGCATGTGGACATGGCAAAATGTGGGAAAAGTTTTGTAATCGTGTGGCTGCTACTGTGGTCTAAGTGCAGCAGCCCATCTTTTAGCAGTCAAAAAGCTGCAGCTTTTTCTGAGTGCAAAGCACCTCCTAGACAGAAACTAGGAACGCTTCAGAGCAGCTTCTAATTTCCTTATTCCTAATCACATCAGCCCTGAAGACTGAACAAGATATGAACTGGAAAAAGGAATAATTTCAATCCTCAGTTCTTGTGATTTGGCAGTAGTAGGAGGCAGAGTAGAACAATCAGCTGCATCTCTGCAGGACTTCCTTGGATTGGTCTAGGCAAACTGAGCCTCGTCTCGGAAAGCTATGGGCCTGAAGCATTCCAGAGAGGGAATGCATGGGGGGTAGGTATCAAAAACTGCTGTGGGCGAAGCCAGCGAGAGCGCGGCGCAGCCGGGACCAGCTCAGGCGAAGGAATCCCCGCGCTGTGCCCGTCCGGCCGCATTCAGGGATCGGCTGCCGGCATCTCCTCTCACCTCCTCACGCCTTGCCTCCAGGGCAGACGTTCCCCTCCCCAGATCGTCCCTCCAGTTTGGCCACAACTACACTGGAGGTTCCCCGTTCGGGCCAAAGCAGCAGCCGCCTTGCCCGATTTGAATCGCGAATTCCTACCCACCGCCTGCGCCCGGGGCAGCTGGAGCCGGGAGAGCCGGGTAGCGGCCGGGAGCGCCGCGCTCGGGACACGCTCCGCGCCTGCCCGGCATCGGGGGGAGCAGCGGTCAACCCTAGCGACCGCGACCCCGGCGCCGCCCCTGCAACCCGCAGCCGCCCCGCGGCGGGACCGGGGTGCGGACGATCCCGCTGTCTGCCCGCCGGGAGAGGGACGGGGACGTGCCGCCCTGCCCAGCCCGCCCCGCGCCCCGGGCGCTTTACCGGCTCGGGAGAGAAGCAGCCCCAGGAGCAGCGCCGGCNGACCCGCCCACGGCGGCCACGGCCGGCGGCGAGGCCAGGCGGCCGTCGGGGCTGGTGGGCGGGACATCCAGCGGCCGCTGTCCCCAGGGCGGCGGGGGAGCCGCTGGGCCCGGGGCCGGGCAGTGCAGGGACGCTTCAAAAGGGGCGTTTTGGAAGGGGCTGCGCAAGGCGTTTGTTTATTGATTCATAGCACACCTCAATACCGAGAGCAGAGCTGTGACTGCGCACCCTCGGGGGCGTACTTGGGTAAAGGACAGTAAGTCTCCAACGGGGGGAGTGCTCTTGGAGGATACAGAGGCTGACTGCCTTTTGAGTAGATTCCCCTAGTGATTCTTGGGTCTGTAGAAGGGATGACTGAGCTTGTGGCTTCTTCCTTTTGGCTTTGTTGTGAAGGCTGTTATTGCAGTTTCTTACCTGTTGCTGGCTCTGTCTTGATTGAGCTGCTTGTCTGCACCCACATAAAAGATGGCATTTCTGAGAGCTCATACGGCATTTAGGCAGCTGTGCTTCTTTGGAACAGATGCTTCCTTTTAATTTGCATCCTAAGAGTAAATTAACCAGTGGGATAAAGTTATAGTCCAACACATGCATGTCAAACATTAGTATATGAAAATGAGGGAAACGCTTTGTAAGTCAATTGTTTGCAGAAGTAGAGAGACCTACCCCATCTGCCCGAAAACCCCAGCAGAAAGGGTAATAACTGTGCAAATACATTAAGTATTCACAATCGAATTCAGTGGTGCCCTCCTTGAGTTTTTAAAAAAGATTAGTCCTGCTTATAGCAGGGAACTGCTGTGAGAGAATTCTTCTGAAAGGAAATTACTGTAAATCCCTGTATTAAAGTAAGTAGCAGTTCCAGTGATATGCCAGACATTTCATCTGCATCCATGACTGCCACAGCCAGTGAAGAGTGGGTTTGACCAAGGAAGTATTTTGTTTGCTGGAGGTGCTGAGTTACTTAGTCGTACCTTATTTTGCATAGTACTAATCTTATGAAGATTACAGCACACTAATGCTTCTGCTGCTTTTTTTCAGGATTTGACCACTACAACCTTTCTCAAGTCAAAACCAGAGCACGTTACTGGGAAGTGCAAAAGATGCTGAGTCTGGTCCATTTGTCAGGAGTACTATCAGAACTACTGGGGGAGGTAGCACAGAGGAGGGCTGAGCAAACACTTCTCTGCCTGGGCTAATATTTACAGCACCACACTCTGCTCTTTACAGGGCTAGAGACAGACAGCAGACATTCACAGCTAATAGTAACACCTGTACACTACAGAAATATTAACCTAATGCAAACAACCCAGCAGAAGTTGATGTCTGTATTTATGGAAAACCAAATAAAAACTTCCTCCATTTCCTAGCATGAGTGCTAGCACCCTAAACAGCTCTGGCTGCTCATTGCCAAAGAAGGTTCAGGGGTTTGACATCCATAGCAGCTACCCATAGTTTTGTGTTTCAGTTCCCGGGATACTCGGCCACTTCTAGCTCAGACAACAGTTTTACTATTTGTTCCTACTGAGTAAAGAGTTCAAAGCTGCTCTTGTATTTTAGCCTCAGTGTGGTTCACAGCAGAAAGGTCAGAGACGTTTAGGTGTCTGCCTGGTTCAGTACAGTCATACAGCTCAATGGGTAGACTACATCTTTGGTGAGAATAATCGTAAGTCATTCTACAGGAAAAGGAAACTAAGAAATTTATGATGAGAAAAATTCAGGGTGAGCAACGGACATGCTGAACAACATAGCTTCAGTCCAGAGGGACTTTGAGAAATGAAAGAACTGGGTCAACAGGTGCCTTATGACGTTTAGGAAGGAGAGTCGAGTTCTGAAACAGGGCAGAGCGACCCCATGCATCTTTCCTGGCTGAGGACTGAGTGGATGAGGAGCAGTCTGCTAGAAGGACCTGGAAGTTGCCATGGATACCAGTAAGCTGTGATTGTGAATAAAACAACCCACACACCACACTGTATTAGGAAGAACATGGCCAGAGACTGAAAGAAGTTATTCATGTCTGCTTAGCAGTGGTGTGGCCACACCTGGACTGCTGTGTGCAGTTTCCTGCCCCGGAAGTTCAAGAGGGATGTGGAGGAAACTAGAGAGCATCCAGTGGAGAGCTACCAAGATGATAGCACATTACCTACAAATTGATTATCAGAGCTGGGCTTGTTTGCTTGGCAAAGAGGAATTTCCAAGATAATCTGCTACCACCCTACAGCTACTTGAAGGTGAGCTGCAAAGGCGATAAACCCAAATAGCAGGTGATACAAGAAATTATGATGGCCATAAATTCCCTCTTGGGTTGTTCAGGCTGGGTGCTATGAAGAACTTTTTCACTAAGAAGTTGGTGCAGTGCTAGAACAGGTTCTCTAGAGATGTATCAGAGTCTGTATCCAAACTTGAAGAAAAAGCTACAGCTGACTTGCTCTTTTGTTGGTGTTAGTACTGACTAGCACAAAGATGTTGGATTAGAGACTTTCTAAGTCCCTTTTCACCAACTAGTTAAGGCAATGGTTAGTGTGCACATGCTTGGATGACAGAAGCAATTTAAGGCATGAGCAGCTCAGAAGAAAACTTATTTGTAAAAGGAAAGCAAAAATACTTCTTCAAGAGAGGAAAGGAGGAGTACCTTAGAACAGTGCTGCTCTACTACCTTAAGTCTAAATTTTTTCTGAGGCAAGAACATAGACAAAGTAAGTAGTTTTAATAATGCATTACACTATATTTTGATTCAAAGACATTTAAGTGCTACACTGTGAGCCCATTTTTCTGATCCAGGTATAACCATGATGCATATTGTCTCTCCTTGTCTCAGGTGAAGCTTAATTAGTTTGCAGGACAGTGGATCTGGCAGCGGCAAGACAGACCTAGGCCTTAGGGGTTATAGCTGTTCAATGTAGTCAGAAAAATAATGGATCTGTCATGGTTTCAGCATGGTATTTCCCAGTTTAGTGCTCCCACTAAAACTGCGCTGCTTGCTCCCCAGCCTTCCTTCACTTGGAAGAACAAAAGGCAAAGATCACAGGTGGAAATAAGAAACAGCAATGAGATATGGAACAGTAACAGCAACAATATTAATAACAAAAGGTATAAGACAAAGAAATTATTTGCACAGACAATACTGATGGGCTCTTCCCAACCATGCTTTCCCCCACCAGAAGGAACCCCTTCTCATCAGAAGCCACAGTCCCTTTCTCTGCCCCCAGCAACGATGTGAGGTGGTATCAAATAACACTAGGGTATTGGCCATGCCCTCCCACTGATCTGTCCCAAAACCAGGACAGGAACCAAACCAAAGGTTTTACTTTCCTGTAGGCTGGAAAGGTACTTAAACAGGTATTACAGCAATTAAGTTAAAGAACATGGATTAGATTATTTCCCCTTGTTACAGCAGCAGTCCTGCAGCTGCTTTCCACTGTGGAATGGACTGGACTTCTATTCATTCAAGCCACGAGACTGAGGACTCAAAGCCACATTAGGCCACAAAGTTCAGTGGTCCCACTCTGCTGCCACCTTCACTACCTTTCAGTGCTGTGGAACACAGAACCACAGCCAGCAGGTTCTTATTTTAATCACTCCATAAATTTTGTCCTCTTTGCTTGTGAAAGAGATGGGCACATGGCAGGGCAGCAGGACAGGGGCTGTTTACTTTACATGTTATCAGCAGCATTAGGTGCTTTAGAGACTACCAGGAAAAGACTGAGGTACAAGCCGCTCCTACTGAGTCAACAGTATGCCCTGGCAGTCAGGAGGGCCAACCATGTCCTGAGGTGCAAGCAAAGCATTGCCAGCCAGTCAGGGGAGGTGACTGTCCTGCTTTACTCTGCACTGGTGTGGCCTCACCTTGAGTAGTGTGTGCAGTTTTGGGCACCACAGTATTAAGAAGACATTAAGCTACTAGAGACCATCCAAAGGAGGCCACGAGGATGGAGAAGGGTCTGGAGGGAAAGCCTTATGAGGAATGGCTCAGGTCACTTGGTTTGTTCAGCCTGGAGAAGACTGAGGGGAGACCTCATTGCAGTCTTCAACATTCTCATGAGGGGAAGCAGAGGGGCAGGTCCCAATCACTTCACTCTCATGAACAGTGACAGGACTTGAGAAAAAGGCATGGAGCTGAGTCAGGGAGGTTTAGGCTGGATATCAGGGAAAGGTTTTTCACCCAAAGAGTGGCTGAGCACTGGAATAGGCTCCCCAGGGCAGTGGTCACAGTGCCAAGCACCTGTCTGAATTCAAGAAGTGTTTGGACAATGCTCTCAGGCACATCATGGGATCCTTGGCATGTCCTGCACAGGGCCAGGAGTCGGACTGGATGATCGTGACAGGTCTCTTCCAACTGAGCATATGCTATTATTCTATGATTCTGATACATGGCAGGACTTTGGACCACATCACAGAGCTGCTGTACCCAGATAGATGAGGCTTTCTTTACTAATTTTGCCCCTGGTAACAAGGTTTCTAGGATTTCCAATTTCTTTTTCTGTCCTCAGAAAAATCCTCTCTTGCCTCCTATCCCTTGTGGTTTTTTTAAGTATCCAACAAAGTATTTGCCTGAAGAGCTATCAGCAAGAGTGTTGACAGGTGAGGAGGATACTTGAATGCACTCAGGGAGATTTTAACTGAAGTTTTTATATAGACATGAAGGTCATCAAGCATAAATGTAAAGGGAGACTCCATGGGCCATAGGCAATTTTGCTCCAGAAGACTAGGGCTGACTTGGCTGCCTCAGAAGGCTTGCCTTTGAGGTTTGGCATGCAAACCAAATGGGTAAAACTACCCAATTTTTTTTTAGTAGCCGCATATAGCATAGACACTGGATTAATTCTTGACAAACTGTTGGAAACAAGTAGTAGTCTCACTGATGGCCACAAACAACTTACATGCACCAATTATTACTTTTTAAAATTACAGGCAAAGTCATTAATTCATATTCCTTAGCCTATCCTCTCATCTCTTTCCACATAGGTGGGTTTTTGCCTCTTCCAGGTCCCTGGCATCAGAGTCACTCTTCATGGTTCTGTCACTATTTCAACCAGTTCAGGAAATAATCTGAGGTATTTAAGGGTCATCAAACCCAGTGGGCCTGAAAACACTTTTTTCTAAGCACTCTACCTTTGCCAAACATTCTTACCTTGCTATTGTTTAACTGCCTGAGTGTGTGTCAGCACAGGCAAGCAGCAACCAGGACAGCCACACGCCCACGGCTAAACCCCAAAGAGTAATTTACTTCCCTTCGCTTGCTAACTGGGGGATCCCCAAAGCAACCCCTTGGCAGAGACACACGAGGGGAGACACAGCCACCATTAAACTGGGTTCATGCCAGAGGATCACCCGAGTGTTCACACCAGTTTAGCAAGGGTTATTCCCAGCGTCATGTTTACAACCCTCCTCAACAGGCAGTCATCTACTTTTAACCCATTCCTCCCAACACATAGTCGGCAGACAGCGGTTCCAATTATCACGTTGCTTTTTGTCCACCAAACTCCCAACACAGAGCAGGAGGAATGCACACAGATCTGTTAAAACATATCGTGGCATATCTGAATGGCACGTGGGAGATATTGAAGAAAAGGGCCATGTGAAAGTAGATCAACTGTATGGACTTCAGATCAGGTCCCGGGAACGTTTGTGTAATAAATAGCTTGACTTTGTTCTTCAGTAAACTGTACAGAACTTGCTTAGTGACGTCCTTGTCGTGATTTATGCAGTAGATTCTCAGGATGAGCGGGTATTGCAGCGCTGATCCACCCCCAGTAGCACGGGACGGGTGTGGGAGAGCCGGCTGCAGAGGTGGCAAAACAGAAGCAGAACCGCTTTGAATGGCTCCCTGTTTCGTCTCACGCAGAGAGCTTCCCAGGAAGACCGGAAGCTACATCCCAGGATCCACCTCCCAGCTTTTGGGAACCACCCTCCTGGCCCATTCCCTGCAGCCCCAGCCGGCCCGGAGCAGGCTGTGACCCGAGAGTACCGAAGGAACCCCGGAGCGGCCCAGCCCCACCGGGTCCCGTCCGGCCGGGCACCGCACCGCCCGCACCCCCAAAGTCCGCGGGCCGGAAGCGGAAGCGCGCCGTCCCTCAGTGGCGGAGATGCCGCTCGCGTGGGCCCAGCCCCGTCTTTCCGGTTCCGCCGGAGCGGCGCGGGCGGCGAGTGACGGGTCTCGGGTCCTTCCACGGCGCCGAGGGCGGCGCGGCCCCGCCCGGCCCATGGACCGGCACAAAGTGAAGCGGCAGCGTCTGGACCGGATCTGCGAAGGTGGGGCGGGGCGGGTGTCCCTCGGCAGCGGCGGCAGCAGCGGGCGGCGGGGAGCGGCACCTGCTCTATGCCTCGGGGATCCGCCGCAGCCGCTGCGCGCCTGTGGGGGCTGAGCGTCCGCCTGGCCGGCGGCGAGCAGGGCTCCGTCGCCCGCTGAGGCGCTGCCTACGGCCTTCTGGAAAGGGCCGGATGCTAGTGACTGTCGGAGGCTCTGTGGACGGACAAGTTCTGCTCAGTTAAGGGGGAAATAGTATCTGGGCGTGCTGGGATGGAGGGGAGGCAGATCACTGGGGAGGAGTTGTGAAGCGACTTTGTCACTCGTTTCAGGAGCCTGGAGTAAGATGGCATGCTTCTGAGTAGATCACCTCTATTACCTCATTGATAAAACATGCTTTGTTTTCCTTTATTAAGTGGTGGCAGAGGTGGTTGTGGGTTTTTTCCTCGCCTCTTTTTCCTTGTTTGTTTCCTATTCATGTCTTTTGCTTTGCCTAATCTGTTCCTAAATACTTTTAATGACTTATTGGACTAGCAGATGAGGGTTCCAGAATTCTCGTCTTTCATGTAATCACCTCTGCTGACTTTCTTAATAGGCATACGGCCTCCTATTGTGAATGGCCCAATGCCAGCACGGCCACTGGTTGCACTCCTGGATGGACGAGATTGCACTGTGGAGATGCCTATCTTGAAGGATGTTGCTACAGTGGCATTTTGTGATGCTCAGTCAACTCAGGAAATCCATGAAAAGGTGGGCAAGAAAATATGCAAGATTCAGAAGTAGAGCTCTGCCTCTTAGGTAACCAAACCAGATATTGATTTGGACTGTTTTTTGTTATAGGTGCTGAATGAGGCAGTAGGAGCTCTGATGTATCACACCATTACCCTCTCTCGTCAGGATCTGGAGAAATTCAAAGCCCTCAGGGTCATTGTGCGTATTGGCAGTGGCTATGACAATGTTGACATCAAATCCGCTGCAGAACTAGGTATGATGACACCACTGTTGCAATCAGAACTGAATGTGAAATGGAACACTGTGCGTGTTTTGTGCTTTATAGCTGAGTGTATTTAAAAACTTTTATGTACAAAGATTTGGAGTTGCTCGGTATCAGGTGTCTGTATGAAGCTGACCAATAGAGGGACTGGTAGGTGGCTTAAAAGAAAGATTCTCAGTTTTCAGATTGCTCTGCTACAGATGTTGGTGTCTTTGTTGTTGTTTGGGATTCAGAAACCTAAATATAGTGTCTAGGTAACTTTTGGTGAGGTGACTTTGGTTTTGTGTGACCCCTGAGCAAACTGATGTCTGAAAGCCGCCTGTAAATGCTGATGCAGGATAAACTCACTATAAATGCTTCATGAGTTTTCCTCTTAGGTTTGTAAATGCAAGTAGGTTCTGACTCAAAACTTTATTAGTTATCCCTTTAGAACCCTAGGCATGTGAAAAGCGTCTGGATCAGGTGACAAAAAGCTTCTATTTATTAAACAGATGGGAGTGGGACTTCTGGACCTTTTAGTTTCCTAAGTGAGATGGATCACCCAAGTACCCTTCCCCTTCTTTTTAAAGTTTTACAAGTGTAAGGGATTCGAAAGCTTCCTTAATGTAATGCAGGTCTTGTTAAGCTTAAATCAAATACAGGTATTAGTATATGAAATTGAAATAGGTAAGCGTTGCAATTTTCAGATCTGTAAGAACAGATGAATTGCTAATAAATGAAGAGTGTGTATTGGGCTAGTGCTTGAAGTAGGCCAAAAGAGCCTTTTCATCTGGATGATTCAAAGGAATAGTCTCAAGAGTTCCTGTCAAGGTCCTTGGATTTCATCCAGCCTTTACATATTTGTGCTGAGTTTGGAACCTAACCTAGTCTTACGTTTCTCCACTTAAGGTCACCATCCATATCTTTGATTCATTCAGATTCAAAGATTTCCCTTTTCCCCCACTGCACACTCATTAATCCAAGGTGAAATGAGTCAAAGTTCTTTTACCATCAGACCATTGCTTGCCACTTCTGCTTTGGAGCGATAGTATGATGACCCTTACACGTGGCCAGATTTGCTTTTTCATGGACAATTAATGGTTATTTTCATGCTTAGCCAGGCCTTTTAATTCATTCTGAGGTAAGATACTGTTCCTTGTATGTTCTGAATCTTCAGACCAAAGGGCTGTTGTCTGTGTTTGTGGTTTTTTACATTTAGGTATAATACTGCATGCTAACACAAATCTCTGTCTGGCTGTGTAACAGATGGATGCATGGGGCTTGTCTAGAGTTGAATGGGATGGTAACCAGTGAGTTTAAGAGAAATTGGGTTTTTCTATCACCCCTACTCATGTCCTCTGAGTTGTCTATGTGGCATTATGGCACAATTGGAAATACTTTGAGATAGAAAAGCAGTCAGGTATCTGGGATTGTCTGTGGCCATTGCTTTCCTAATTCTCACGGGTAAGCACAGTCTGAGTTTAGCCAAACGTCTCCTTTGAGTAGGCTTACGAAACAATGATGCCTTCAACCACTGCCTAGATTTTATTTCCAGTTTTTAGCTGGTTGGTGGACTTTTGAGGCAGAAGAGTTGCCTTGGTTTGGCAAGTCCATAGGGTTACATTTGGGAAGAGACCATTTCTCCATCTAATTATTTTTATTTCTTGGCTGGTTTGTCGAATGAAGGATAGCAGGAGTGAAATGGTATGTTGCCAGCTTCCCCCTTCCTATTTTTTTTTTAATAGACTGCTCAGGACTTACCAGCTTTTGATACAGTGTTCCATCTTTCCCTTTTCTGAGAGTAGTTTATGCTTCTAGGACTTCAACTCTGTTTGCATTACTAATTTACCTGGTAGTTGTAGCTGTGGGTTTTATGGTCCTTGTGATTGTATGTTATTCTAGAGTGGGAGTGTTATGTGTTGTTATTTTTAAGTGTAACTTCAAATGGATTTAGAGAAGCTCCTGGGGCTTCTGTCTGCATTTAATGAGTTAGTTACTTATTGTTGCTCCTGGGGAGGCTGATGCTTGCAGTGAGCATCTGGACTGTGAGGCATGAAGAGCTCAGCCATCTGTCTCAATTCTGCAGTCTGCCTGTTTATCTGTCAGGAGTATCTGTGGAAGGAGTGCATCTTTTTGAATGCAGATCTCTTAAAACAGATCTCTTAAAAAGATCTCTTGCAACTTGTATTACTTGTATGGCCCAGTTTTCTCATTTCAACCTGTTTGTTTGTTTTTCTGGTGAGTGTGTCAATCAAATACATATTTATAAGGAAGAAATGGTATTTCCTGGGGGATTGAAAAGATGGCTGGTTGCATCTGTGTTGTTGTAGAATGAGGTTCTGAAATGAATCCTGTGTTTCTTGAGTTCTGGGGTACTGAATTGTCTTTCAGCATTTGTGCTTAAAGAGCGTTACGTTGGTTTAGAATTGTGATGCTAAAAATCTTATATGACCTCTGTGGCTTTGTAGGCATTGCAGTTTGCAACATCCCTTCCTCCTCAGTAGAGGAGACTGCTGACTCTACCCTTTGCCACATCTTGAACCTCTATCGCCGTGTTACTTGGCTACATCAGGCTCTGCGGGAAGGGAATCGAGCCTCAAGTGTAGAACAGATTCGAGAGGTGGCTGGAGGTGCTGTGCGTATCCGTGGGGAGACTTTGGGCATCATTGGACTAGGTAAGTGATGGGAATTGTTAGACTGAAAAGAGAACTGTGAACGTTTTCGGGAAGCTAAGAGTCACATCCTGATAAAAGTGATAATTCTACAGCTGTTCTTTGTGAAACACACTGACTCCTAAGGAATGCTAGTGCCCTGTTCTGGGTATCTTCAAGAGCTGGGTGTATGTCAGGGGATTGGGTATTCTTTTTTCGATTTCAAATGGTTAGAAGAATTTGAACATTCATACAGCTCTTCTCTGTTTCCCCGTGTGCTAGGCTCTGTATCAGTAACAAAGCTGCCTGAAAGGTGGCTACCAAGTCCTTCTCCAAGTTCTTGTAGCCAGATTATTATCTCTGACTCAGAGTCCAGATTTGGTTTGAAAACAGAACTGCTTCTTGACTAAGCTCTGGCTATTGCATGGGGAAGAACTAGAATTAACTACATAGGAGCAGCACTGAATAGCCTCCTTTGGACCCCCATGGCAATCCTAGGGGTTTCCAGGGCTGCAATACCTTGGGCCCTGGCAGTTAACTTCAGTGTAGGCTCCCAGTCTACCCCAGTATCTTGTCTTTAAAGTTTGTTTTACCTTTCCTTGATGATTGTGGGTTTTCTTTTGTGAAGGCCGAGTTGGACAGGCAGTGGCTCTGCGAGCCAAGTCCTTTGGCTTCAACGTGATTTTCTATGATCCCTATCTGCCGGATGGAGTGGAGCGATCCTTGGGTTTACAACGAGTAGGAACCCTGCAGGATCTACTAATGCACAGCGATTGCATCACATTGCACTGCAGCCTGAATGAACATAACCATCACCTCATCAATGACTTCACTATTAAACAGGTGCAGCAGGAGCTTGATTTCCCCCACAGAGCACTGTGGAAATGAATGCAAACCGAAACTGCTGCTTTCACCGAGGCTGGGAGCGTGTGAATCCTGCTGCCTCTGCTGCCTTTGGAGGCTGGGCGCGTGTGGATCCGGGTGCCTGTGCTTTGTGCTGTATAGAATTTTTTGTTAAGAGAAGAATAGGATTGGCTCTTCTTGCAAAGTAGTTTCCTGTATAAAGAATATTTTTGGCGATTCCATAATTTCAGATTATCTTTAAAATAATTTACTGCGCTGGTTAGAGCTAGACGTAGTGTGGCTGGGACTGTGTACATTGTTTTACACAGCACTGCCAAAGCCTCTCTGCCCAAGCCCACTGCAAAGTCAGTCTCGGGCTAAATTCCACTAGTCTATGAATGCTTTCCAGTGCTTTTTTGAGAGACTTCTGGACATTGTAGTCCAGTTTTGTATAGCTGGATACTTGATTCATGATTCATGTCCTCTTTCTTTTTTAATGTAGTAGGATGATTATGGAGTGCAGAACTTGAGAGTTCCACTTTTGCCCTTGTTGTCTTGTGGTTTCATTTGTTGATTTTTAAAGCAAATTTCTTGAGTATTGCTTGCAGGCATTTTCCCTGTGGTAAGCTTTGCAGTGAAAGCACTCCTAGTTCCTTCAGGCCTCATCTAATCACTGCAGACTCCTGCTCATTTCCAGTAGACTTCCCAAGATTCACTTAGTTTCCGTGAAGAGTCTCATTCTCAATGCACGTAATATTTTTCTTCTTCCAGATGCGTCAGGGCTGCTTCTTAGTGAACACAGCCCGCGGAGGGCTGGTAGATGAGAAAGCCTTAGCACAAGCCTTGAAAGAGGGGAGAATCAGAGGAACAGCATTGGATGTGCATGAGTCTGAGCCTTTCAGGTAATGTTGTTACCTGCATGCTTGCTGCTATCTGGTGGTTCACCTAAACTGGATGATTCTTTTGGTGGTTTGGTGGGGTTTTTTGTTTGGTGGTTTTGTTTTGGTTTGTTTATTTTTTTGTTATTTGGGTTACAGTGATGCCCAAGAGGACAGATGGGGTTATCACTTCTGGAAAAAAAAACCTTTTTCTTCCCCCCAGTTTTGCTCAGGGGCCGTTAAAAGATGCACCCAATGTTATCTGCACCCCTCACACTGCCTGGTACAGTGAACAGGCTTCCATTGAATCCAGAGAAGACGCAGCTAAAGAGATCCGCAGAGCTATTACAGGTAATGAAGAAGATTTGCAGCTGCTGCTGAATTAGTGGCTTTTTGTTAGTTCACTGCAAGGATTATGCTGATTGTTCTGCAAACTTAGACTTATTAACTGGTTTCTGGAACTGGAGTGTAAGTTGATGATTGTATCTTTGCCTTCTGAGAATTCTTGTACCTAATGCTAGAATGGCTCTTTCTCTCCCTGGGAAAGCCTTTTTACCTACATCTTCCAAATCCTTTGCAATAATTCCTTTGACAGTTTTACTGTATGCATTTTTCCTTGAGTAGTACATGTTGTCTCTTGAAAAAGGTGAGGCTTGTCAGTTGCAGTTTGTAGCAATAATTTTCACAAGATCATAGAAGTGGGAAGAAAAGATCAGTTTCTTGCCGTCCCCACACACCAGATGCTTAGAGGAGAGTCTCCCATGCCCAGTGTTATCCTGTGGAGGTGGATGAAAAAGATGTTGCACTTTTCCTTTCTATTTTCCTTTGTAAATGCTGCAGGGAACAAGTCTCTCCTACCTGTTTTCTGGGGTTTTTTGTCATTCTTGGTGCCCTTGCAGGTCACATACCTGACGCTTTGAGAAACTGTGTTAATAAGGAGTACTTGCTGTTAGCAGCTCAATGGTCCAATATTGATCCTGCAACTGTCCACCCAGAACTCAACGGAGCTGCAGCTTACAGGTGAGATACATAGGTTATCCAAGCCTATCTTCCTGCTGAAGTAGGCCAGGGGTTTGAGAACTGCTTGTACCTGCAAACAGGTATGTCTCTGTTCCTATATACTCTATATGAACTCTTTCCCAAAACTTAACAGCAGCACTTCTAAAGCTGTACTAGGATTTAACATGTACTTGGTCATATTTAGTTCCAGCTGCATACTGGTCAATATTTCCAAATCCTTGGAAGATGTGCCCAAGAGATACTTTAATATAAAAAAGCCTGCTGAATGCCCCAAAAAAAGGACTGGAACTCGACAATAGAAATTGTGCATATCATTAGGGCTATATAAAAAAACCACCATTCTTACCTGTAGCCCAGATATGGACTATTACTGAGACATTGTCCAGTGGATTTGTTCAGTAGTCTAAATAGAGTGTACTTGAGTTTATCTGTTACAGACCTGTTAAGTGATTGTGGGCAGGTTGCTTCCCTTCTGTTTGTCTCCCATCTGCAAAGTAGGAAATACATTTTGTTTCCTTCTGTGAGAGATTTACGGAGGTTGAGATGTATTTATGGAGAGGGCACAGGGAAGCAGAATGGAAGAATAGTTCATTAGCAGTTCATGACTGTCACTCTCCTATTTTTCGTCTTGCATCTAGCTGTTTTATTAGTTCAGCTTCTTACTTCTGTCTTGGAGCCCAGTGAAAGATTACTGCAGCTTACACTCCTCCTGCTGATGGGGAGGGAATTCCTAGCCCTCCAGGTGCCTTCATAGAATGCCTCACAATGTTTTCAACTGGAGATAAATTTTGTATCTGTTTTCAAATGCTTAGTGTGTGACCTCAGACTGTCTGGGTCTGTCTGCAAACAGGTGTCATTTGGCATTAGGATACCACTGCTACTCTTCAGCTCTGACGACTTTTCCTGTGTTCTATCTCAGAGCATTTCTGTTAGAAAGAGGGATTTGTTTTCAACACGTCTGAGGGCGTGGCTCCTTTTCCTTCTAATAACTCTGTTGGACAAGCTTGTAATTTCTATGTTTTTGTTGGTTTTAGGTTTCCTCCAGGAGTAGTGGGAGTAGCCAACCCTGGGCTACCAGAATCACCAGTAGTGGAAGGGATGGTAGCTCATGGGATCCCTCCTGTTTCTCACTCTGCACCACGTACCCCTTCCCCAGGAGAGACGAGCAAACTGGATGCAGACAGAGAGATTCCTGCTGACCAATAGCAGCGTGTTTCTCTCCTCTCCTTTGGCAGCAGAAAAAAGCAGGAGGGCATATCCTCCTAGGACCTTCTTTAACACCCTACAGACACTGTTTCCTGTTCACATGGGACAGGAGAATGCATTTCATTGCCGACAAACTTTAGCTCTTGCCTTTATTTTGTAACCCTTTAGTTATAATTTCTTAACGAATCTTTCTCCTTCTCTGGGGCATGGCAGCAGTGACCTTGCCTCCCCTTGACTTAACGAATCAGTTCTCCCATGTATCTACTTCAGTTGTCTGTGACAGGGAACTGTCTTTGTGCACTTGAAAATGGAAGTGAAGCCGCCTGATCAGGGATGGTCCTCAGTGTTCCGAACACCAGACTTAAGTGCACACTTCTCAAGTTGTGACTTGTAGCTTAAATTTAATTTGGCTGAACCTCTTTTAAGTGTAGCCATGGGGAATATTAGAAAAAATATTAGTGAATTGGAGAAGTTGTGACTATTGTCTTCATTATGCCCTTGATAGAATGCAGCCAGGCTAAGCTCTGTGTGTTCCTTCGCTTGTTTTAATTAACGTTTCCTGTGAGAACAGGCATAGCACAGGCACTGTTAGTTCTTGACCGTACAAAGTTTTCTCTATGCAGTTCTAGGCCTGAAGTTAAAAGTAACAGTCTCAAAGCCAGCCTTTTAAATAATTTGGAAGGGATTAAAATGTCATCAAATATATTTTGGTGGCCACCATGTTTGTGAGGCTTCAGAATAGTTCACCCTGAAGTCTAACTTGGAGAAGGTAAGAAAATGCAGAAATGGGAAAAGCTCTCACTGAGAGACAGCAAGTAGCAATAATGTGCAGCAGTTGCTGGTTCCTTACACACAAGTACCTCATAGTCTCTGACAGTGTTTATCCACAAGGGATTCATCATGCTAGAATTCTAAGCTTTAAGATACAGATTTTTTTTTTTTTTTTTGCATAATTGCATCAGCTAGAAGTAATGTCCCGCTTGTCTGTGCTGGTGGAGAAGGCAGCTTTTAACAGTCAGGAAAAAGTTTTTCACCCAGAAGGTGGCTGAGCACTGGGATAGACTCCCCAGGGAGGCTGGCACAGCACCAAGCCTGTCTGAGTTCAAGAAGTGTTTGGACAATGCTTTCAGGTACATGGTGGGATTCTTGGGGTGCCCTGCACAAGGCCAGGAGTTGGACTCAATCATCCTGATGGGTCCCTTCCAACTCAGCATATTCTATGATTCTATGATATACTACATCTCTAGGGCGGGGCAGCAGGGCAACGCAAGATAGCAGTTTGTTTTACATGGCTTTGTGATACTAAAGGAGAATTAATACGCTCAGTTTTTCACCTGAAGCCAAGGCAGGATTGTTGCTGGCAAGTCTTCTCCATTTCACAAATGATTGAATATGAATCGCTTCTTTGAGGGGTATGGAGTCTTCCGCAAAAGAGGTTCCACAGAAGATTTTTCTTTAATTCCAAGTCTTCCTTTAATTTCATCTTGTTACACTTCAGTTATAGCCTTTCCATGCACAAGATGTAACAATATCTGATTTGTTCATGTTGTTTGGATATATTAAAGTAGGTGCTATATGGGAGGCATACCCTATGTGTGGGTTTCTCTTCCTCCCTTGATAATTTTCTCTGTTGTGTGTCTGTGACTGGAAGCTGAACAGATGGGAACAGACTGGAAAACCAACTTAAAGTACAGACAAAATCCTCTGTTTAGGCTGTTTAGTTTAGGAAGGTAAGGAAAGCTTTGGGAATAACTAAGTTCTCAGATTTTTTTTCCTGGTTTAACGTTTTTCTTCAATACTGCCTTCTCTATAATGGCTTACTACTAATACAGTGATTCATTCCTTTCTCCTCCCCTTCTCCACTCCTCCCAGCAATTCATGGAAGGAAAATAGTCAAAAAGTAAACTTCAGGTGTTTTCTTACAGATTTTACACTTTAGCTGTTTAGCATTAGTGAGATAATACTAGTTTTCTAGTGCTGAGTGTCTTTTTTTGATAAGGTATTTGTCTCAGTGAAGTTTCTTGGCTTCTGTGTTTTTGTGGATGATGCTGATTCTACTTCAGATTCATATACCTCCTTGGCTGCTCAGGTTTAGCAGATCAGACTGAGACTGGTGGTAGGCATGAGTTACAGGAGAACTTCTGAACAAAAGCCTGGAGCTCAGAAGCCCGTTGATTGCAGATGTACCTAAAATAACCATCAGCACTTTCCTGAATTGTCTAATCTCTAGGAAGTTCAGATTTCACAAGCTGCTGGCTCAGAAAGCTCTTCTGACAGGCAGGTGTGGAAAAGTTTTCAGAGAGCTCATCTTCTATTACCACATTAGGGAAGCAGTCTGTCAATAACTACTCTTTATTTGCTGCTGTAAATTCCTGCCCTGCTTAGGGGTTCAGGTCTGAGATTATTTTGTGGTAAGGGGCTTCTAGTTACGAGCTTTGAGGATCAGAGTACATTGACCTTGTCTTTTCTAGAGCACAATGCAAGATAGATTTATTTTTTTAGAAGAGGCAATTTATTTTTTTTTTTCTTCTTAACTTCAAGTATCTCTATAGACAGTCAAATAACTGAGCAGAGGAAGAGTGGAAAGATCTCATTTGGGGGAAACTTGAGTTTCTCAGTTCATATTTTTGGTGGCTAGATACACTAGTGACTAGTAAGCATAGGAATTAAATGATTGATGTTGCAAGAAATATTTCCAGTTATGGGTACCAAGGAGTTGAAGCTGACAGCATTGATGGTGGCTCTGTTCTATCCAACATGATGTAGGTTTGTTATTGGATATGACAATAATTTTCCCCTTGATTAAAGCCACAGCAGAAAATGTTGAGGTAAAAATGAACAGAACCCTCATCGTGTCCTCAAAGAAGGACTCTCTTTGTATTTATAGGATTACTCTGCTTGTGTGCCGTTTGTACCTCTGCTGACAGCCTGAACCTATTATCACCAGACAAAGGCTGTTCTGAATGGATAGCTCAAAGAAAAATTTACCAGTACTAAAGCGTCCTGAGGTCTTCTTTCCCTGAGTGCCAAGTGCTTTGTTAGCACTCTTTGCTGTGTGATACACTGAACTTGCAGCTCCCCCTCCCAAGCTTAGTGCAGTATACAGAAGTGGAATGACTTTTTCTTTTTAATGCCTTCCTTCAGAACCAGTGCAGAGCTTTAATCCCAAAGAACAGAAGTCTCCCAGGGTGAGGCAGGAGTTCCCTAGCCGCACTAATCTGCTTACAGGAGGTGCTCACACTATCCCAAGGTACATTCTGTTTGTCAGGGTCACTGCTGCTGACCAGCTTTTTTTATAGAGGACTCAGAGTTTCAGAAATATATTTTTGTAGACAATGATTAAACTGTGAAACATTGAAATAAAGCATGTAAACAAAAACTTACAGCACTGTCCTCTGTACAGATGTTTTTCTCACTTCAGTTCTCTCCTGGCTCATTAGAAAATGTTTGATTACTTCTTGGATATATTTTAATAAAGTTCTCCAAAGAACATGGCTACTGTCTATGGAAGGGGTAGCCTTAGATACAGTATTGAAAGGGAGGGTTGAAAACCTGTACAGGTGAGTGTCTGCATCAGTCCCACTTTTCTCAAATTATGTAAATTCCACAAAATCGGTCCCCGGATCAGCCACTCTGGCAAATTACTTTCTTTGTATTCTGGAGCATGACCATCAGTCAAGGCTGTGAAGGTAGCAGTCTGGAGAAGAAGCCATCTTCAGTGCTTAAGGGACACCTTTGGATGTAAGCTGATGGTTACTTACCTGATTTCTCTCGAGCTGAAATTGTGGTATCTGGTTTTGCAGTCATTAAGTATGTAGTTTAAGAGCAGTAGCTGTCTTAACTCTTTCACAGTAAAGTAGCATTTGAAATTAACACACAGCCCATGAAACTAATTTTTCTAACTTGCAATAGAGGTCGGTGCAACAGAATTAGCGTAGAAAAGTTGTTAGGTATTTCATAAATTGAATTTAATTCATGCTTTATGGCCTATGCTGTCTTGGTCAATCATTAATGACACCTAGGAAACCGCTAATATTGGTGGATTTTATCACTGTTGGCCCAGCTGGTGCTGTATGCCATTGGAATATCCAGCACCATGCTTGGGAGATGGGAAATGCTGGTCTGCTTTATCACGGCAATGAGAGTCTGAGCTGGTGGAATGGGAAGGGGCATAGGAGCACTTGGAATCTTTCACATGGTGCTACTACTATTTCTGGTGCATAGCTGACGATCTTACTGTTTCAGTAAAGAAACTTAAGACATGAGGGCAAAGACTGGTCTTCAAAGAATATAGTACTGATCTTGGATTTACCATGGCACTCACTTAGATGCAAGACATAATGGCTCTGCTACCATTCAGTAATGTTTCATGTAGGTATTGTACCTAAAAAAACCCAGGGGGAGTTAGTAAATCTAGTGGTGTGTAGTAAATCAAAACTCAGGGATGTTGTACAGCACAGGAGGAGACCACTGAGTGCTGATGCCACTGATACTCTGTGAAGTTTTGTGTAGTGGTTCAACTGGTATTGGGCATCGCCTTACCCATATTCCAGTCAGTACATTGCATCCCTCTAACTAGAACGTAACAAAGAGGAAATACCATCTACTTAAAACAACCTGCCATAATCATTTGAATAAATGGAAGTGAAAGCAAGCAACTTGCCTTTGCTATTACTAATTCAGTGTCAAATGGGACTCTGCCAGAGTGAAGAAACAATACATGCAAAAGAAAACCTACTTCCAGAAGAGTATCCTAGTCCTGGTATGGAGTATAGCATCTGCTCCTCATTCCAGTTTATATCAGTGCTAGTGTGCCTTTACTGCACAAGCAGAAACAGATATAAAATCGTATGTCATTTTTCTAACTAGGATGCTTAAGTATTCTATGGTTATTCATGTTGAAAAGGGGCAGGTTTAGGATATTGTGCTACGCTACATGATAACTGTTCAGATGTATTAGCTAATCATGACAGCTGAATTCATTAACATACTGATTTCGTATCTTAATTACTTCCTAAATGAACGCCTTTCCAAAATCTGCCTCACTGGAAAGCGAAGCACCCGGCCCCGTGCGGCGCTGCCAGTCCTCTGGGGACCAGCCTGAGACGTGGGCACTGGTTCTTCTGTGTGTTTACCTCGAAATCTAGGTTAAAACTCCTTAATTTCTGCGATAATTCCAGGTTTTGAACTTGGCGGTCGTGANTCTCCCGTGGGGAAGCGGCTTCTGCTGCTACTGGCGGCGGGGCCGGGCGAGGGCGAGACGGCGGGGTCGGAGCCGGGGCCTGCGTTGCCCGCACGGGCCTGGCGGAGCGGCACCGTGAGGGCCATGAGCGGAGCGGTGCCCCAGGACCTG